>OY723391.1:37864601-38452659 GCA_963210295.1 Ophion ellenae | reverse complement strand
TTAATGTTATATTTTGAGAATCCGTCGGAAACAAAAAATCGACGTTTAAAAAAATTTCAACCAGGTGCAAGCCCTGATCGACAGATTTTTTTTACAATCGACCGTGCGTCTCGGCGCGAAGAATTTTTCTGCCTGAGAAAGAGCGCGGTGCTGATTTGATCTACTAATGTAGACCGATATACGTGTATATGTAGTTCCGCTCGAGGAGTGAGAAACCTGGAGTAATTTCGTCGAGTGCCCGCCGGAAACACGAATCAAAGAATAAACATATAGGTATACGCAGAGACGTTCATCCATATGTTGATGTACCTTATTTGCGTTTACGCGGAGCCACTGGAATTTCGATGTAATCGCTTCGATCTTCTTTTTTTTCGTAATGCGCGCTGCAAATAAAAGGGCGCGCGGCTAATTGCTCCGACAGGCTAAAAACGGTTGAGCGGTGATTAATTAGTTTCTTTTTTCCACCGAGCTGAGACGGTCGTACGTTTAATTATTTCGTGATCAGACGGGGCAGCAAACGCGAACGATAATTGTACATTTGGAATTGAACGCACGTGCCGAAAATTTTATTCAGCTGTTTTATTTTGCCCGGGAAACGATTGACTGATCAATTATCGATGAGTGGCTTGACAGTTCAAAACAAGCGCAGTGAAAGAAAAAAAAAGCATTATCGCACGCTGTGTTGCAAGATTCGATGTTTTTCCATGTCGCGCAAACTCTTATTGCGCTTCATTCTAAGAATAATCATAAAAATGCACATGGTCAGCAGTCAATAACCGATTAAAATTATCGTGGACTTCCGTCTGGTACGAGTTTAACGCTGGTACGAGAGTGAGTCTGTATCGACGCGGTTGCGCTATACGTATCGAAATAATTGGCCTCGTATGGATTCTCGGTAAAGTTGCGAGTGAGATAAAGTCAATCAATTGTTTATAATATTTCGTTACTTCTCTGCGGCAGCGAGCGGCGGTTTTTCGCGTAATATTGAACCGCGGAGACTAAAAGGCCTTGTTTGGGTTTTCCAAACCCAAACGAGGGTGATTTGGTCCGATCGAAATGACTATCGGATAATTGGGCATTAATCAATGGCCTGCATCTACCTGGGCGGGTCAAAAAATTGCATTCTTCAAAAATATTTTTATTCGATAGTAACAGCTTTTAGCTACATTCTCTGAAAATTTCATTGAAATATTCCTAAAGTTGAATGAGCTACAGCTCCTAACAATCGGCCGGGCGAGCGGTAGCACTATACTTTGAACTTCAAACGCGTTTTTCTCGAAACACGATTTCAAAATCGGTGGACATGATATCTCGAGAACCACTTGATGGATTGTTTCCAAATTTACAGGAAATACGATGAGAAACATTTAAAAGTCGTTGACGATCTTACTTTTTCAAAATCAATCTTCATTTTTTTAAGTTACGTAAAAATGACGACTTTAGTATTAATTGACGCAGAATTTAGTAATTTAATAGAAATTAGTAATTTAATAGAAATTAGTAATTTAGTAGAAATCAGTAATTTTGTAGCATTTAGTTATTTAGTCAAATTTAGTAATTTAGTAGAAATCAGTAATTTTGTAGTATTTAGTTATTTAGTCAAATTTAGTAATTTAGTAGAATTTGGTTATTTAGTAGAATTCAGCAATTTAGTAACTAAGTAGAATTCAGTAATTTAGTAGAATTTACACGAAATACGATGAGAAACATTTAAAAGTCGTTGACGATCTTACTTTTTCAAAATCGATCTTCATTTTTTTTAAGTTACTTAAAAATTACGACTTTTAAAAATAGATTTTGTATGCTCGAGTTTCAATTCGTCGCCACATTGTTAAAAAAAAAACATTTTAAAAATCGTCGATCGTCAACGCCTTGTATTAACTGTTAACTGTAATAACCCGTTTGGTTTTTAGATTTCGGATGTACTGTTTAAGCTGGAGAGTGTCCACCGCCAAATGTCGCGAAAAAAATTCGTCATCTGCCGGCTGCCATGTTTTTGTTGCTATTCTGTATTTTTTGGGTGATTTTTTAAGGCTCTCAACATATACCTTGTGTTGAGAAAGAAAACCTTTTTTTTACACCAACCAATTCCCAGATTTTTTTTCGGAATTTGGCCATTTGTTCGGCCCTCTAGGTAGATGTAGCCCCTTAAGATTTTGCGCAAGCGATTGGAGCCGAAAATAAACGGTGGAGACTATCATTGTGAAAGTGTTGGCGCGAAGAGTTCAGCGAGCCTCGTGACGTTTGTAAAATATCGGTAGTGTCATTGAATTTATTCGTAGATTAAAATAAAGCATCTTTGAGCTCTTATTGATTGACGGGTGATAACATCTTCAATGAACTCCCGTTGCTTCAGAATTTTTCTAAGTATACGCGCGACGAACGAAAAAATCGACGAGGATTCTTTTTTTGAAATGCTAGCGAGCGGGGTTTTGGTATACATAGCTTGGGGGCACCCACGGTTAGGGGGGATCCCCCACTGATCCGCCGGGATTTAATTTATCGATGTACCGAGCGAGAGGTGGGCGAGTCTTCGGGACTCACGGCTCTCTTCAGGGAGGCTCTCTCGCTTGCTTCGTTCAATGTATCATTAGGCATTTATTGCGATCGCCACGCGCTCCTCCGACGCATCCATAAGCTGCATAGTTCTACGCTCTTTCACGTCCAGGTATTGCACTCTTGGACATCCGTTTTCCCATATGGGACGATCCGTGTCGTTTCATTGATTATTAAAAATCGTTATTTCTTTTCTCCTTGTGATTTCGAACTTTTTGTCACATTTTGGAACAATGTGGATATTGATAATCAATTATGGAGGAAACTATAAATGGCTGATTTATCGATGAAATAAACATCATGAAATCGATGATCGAACATCGATGAAATATTTTTATAGATTCATTAATTTCATTAGGATCGATAACAAAAAATTCTACATATTTTATAATTTTTTTTATTTTACAAAAGTTACACTTATTAAAATAAAATTTATTTGTGAAGAAGTTACGCTTTTTATCCAATCTTTTATTTTACTTTCCTTGATAAAAAATATATTCAACAAGTTTTCCGAAGGAGCATCACTCTTCATCGACTTGTGGCTTTTGATAATGAATTATTAGGGAAAATATAAATGTACTGGTTTAATGATAAAATAAATAAATATCAATATTGTTTATGCAATTATTTATTTTATTATTTTCGATAAAAAATATTTTCTACATTTATTTATTTTATTATTCTTATTAAACAATATATTCTAGATGTTTAGTGCATTTATTAATTTGACTATTTTTCATAAAAAAATACATTTTTTATACAATCTTTCATTTGATTGTTCTTAATAAAAAAAATAGATTCAACAAGGTTTCCGAAGAAGAACACTCCTCATCGACTTGTGGTCTTTGAAAATGAATTATTAAACAAAATATGAATAAACTGCTTTAACGATAAAATAAGTAAAAATAAATGTTTTCTTACACATTCATTGATTTTATTAGTCTTGATAAAAAATATATTTTACATTTTTTATACATGTATTCATTTTATTATTCTTATTAAAAATATAGATTTTACATGTTTCGCACATTTATTCCCCTTTTAGTTTTTTATTTAAAAAAAAGATGTGTCGTTTTTTATATGATCGTTTATTTTATTGTCCTTGATAAAAACTATGTGCAACAAGTTTTCCGAAGAAGCATCACTGCTTATCGACTTGTGGCTATTGAGGATTATGAAGAAATGGGCTGAAGGACAGATTATGAAGGAATGGGCTGACTTAACTATGAAATGAATAAATATTTTTTTTTGTTATACTTTCATTCTTTTATTATTCTTCATAAAGAATATATTCTAAACGTTTCGATCGATTTATTAATTCTATTATTCTTATAGCAAAAAATTCTAGATATTTTGTATATTTATTCATTTTATGATATAAAAAATATATTTTGCATTTTTCATACAATCTTTTATTTTACTGTCTTTGATAAAAAATATATTTAACAAGTTTTCCGAAGAAGAATCACTCCTCATCGATTCGTAATGAGCCCGACCATTATTTTCGGTGCAGTTTGAAGGAAAAATGTTGGTATTGCATGCAAATTACAAGATCTTTTCCCGAACTAAATAAAGGCGATCAACTGGAAAAGAAAGATCGCTTTTGTCTGGATGGGGTCATTATTTAGTGACTGAAATGACGCGGAGTAGCCCATACGCGTGTATTTGCAGTATCGAAGCGAAGGTACAGTGGACAAGCCGGACAGCCACGACGTGGGGTATAGGTGAACCATTCACTGGCTTCATTCACGTCAGACGTGAGGCGACCGCGTCATTTATCTGGCCCATGCTATACATAGTGCAGTGATCTCGCTTAACGATGCATTTTGCCCGGCGAGCGCTCAGCACGCCGAACAAGAATTTCGATATCGTCGTTCAGCTGTTCAGCCACGGATCTACACTATTAAACGTTTATACGGTGTTCCCTCTCCCTCGCTCTCTCTCTTCTTTGTCGCCAAAAGCTACGAACCGGACAATGACAATAGTATTCTAAAATTCGTTCCTTCAAAATGAAGAAGCTCGCACCTAATTACTTCTGACTAATTTTGGCTGTGTTTCAATTTATCAATCAATTTTGTCTCAGAAATGCTTTAGTGCAACGAGGCTTTATTGACTTTAAATAGCAGTGAATTTCGCAACGTTGAATTCGTTTAATTTGAGGGGTCTTTTTAATTCGTGCGAAAATGTATTGCCAAAAGGGAAGGAGCTATGCAATTAAAATAGTATTTTTTAAATTTTGTATTGCAGATAAAAATCTAGGATGTGATCACTCCTGATTTATTTTAATTGAACTTCAGGAAATATTTTATTTGACCTTTAAAATAACTTCACTGCGATGAGGCTTTATTAATCTAGCAGCCCACTGAGTCGTCCAGCCTGAATATTTGTAAAATTTGACGATTTTTTTCAGTTAGATGAATTTTTTTCTATTTTTACATGCTGCATTTGAAACGGAAAAACTTGCTCCTAATCACTCCTGACTGATTTGACTTAAATTTTAATCGACCACTTTATTTAGCGCTTCACTGAAACGAGACTTTATTTCATTCAAGAAGTCCCGAATTGTGGCACGTGAATATTCATTTGACAATTCTCAGGTTTTTTTTTTCATTCGTGCGAAAAATAATAATCGACAACTTATACGAAGTAGGATTAGCGATAATTAGTTTAATGTTCTTTCGAAGCGTGTCCCGCCGACTTTATTTCGGAGAGTGGCTTTATTCTCCGGCTGAGCATAATAATCGGTGAATGCCGGGTGTATTTAACGTGCGTGCTCGTGCAGGGAGTGGCGTGATGGTCTATCGAGGAGGCGCACACGGAAAGCCCGATGGATAACACGTGCTCCTGCGAAGATGTAAAATGCAGGGCGAAAACCGTTCCCTTTGTCCATTTTATGACACACACATACACACACAAACACATGCACGCATGTAGTATTGTTGCTCGATGTTTTCCGGTGCACGCGAAAGACTCGTTAACTTTGGCCGATCAACCTGGCACCATAAATGCACGCCTCTATTTTTCGTTTTTTTTCTTATCAATTGGGCTATTATAGCAGAAAGAGTTAGAAGAGCGTCTACAACTTGTCGCAAACCATTGGTTCGATGCAAACTATAATTATTGTTTTTACATCGTGACAGTACAAACTTAGTTTCAGTGCAGTAAATTTAGTCACATTTAGTAATTTAGAAGAATTTAGTAACTAAGTAAAATTTAGTAATTTAGTAGAATTTAGTAATTTAGTAGAATTTAATAATTTAGTAAAATTTAGCAATTTAGTAAAATTTAGCAATTTAGTAAAATTTAGCAATTTAGTAGAATTTAATACTTTGGTAGAATTTAGTAATTTTGTAGAAATCAGTAATTTTCTAGTATTCAGTTATTTAGTGAAATTTAGTAATTTGGTAGAATTTAGCAATTTAGTAACTAAGTAAAATTCAGCATTTAAGTAGAATTTAGTAATCTAGTAGAACAACAATTAATTTAGATAGAATATTTTAAATTAAATTTTCGTCGGTAGATCTAAAATTATTATCTAAGATTTTTAATGACAATCTGAAACCATAGTTGAGGTCTTGAATGATAAATTGAATAATCAAAAATATATATTTATCAATTTTATTTTCTAAAGTATTCTAAAATGATTGTTAAAATGGAATCGGTTTGCTATTTCTAATCACTTGTTACAATTATTATTATCGTTTAAGCAAATACGTTATTTTACTTTATAATTTCAAATGAATCATTTTTAGGTAGTATGTGCGCAATAAGTAATATCGATTCGTCGGAATTTCCGTTTGAACAATGTGTTTACTTCTCACAGCGGTCTTTATTCTTCTTCTTTCAGGGTTCTTTTACGAACCCCCCGCATCGGAGCGGCCGCAAGGGTGCGGGGTTCGCAGATCGTAAAGCGGGGAGTAGCCTCTGTAGGGCCGAGGAAGATCGTTTTTCATAGCTCGGCACTGTCAATCTCCAAGGCATTGATACGGCGACGAGGCATCGTGGACGGTACGATGCTATACATATACACACGAATTACACATCCGGCATGCAGCTCGACGGTTAATCTTATTTCCGTACCGATGCGTGAATTCTATTATCAATTATTTATTTATAAATTATTGTAATAAACTAAGTAATGAAAATAAAACTTAAAATAAATGTTATTATAAGTTATCGATTTATTGTAAATTAATTTTATTATAAAAACTGAAGTAAACAAATGGAAGGTTCAGCAGCATTGTTGATTTAAGAAATAAAAAATACGTTCGTGGAATATAGAATATCGCGTGATTAAAATTAAATTTAATCAATATAATAATATAAATATAAATATTATTATATTCAATCAAATTCAATTAAAATATAATCAAATCAAATATTCAAATTCAATTCAAATATAATCGAATATTCAATTCAAATATTCAATCAAATTCAATTCAAATATAATCAATATAAAATAAATTTAATCAATATAATAATTCCCACCATAATGCTCCTGGTGGGAAAGACGAAATAAAATAACGTCCTAAGATTTTTCGAATTGAATCGTGCTCCGGATCGTCTTATATGAAAGGTTTGAAAATGTTTTTCGAGCCACAGGAGGGGCAGTTTAAACGATGTTTTGGGTCTCGATTCCCAAGGGTACTTTTAACAGGTTTTTCTTTGCGTCTCTCCGCGCTTAAATCCCCAGGGAATTTTAAATAGTACCGGAATACGAGGATCGAGTGTACGCCAAGTGACAATATGTACCGACGATATTATAGGCGTGTTCGACTAATTCGTGTCAATGTTTACCCCTTCCGGTGCTAATCTTCTTCGGGACTGTTGCTCTCCGGGGACCGGTAATACGTTTTACGAATCTCTATACCTGAAGAGAACCAGCAAGAAACTCGAGAGGGATAATCCTCTGTTTGGATCCTCGTGTTATTTCTTATTTCGCCAAGAGCAATCCCCGCACAAGTCCGTCGTTAAGAATTGCGATTTACTCGAAGTTTCACAACCCTCTTAACCCTTTGGAACATGGCGCACCATTGGAAAGGAACGGAGGGAAAAAAGGCATCAGAAATGGAGGCGAGTGCGCGCAGTTCGGTTGGATCCCGATGAGAGAACGAGAATGAATCGACACTTTTTGCGCTCCGCCCATTATCAACGCCCGCTTTACGTACCTACAGACAACTATATCCCTTCGACGAAGTCATTCATGGTCGGGCGTATCCATCGATTTTGCGGAATTTCCCACAGTACTCAAACGCGAGTCTCAATCGAACGAATTCACTCAAGGCAGACGATTGGAAAAGTTGGGCAAAACATTCGTTGACAGGATAAATAATAAATAAACATTAGAAACAATTACACATGTAGTGACATTGAAAAATGTTAAATTGATCTGTTAAATAGTTATTTCACATTGATCGTTATAACACATTTAGTTTTGGTCCAGTAAACTTATTCGAATTTAGTAATTGGGTAGTATTAAGTAACTAAGACTAGTTTTAAACAATTTTTTTATTACAATGGAATAATCACACGCGAATCCCACGTAAGCAAAATCGATCGATATAAGCATTAGTCAGAGTTCAATGAACTTTTCAGAAGACAAATTTAGTGCATAAAAAGTAAGCATTAGAAATACACAGGTAGTGACATTGAAGAATATTAACCCTTAATAGTCGCACTGGGTCCACGGGACCCAAACAAATTATTTTGATGCCGTACAACGTTTTTTTTTCCCAATAAAACATACATTTTTTTATAAGCGTGAGCGTTTCATTCTTTCCTTCTAAATCGCACCTGCGTTGGATGAGATAAATATACTTTTTGAAAAGCCCACAGAAACCGCTATGTCTATTTCAAAGTACATTGTTTCCAGATTATAAAACCATTTTTTATTTTTTTTTGTCAATAATTACAAGGATTACAGCAATTTTTGTAAAAAAAAAGTAATTTTTCACGTTTTTTTATGCATTACTTTTTTTGCATATTTAACATTTAATTTTTTATTTCTAAACAATATCCTTGTATTAAACAAGGTTCGAATTATACCTCACTATTTTTTTTTTCATATCGCTCAATGCATTATTTCATTATTTATAACAATTTAAAAACGCCTGGGTCCCATGGACCCAGTATGACCATAACGTGATTGTAGCTAAGTGTGACTACTAAGGCTTAATGTTAAATTAGGTTTTATAAATCATTATTTTACAATGATCCTTACAAAAATTGGCCTAGTTTCAATAAAATTCAGAAGTATTGGGTCTACAACATCGCATCTGCAGCGAAATAATCACACACCAATTCACATTGAACAAATTCAATCGATATAAGCATCGATTGTTCAATTCACATTGAACAAATTCAATCGAATAAGCATATAAGCAGATATAAGCATTTGCAAAGTTGCAAACAAATAAGCATTAGAAAAAATTATACATGTAGTGACATTGAACAATACTACTTTGACGTTTTTTTTTATAAATTATTATTTTACATAGATCCGTACAAAAATTAGCGCCGTACATCGCATCTGCAATGAAATAATCACACCCAAATCTCCATTAAACAAATTCAATCAATATAAGCATTTGTATAAATCC
Organism: Ophion ellenae; assembly: GCA_963210295.1. Taxonomy (NCBI): domain Eukaryota; kingdom Metazoa; phylum Arthropoda; class Insecta; order Hymenoptera; family Ichneumonidae; genus Ophion; species Ophion ellenae. The sequence continues at coordinate 38,443,504 of OY723391.1, read as the reverse complement.
ATTAAACATTTTCGGAGACAGATTTTATGCAAACAAATAAGCATTACAAATAAAGCCACATGTATAGTGAAATTGGAGACGAATGTAACGTTTTTTTTCTTCATAAATTATTATTTGACACTGACCCTTGTTAAAATGAACCTAGTTTGAACATAATCTACTTTCAGCAATATTGGCCCGACAACATTGCATCTGCAATATCATAATCACATGCGAAACCTAATTCAGCAAAATCCACAAATCCTAGCATTTTTTTAATTGAATACACATTATTCAGGCAGATTTAGTGCAAGAAAATAAGCTTTAGAAAAAATTATACATGTAGTGAACTTGAAAACGACTATTGTGACTTTTTTTTATATAATATAATATTACGCTGATCTTTATAAAATTAGCCTAGCTTGAATTAAATACACTTTCAACAATATTGGTTCCACAACATCGGATCTGCAATGAAATAATCACACACTCAATGAATATAAGTATTTAAAAAAATGTATAAACATTTTTCAAGACCTATTTCATGCAAACAAATAAGCATTAGTAGAAATTATACATAAAGTGAAATTAAAGACTACGACTCCGACTTTTTCTTATAAATGATTATTTGACATTGATCCTTATCAAAATGAGCCTACTTTTAACAAAATCTACTTTCCGCAATATTGACTCTACGACATCACATCTGCACTGGAATAATCACACATAAATTCCAATTCAACAAACTCAATCAATATAAGCGTTTGCAAAAACTGAATAAATGTTTTTAAAGACATATTAGATGCAAACAAATAAGCATTAAAAAAATTACCCACGCAGTGAACTTGAAGACCACTAATGTGATATTGATTTTTCAATGATTATTTCACAACTATCAACAATTAACACAATCTTTTCTCACCAATATCGGCTCCACAGCATCGCCCATTCCATCCGCATATATTGCATCGTCATGTAAATCCCACAAGCCGAAACACCAGTCCAAATATTAGGATCGATTTAAATCAATCGAGATGAATTTTTCTTCGAACCCTTCCATGTTTACCAAACTTTATACAGAATGAATCCTCTACGCGAGGGTTCTTCCGAATTGATTTTTCCGGAGTAGTAAACGCCGTACATTTCGTTCATACGAACCATAGGAAAATCATGGGTTTTGAGCTAATAGTTCGATCCATTCGGCAGCTTGATTGAAGCAATCTCATGCAGACGCAAGTACAGTCTGTCGCGGCGTTCATTCACCGGAATGGAGAGTAAGGGAGCGAAAGAATCAAAAGAGACAGAGAGAGGGAGAGAGAGAGAGAGAGAGAGAGAGAGAGAGAGAGAGAGAGAGAGAGAGAGAGAGAGAGAGAGAGAGAGAGAGAGAGAGAGAGAGAAAGATGGAGAAGATCGCAAACAAAGTATAAATCAATCCAACAATAACAGCTAGCCTACCATGCGCTCTGTGCGCGCCTTATGCTCTCTCTCTCGTTCCCGATATCTCGAATTTTCCCCAAATGGTCGCAAAAGCCGGCCCCCTTTTTCTCGACGCAACACGGCGATACTCCCCGATCGAAATTGTGTTCGCTTCGGCAAAGTCCAAGCTCTTTCTTCACCCCCGGCCGTGTCTGCCGAGTTCACCAAAGAGGGAAAAAATTCCCGGGGAGCCCGAACCCACGCGCGGTAACTTTCAGACGAGTTATGTATACACGGTCGACCCTAGAGAGGGGCACACATGTCGACTTCTGCGTTTAGCCGAGCGCCATTTCACGCCAGGCGAGAATAAACCCCCGGAAATCAAATTTGTCTGGGTTGCCGAAGTTGGGTACCAAGATTTTCGAGCGTCACGAGCCGATTTTCGATCGCTACGTTTTGTCGAGCGATCCTTGACGAAATGTCCCAGTGACCCTGTTACTGGAAGAGAAAAAAAGGCAATTCTTTACTCATCTCGACCTTCACCCAAATTGGTCCTTGAGGAGTTTCGGGACCGTTGACGAAATGTTACCATTTTATTCCAATTTATACAGTGCATTTTTTGTCGTGCACCGAATGCACCCTCCGTATTTTAAATCGATCGTGTACATCTTTTTGTAAATAAAATTTGCAATAAAAAAAACATTATTTAACATAGGGAGATGCCTACGCTCATGGCTGAATGGCAGTTTTGGGCACGAAATGGTGTGAAATTTTGTTTTAAGGGGTTACCCCAACTTGCGATTTTGAAAAAATCGATTTTTTTTATTGCATTTTTTTGAAGTATAAGTATCTGAGAATATGTCCTGAAAATTTCAAGTCGATCCGAACAAAATTGACTGAGATATGAGCGTTGAAAGAGAAGAATCCGCGTTGAAAGAGAAACTTTAAACGCGTTTTTCTCAAAATGGCATTTCTGAAGTCGGTGACCAAGATTACTCGAACACTAATGAATCAATCTTCTTGAAATTTTGCAGGCTTATTTAATACATACAAATGTAGTCTTTAATCGTTCGATTTTTTTTTCGAAAAAAAAATGGCCATTTTATAGCTAAAAAACGGCCGTTTTTTCGTTAAAATCGAACCATTAACTTTGACTGTCCGCCATTTTGTGAAAAATGAATATTTTTTAAAATCCTTCGATTAAAGACTAGTTTATACTTATATTTGACTAAATCCATCCGCATTATTTTTTCAGATGATCCACTTCGCCGCAATGTTGGTCACCGCAAACCGTGTATATAAAAACATTATTTCATTGACGGCCATTTGCCACTAAACAATGTAATATTTTTCAATAAAAAAATTGCTGAAAGTTCTTCGAGATGTGTTCTTTAAGATGATATATTGATCGATTAAAAAAGTTTAGTAGTTTTCTTAAAAAAAATTATGACACTGATGACGAAATTGTCATAATGTACTGAATGATTTGACAGTTTTTCATAACATTTTGAACATTTTTCATATCTAGGCATTTCTTTCTATGATGATAAGTATTTTTTCCATTGTAAATTTCATAAAAACGGTGTTGACGATCGATTTTAAATTTAGTGGATGCATTCAAGGAATTTACTGTAGGTATAAATTTGAATCAAATGGTATCATTTTGTCAATTGTTATTAAACTTCTCAAAGGAGGCGACACCTTTAGGCAAGGAATTTTTTTTCTCATTTTCATGATTTTTTTTTCTAAAGGAAAGATTTCTTCACCATTTTCTAGACTCAGGGTATGTTTTATTACCACTTTTGGCTTTTATATGGTAATTTTCATTTTTATCGATCTTTACAAATGGCGGAGGTATGTTACGGTCTTCTAAACTGCATTTTCAAAACTGTCACGACGTATAGCTAAAAAATGAATCGACCGATTGTGATGATATTTGGTATCTCAAATTCTCAAAGGAGGCGATCCCTTTAGGCGAGGATTTTTTTTTTCTTATTTTCATGATTTCGTTTTAAGGAAAGATTTCGTCACCATTTTTTACACTTAGGGTATGTTTTATTACCTCTTTTGGCTGTTATATGGTATTTTTAATTTTGATCGATCTTTAAAAATGACGGAGGTATGCACGGTCTTCTAAACTGCATTTTCAAAACTGTCACGACGTATAGCAAAAAAATGAATCGACCGATTGTGATGATATTTGGTATACATATTTCTAGCCTCATTGTGTTAAACATGACCCTAAATGTTTTCAAAAATAAAAAATAAAATTTATTGCCAAATGTAGACATTTTTTTTCGGAACATTCAATCTTTTTATTTCAAAGCGTACCATTTAATCGTTTTTCAACATTTTTCCCGTTTTCTTGGTTCATATTCTGCGTATGAGTGTTAATGACAGAAAAATCTTTGATGGTCTTTTTCGGATTAATCCCACCGACGCTACGCGTCACGCGGTCTGACAACATTCGCCGCAACTCGTTTAGAAGACCGTGCCATACCTCCGAAATTTTTGAAGATTAATCCAAAAATAAAAAATACCACGTAACAGCCAAAAGTAGTACTAAAATATACCCCAAGTCTCAAAAATGGTGAAGAAATTGATCCTTCTAAAAAAAATCATGAAAATCGGCAATTTTTTCCTCGCCTAGAGGTATCTCCCCCCTTAAGCAAGACGCCAACACGGGCGTTTCTCGATCGGTATCTCTCACTCAGGGCGCAATTTACCTACCGCGAGGGGGCGAAAAGGATCCGTCGCGTGACAAAATATTTTGCCCGACTCAAAGAAAGTCTGACGAATCGGGCGCGCGTCCCAAACACGAAAATTCCACGCGCGAAGAGATGCAACGAACGATTCTTCGCGTTCGTCACAGTGTTTTTTTCGTTTCATTCTTTTTTTTTCCTCTAAATGTAAATATCGGTGCGAAGTTACGGAACATTGAGATGGAAGAGAGAGGATTTCTTCGACGAGCGGGAGTGGTGAAAGTTTTACGATTTATTGTTGTCATCGCTCGAAGACCGATGCCAAAGCTCTCCTGTACGAAGTCGGGACCAATATAAGAATGGTCTACAAGAGCGGCGAGTCCTGCCGAAGATTTACTCCGCGACGGAGACAACTCCCAATGACCGGCAATAATTTTCCTCGAGAGCCTCCCGAGCCTCCAAAGGTGAAATAAAAATTATTATGACGTGGAGGAAACCTTGCAAAGGTAGACGAAGAAGAGAGGGCTTGCAGAGACGCGTGGCTGCGCGTGTCCCCAGAACCGTTTCTCGGACGTCTCTCTTTGGATTTTGGATTTTTCACCCACGTGGCTTTTATTCTCCGGGGAACGAGAGGAGAGAAACGGGTGGGCAAGCAAACTTCTATATACAAACACGCATATATATGTTGAAGCATCGTAAAATATTGACGAAAGTGGTTATTGGTCATAAGATGCCCTCATCCAGGTTGTACGTCATAATTCGCCTCGTTTCAGGTAGAATTTTCAAGAAAGCATCTCGAACAAGGAGCACACTTCAAGTAAAAAGTCGTCCACCATAAACAGAATTATTACCCATTTGGAGAGGAATTTTGTAATGGTGTTTCTTCATTTTATAAATTCTTACAATTTCAACCACTACTTTCCATTATCAATATTTTTATTTGTTTTTTTTTATTAACGGACTTGCAACGTAAACTTTTGCCGATTTTTACGTATTACCCTTTCCAATTAACGGGTCACACATAGCTCGTGGCCAGAAAAAAGATGAATTGTGAATTTTTTTTTGGGACGTGTGCAGGTTTTACATTTTTTTAGTATTAAAAATGTTTTCAAAATTGTATATGTTTGTTGAGTAAGCTGGATGTCACACGACACTGACGCTATCCCCACTCCGCTGCCACTGTGGGGAGAGAGTGGGGGGAGCTGCGACATACTGAATGCCTGTGATTGGTTGAAAAATGTCTTTTCCCCTCCCAACTCTAATCTTGTTCTTGATTTATAAATTATATTAAAACTTACATTACAAATATATTACAAAAATGATATAAAAATTATTATACAAACAAACCCAAACAAACCGAAGTATATACTTTAATGTATCAACGTTTTTTGAAAAATAATAAAAACCAACTAACATTATTTATATGTACCTGTTTTTTATTACCCGAAAAGTCTGATTACATTTTCAATGCCATGCAATAGTTGCACTTTGTGTAATATCTGTAGATTTTTACATTAAATCGTATTGTTTTAGTCTTGCATTGAAACACTGGGTTACTTTGGCCCAGATGAATTTTCAGTAAAATGCCCACTTTTCCTACATTGAACATTTTCAATAATTTTTCTAGACTATTTAATTTGATATTGTTCCAATTTTAATTATGCAGACATGTTGAAAAATGTTTAAAATGTATTCCTGATTTTTTACAACCGACCTAAGGGTCGTTAATGGCAGGTGGATGAAGTACTATCCGGGTCAAATTGACCCAGTATGTCAAAATCGTGGCCCAATATAAGTGTGTCAACGGAAGGTTAAATCCCTTTTACAATATTCTAAATGAAAATTATTTATAAACGTGGTGGACACAATGGTTTTTGTGCAGACCACTGTTTGAAAAACGTCTTTCGTGGTGACCGCTGCTGCTCGGAAAAAAATCATCCAAAAGAAAATAAATTAAAAGCATTTAGTTTTTGCACGAAATTATCTAATGCTTGGACGAAAAATTTAATAAAATATTGATTTTTGAAAAAATGGCCGCGGTCCCAAGTGATACGATAAATTTTCGGTGAAAAAATGCTTCATATTACTTGATAAAAGAAAACTAGACATTGAAAAAATTCCTTTATTCGTGCACTGCATTTTGATATGTAAAAGAAGCTTGTAAAATTTAAATTCGTTTGGTGCAGTGATTTTTGAGATACCGTGATCACACATTTTGAGAAAATAATTTTCCGAAACACGCGTTTAAAGTTTTGAACAGATCGACTTAAAATTTTTCGAGAATATTTTCGAAATGTTATATTTTGAAAATCCGTCAGGGCCAAAAAAATCATATTTTCAAAAATGTCAACAGGGTGTGAATATTTTTCAAATGTCTACCCGCGCTTCGCTATCCTAATCCAACTTCCGTCGCATCCCCAGCCGTCTCAAGCTGCACTATACCGCATTTGCCGAGGGTACGGGGAAACTGTGTCAAACCCATACCAGAATAGACGGCCCCATCTTCTCCGCGACTTTTTTACTCAAGTATCTACACCAAGGTCTCCGAAGTATTCTCCTTCCGCCGATTGGTTGATGCACCAACCGCACACGACTAAGCGGTCACCGCTCCGAGTATCGGCCATGCGCAACGTTGCTTACCTCGAAGTACCATCCCAACCGCCACCGCCCATCCACCACTGTCGGTTCTTTCCATAAATAGTCATTTCTAATATTTCCCAATCGTTTGCACCATCTGATAAGTCCACTCGAGGTGTATAAAGTACAATTTATCACATTCAACGCACAATGAAGTATGTTTTAGGTAGCATCTACGAGTATGGCGATGCCACGAAATGAGCTATCAAGATCGACGAGTCGTATCTGCGGTTTTAATGCCTTTATTACATACAGGAGGTGAATAACGTTATTCGCACTCTCGTATCTTACTGTACCATATATATACACACATGCCCATATATAAATACATATTTTAACATTAATGAACGCAACGTGGTAGCTGAGTAATATATCATTGCTGTGGGCGTATCCTCAGGGGTACGGGCACACGTATACACGATGCGTTACCGCCGCGTGAACATATTTTTCACATTTCACTTTGGCTTTTTTTTTGCTCACCGCATTGCATTTCGTACATGGAATCGTGGCACAGAAGGAGAAAAAAAAGAGAGCCAGAGAGAGAGAGAGAGAGAGAGAGAGAGAGAGAGAGAGAGAGAGAGAGAGAGGACGACCGAGCAATGATTATCTGACTGACGAAATAAAGTCAGTAGCCAAGAATCATTTATGGTTGGATCGGTTATTATACTTGATGCATGTATGCAGGGCACCCTTCTCACCGTTTCTCGGCTCGAGATAGATTGTGCTTTCTTTCTGTCAGCCCTACGGTCCCTTTCCCATAGCGGCAACAACGGGCGTGTCGCAGAAAGCAGAATCGCCCTTCCATCGAATTATTATTTATTTTCGTTGCGGCGCGTTGCCCCATGAGAGTGCCCTATCTCGCTCCGTTTCTAATAACGCTTTCCCGTACGGTGAAGCTGACCAAGGCGGCAAAAAAACGCGAAAAGAATCCTGATCCCGGGATAAGCTATGATATACCTACGTGCAGTTGAAGGGCCGTGGCTCGTGCGGAAATTAGAGTCACCCGTGCATTTCGGAGCCGGCGTAACTGGTAATCTTTTTTTTTTGCAATATCTTTGCATCGGTCGATTTGGATATCATTCGATAGAGTAGTCCATACGGTTCGCCACGCTGGTGAACCGCACGATTTTGGGGATCTCGTGGACGTTACTCGCCGGCGGTGGTGTTCGTATATGTGTGTATACGGACGTACGGATGATCGTTGTTGGACACCCGGCGAAACATTCATCAATCACTTTTCCGCGCGCGCAGGCGTTCGGTCATTTGCGTACGGAACGATAATCGAGGTGGAGTGTTAAAATGAAATATATATATATATATATGTGTGTGTGTGTGTGTGTGTGTGTGTGTGTGTGTGTGTGTGTGTGTGTGTGTGTGTGTACTCTGAAACAATCAATGCCAAAAGCGAGGTGATAATAGGCCATGAACTAAATACCTTATATATATATATAAATATATATATATACAGGGAGTCCTGTTATGAATGGATCATCCTGAAACTGTCGATAGGTCAGATCATGTCCTACTATATGCTGGAATTTCAGTTCAGTAAAAGTCCCCCGGTTTTCGAGATTTTGGGATTTATGTTACTTTGTGAAAAAAATCATCTGCTTTTGGTTCTTTGCATGCCATTTCTACAAACGATATGAATCGACAATAACTAAGCAACTTTTTAAAGTAATTGGCACGATATGTGTAGTACATTTTTTTACACCACAGGCTATCAGAGTCAGATGTTCGAATTGGTTTGTATGAAAATTCTGCATAAGATCTTTATTTATAAAGTTTCCTTAACATTTAAAGTAAAATAGAAGACTCTTCTCGATAAAACAAATAAGCAAGGGTATTTTAAAAAATCGGGTTAAAAAAGTTATCATTGGTAGAAATGGCAGCGAAAAACCAAAAGCAGTTTTTTTTATCTCGAAAAACGTGGGAATTTTGCTAAACTGAAACTCCAGGATAGTAGGACATGATCTGACTTATCGACAGTTGCAGGATTATCCATTCATAACGGGATAAGCCTCGAACTGAATATATATATACACTCTTGGCCAAAAGTATCAAGCACCCTGTAATTTTCCTATTCGGACAAAAAATCGAATATCCCAGTGAAAAAAATTGTAAACTGAATTGCCAAATAGCGTTTTGAAGAGGATAAAACTAGCTTCATTTTGCCTTTTTGTTTTTATTTTTGCGATTTATTTTGTACACAGTATGTCATTTTGAAAAGGCCAGTTTTTTACGATTTTTGCACTTTCAGAATCGCGTGCTGCACTTTGGAAAATAGTAACCTCACCATTTAGTGATAAGATCTTTGAAAAGGGAACCGTTAGCTTTAGGTTTGTTAAAAAAATAAAATGTGTTTTTTTTTCACGCGGTAATTTAGTTTTTTTTAAGAAAACGGAGTTTCCGAACGGAGTTTCCGAAAAGCCGGCATCGTGCGGTGTAACTTGAAAACAATGAGGTTGGGAATATTTAGTCTAAGGAGTAAAAACTTGTATTTTGTTATTTTGGAGTCATTGACCCTTTGCGGCATAGTGTAACACTGGTGTTACACCTAATTCAATTCAGATTTTGACGATTCAAAAGTGTTTTTAAATTAAATATAGCCGTTGTAAATGCGGTTCAAGGTTCTAAGGACATCAATAACTACTAAAACACATCTATTAAATTTTTATTTTCCACGTAGCGGGTGTCATCAATAACGAAAGTGCCAAAAAACGTGCACGTATAGAAAAATGTATTGTTTAAAGTGTTAAATAAATAAAAAATTCAATATTACTTCGTATCGCTAGTTTTGGTTGATAGTGGACGATTTGTCTCTAATTTATTGCCGTTACGTCGAAACAAAGATGTTTTAACGAAAATATCAAGAGGGACAAGATACATAATTTAATTTGTAGGTCGTACGAATCAAATGACGTTCTGAGCTTATATGGAGTTAAACGAATGAAACCTGAAAGTAAGTCAAATCAAAGATGATCGGCAAAAATAAAGTAACCACTCTTCGGCAGAATCGAATAATAGTGAGAAGTGCTCTTAAAAATCAACGAAAAATGTCATCTGATTCGTACGGCGTACAAATTCAATTACCCCTTGGCCAAAAGTATCAGGTACCCTATATTTTCCTACTTTTCCTAGTTTAGGGTATAAAATTCAACTCTTTTTGTTTTTTTAAATGTGTTTATTAGTGAATTTTTCACAACAATATCGATAGTTGGTTGGTCCACCTTTGGCCTTTATCACAGCACCTGCTGTCGAAGACAAGCAATTTTCGAAAACAAGGAATCGGGCTCAACTAATGAAATCGGAGAAAAGGGCTCCCCACTCTGAGATTAAAAAATGAAGACTGGTTTTGAATATCAATATTTGATAGAGGTGCCTAATACTTGTAGCCAAGGGTGTATGTACCTTTGCTCCTCTTGATATTCCCATTGAAACATCTCCGTTTCAAAGTAACGCCAATCAATTAATGAGGCAAATTGTCGACTATATACCGAAACTAGCGATACGAAGAAATTTTGGAGAAAATTTATCTAAAAAAAATTTAGTAACTCCAAAATAACAAAATATAACTTTCTACTCAGACAAAATATTCCAAATCTCATAGCCTTCAAGTTACGCCGCACGATGTCGGTTTTTCAGAAAGCTGCTGTTTTTTTTAAAGTAAATTACTCTGCGAAAAGAATCGCAAATATTGAAATAAAAAAACGAATCTAAAGCTAACGGTTTCCTTTTCAAAGATCTTGTCACTAAATGGTGAGAATTATTTTTTCTAAGTCCAGCACCCGATTCTGCAAAGTGCAAAAATCGTGAAAAATCGGCATTTTCAAAATGACGTCCTGGGCACAAAAAAATTGCACAAATAAAAAGAAAAAAGAAAAATAAAGCTGGTTTTATCCTCTTTAAAACACCGTTTGGTAAATTGGGTTACGATTTTCTTTCGCCGCGATATTCGATATTTTGTCCGGGTAGAAAAATTATTTATATATACATATACCCTTACAATTATATATATATATATATATATATATATATATATATATATATATATAAAGGTGTTTAGTTCATAGCCTATTATCACCTCGCTTTTGGCATTGATGTTTCAAAGTGTCTTGCCTAATTGTCGCAATGACTCGGTACATCGAGAGCTTTCGTTCATATCCTGCGTCGTATAGTTCTTGATTTTTTCCCCACTCTCCCTTCCGCGCATCTTTTTTTCGTCTTGCCATCTCATCGACGCTGTGATTCTTTGCCCAAGTTATCGCTCCGTCCAACGACGGGAGCTCAAAACGGCCGATGCGTCGTCGAAACGAGTGGAAGAAAAGTGGGATTAATGAAAATACGGAGAGGTCTCTCTCGTGCTAAATGCACGCGTATAACGGTATGGGAGGGTCGCGAGAGAGGGTTGATTAATCGATGCCGGAGAAACCCACGGTTTGCTTTCTCTCTCTCTCTCTCTCTTGCTCGTTCCCTCCTCTTGTGTTCCTCCTACACTCTGTTCTCGTCTCACTTTACGCGGGACAGATTCCCGAGAGAGAGACGTCACTCGCAAGACTGCCTGCGTAGGTGCAGTAGCCTGGTATACTTGTATATAGAACTGCTGCAAAAAAGGAATTTATATGTATGTGTACATGGTTTTGAAGACATTCGACGGCGAGGACCATTCTTGTAGTCTATTGTACGTATAATCAATATTATGTAAGTCGCAATGTCTAGAACTTCCTGTGGATAAATGTAAGCTTATATGAAAGGTCATATGGAGGCGGGACACCATTGTGATGGGTTCAAAAATCGATGTTTTTTTGCATTCTCTCAAAGTATGAATATTCAAGAATATATGAGAAAAATTGCAAGTTAAATGCCTCTATGGACCAGGCATTGCCGATTAGCGGTAATTATAAACACATTTGTGTATACACATTACACAAAACTTTGAACGCGTTTTTCTCGAAAACACGTTTTTAAAAATGGCTGACATTCTCCTGACCGCTGTAATTAACATATCGACCTGAAATTTGGAGAGCATACTCAGAAAATATGTCTCCACGGAATGACGGATCCTTTTTTCGATAAATACATTTTTGCATTTATTATTTATCTTTTTATGCGAAAAAAACGCGAAAAATCGATTTTTAAAAATTGCCGCCATTTTCCGAAATTTGTACTAAACGAAAAACCCATCCGTCATTCCAAGACCAAAGGGTAACAGATTGATAATATGCTTTGAATTTGCGTTTCAGATCAACAAAGAGGGGGCAGTGATGTCAGCCGTTTACCTCCCGCGATTTGAGGACCTGTTCTCGCGGAGCTGCAACGGCCGCCATTTTGGTTTTTGAAAAAAAAAAAAAAATTTCACGTTCTGTACATCATGAATAAAAGCAAGAAAAAAACCGCACTCAAAAAGCTTTACTCGTTTCGTTTAAAAAAATAAAATGTAAACACCTGAAATATGGCACTCCAAGGACAAAGTCTCCCTTAGATGAGAATAAATATCTGCAATGGAATATTCAATAAATTGGCTATGAATTAGGGTGAGCTTTTCCCCACGTACTTTGACTTTTTCACGATAATTCCAAAGACCATGAATTGTTTCAATTATCTCAAAGTCCTAATTCGCAGGGCATTGCCAATTAAAATAACATAAATATTTGCAGTGGAAGTTTCTGTAAATTGGCTATAAATTTTTGCCTGGGGGGATTTCCAGCAATTGTAATGTCACAGGGTACAAAATATGTCCGCAGAAGGCATAAAATGCCTGAAACCAATCACACACACACACACACATTCTCGCAAGTACAGTGGGACGACATGGGGTGTACTTGCGATTGGACGCTACACACATGGCGGCTGCTGCATTGTCGTTGCTCCGAAATCATTCGGCTCTTACGTCCATCTCGTTCTCGGCTGCGGATGACGAGGGGGGTTTTGTGTCAATAGTGCCAATAGTGGGAGGGGAGACGCAGTGCAGTTTGCTCGAATCGAATGATACGTGGCGACCGCTGCCGACGTATGTATATACGTACGTACGCGTGGAAAATTTGGGGGTGGCCCCCGTTGTTCCGATCGGTATCGACGAGCAGCTGATAGGGGCACCCCCGATCGGAGCATTGGCGACACAGACACAAGCATCGCCAGTACTCACGGACAAGCGTCGAATACAGCTACGAGGGGGTAGTTTCGGACCCCCTCCACCTTCGTCCTTTTTACCATCTCTCGGCCTGTTCTCTCCCTCGCTTTCATTATTCTCTCTCTCTCTCTCTCTCTCTCTCTCTCTCTCTCTCTCTCTCTCTCTCTCTCTCTCTCTCTCTCTCTCTCACTTTCTCCCTCTTTCTCTCTTTCTCTCCCGATGAACGCACACACACCCTCGGTGCAATAAAGTCGGTGAAAGTTTTTCGGGGTCCCATTGGCACGCGCTCCAACCCCCGATCGACGCAGGGCCCACGGGTAGTTTCGCAGTGCACGGTACCTACGGTGTAACGCGGCACGGCGTTATTGTACGTACAGTATGGCATAGAGCCCCCCTCGAGGAAGGAGCACACGAAATCGTCACCCGGGGGTCGCACAAATCATTTGGCTTCTATCGCCATTGTACACGCGTACCCGGTCCGTGCCACTCGGAGGATCGGAGAGTCTTTCTGGACACGCGCAACTTTACGGGCAGAAACGAAGTGGCGCGCGACCGGACATCACGGCTCCGCCTAGCCGAACTTACATCGGCTAGTTGGTCCATCAAGAAGGCGAAAAAGTTTCCTCGGATTAAACGTGAAAGTAGCAGACGCGAATGCGGATACCAGGAATCCTCCAAGAACAATCATCGATCAGTGAAGTATCGATGCGTGAAGTGCTTTGAGGAACTGTCATTGAAGTTACAGGACTATTTGACACTCGTGTGTTGTGGCTTTGTCGTGGCTTTGGTCTGGTTTCAAGTGATTGTTCAGTGATCGGCAAGATGACAAGTTCGGCGTATTATCCAACTGCCGATTCCGGCTATTGGCCTTATCATCAAGCGATCAGTGAGATACGCAGCGTAGACTCGAGTCTGTACGACCCGAGTCCTCAAGTGCCGCAGATCCATCAACAGGCGTCGCAGCAACGACACTTGCATCAACGACAGCCGAGTCCACCGTCTTACGAGCCGCCGTCCGCAGCCACCCCTCCATCCAGTCTCCTCGAGACCCTCTTGCGCCATGGCAAAGATGCCATTAGGGAGGGTTACCCCGGCGGAGCGGTCGGAAAGATCAACAATAATGGCATTCAGGCGAGTACGACTTGCCACGTGACCTCACAGACATCACCCTACACGCCTTCCTCAACGTCCGATCGAACCTCACCACTTGGCGTTGATAACCTGTCGCCGCGGGAAAACTTTCAATCCGAGCCCGCGAAAAGGTCGAGCCCTCCGATCGGGGTCAGCACGATCGGTTATTCGCCAACCTATCATCGGAGCTACGCTGCGCCATCCCAGAGCGGCAATTGCGCAACCTCGATGATGACACCATCGTCACCCATAGCGGCATTCGAAGCTCTTCAGTCCGGTTACTCGCCTTATGGGACCAACAACAACGACAATGGAAAAACCAGCCCCAACGAGGCCAACGAATACGGTGACGAACAACCGCAGAGAGGAGTCGATTACGCCTGGATGAAGTCCAATTATGCAAATGGTGAGTAACGGTCGAAAAGTCGAACGAACGAATTGATTTTTAAATGCTCGAGATTTATTTATCAACATTGCTGAGCGCCGATATACAATAAGACGATTCCGATCTGTGATCGTGGGTCTTAATGTACACGTATGCCCATCTCTGTAAACGTGTTATCTAATGATGGATGGTACGGAATATATTGGTATGCTGAAATAATCATTTGTCAAGCAGCGGACGTAACCGGAGTCGGACAAAAGCGCACGAGGCAAACGTACACGCGTTTCCAGACCCTCGAGCTCGAGAAGGAATTTCACTTCAACAAGTATCTGACGAGACGACGAAGAATCGAGATCGCGCACGCCCTGTGCCTCACCGAGCGACAGATCAAGATTTGGTTCCAGAACAGGCGCATGAAGGCGAAGAAGGACGGCAAAACGGGAATCTTCAATTCGATGGACACCTCGACAATGTCGGACGAGGTACATTCACCGAGTCAGCATCAGTCGGCTGATGGACTTTTGCAGATGACCACGTCGCCAATTGGATCGGCTATGATGATGCAGGGCGTTCAGTCGGCGCATCAAACGACGAATTCTGTGATCGCTGAGCAGGCCAATGCAACGATCAATCATCAGCAGAGTCACGGGCAACAGCAACAACCGACGCAGCAACAATTGCAAGCTGCTTATTTGAGTTATCATCAGCATTATCAGCAATCGGGACACATGTACACCGGCCAAGATTATTCGCATCACCACCAGCAGCATCATCAACACATGCTGGCTTACGGTCATCCAACCAAAATGGAACTTCGCACTGGCTCCTGAAATGTAAAAATAATGCCGGTTCGAGCGGTCAGCGATCGAAAGATCGTAACGGGTTCACGTTGAATCGCTACGATCTTTCGTTACGATCGATAGTTGTTCATTTTTGGGATGCTGGCTGACGGGCGCTAGACATGGACTGCCATCAGTTATAATTGGTTATCATTGACATCACGGGAAAACGTTCATGCCCGTGATATTCCGACAAGATTTCTTCTCTTTTTTTTGTACCTCGTGCACGAGCAACGATCAGACGCATCTGGTGACGGTCACCATGGGTAGATCGACGCTTTTATACGCGCTTTTCGGGTACACGCATCGGGCAAGGAAGTTGCGGAGTTTTTGAAGCTAGTTGGAAGAATGTGAACGACAACGGGAATGCGCCGGACGCTCCTCGGCAGCTGACCCAGGCTTTATGTGTGCCTCACTCTGCGAACCAACCACCATGATTTATGGACTAAACACGGGCTAAACAGCCGAAAGCATCCCACGCCAGGTATTCGAGGCTACCTCTCTCTCTCTTTCTCAAGTGCTCTCTTCCTCTCGCTCTCCCGGTCGCAGAACAAGATGAAGAAAGGCGACAAATTTAGCTTCGAGAGCGAATCAGCCACTCATCCGCCTCCAATGAAACGCTACAAGAGCTTGCCAAAGTACTCGCGAGTCATCGCGAAAATATTTTGACCGTTGACGCGATAGTCATGAATCCGTAGTATTGATGGAAGTTGACCGGAAGTTCGCAGTCACCTTTCGAGCATCAGGGCCGATGAGATTCGCCGGGATGAACAAGCCAAAATTAGGAAATTCAATGATTGGGAAAAATTAGCTGTATTGCGTCATCGCGTTAGCTCGGTAGTCCGGATGCTACGAGTTGACTTATGCATCGAGATGAACACGGGACAACCATTCGGGGCGGTTGAAAGTTGAGGGGTTGGTTAGTCAGGGGTGGGGGGCACCCTCGATCGTGCAGCTGCGCTCTTCCATTGGAAAACAAGATGGCCGAACGCGTCGATTGTTGTGAAGCGTTCCTCGTATTTTTCCCATACTTTTGCACTTTTTTCGACGATTTTACCAACGATTTTTTATTTCATGAGGATCTATAAGTAATTATTGGAAATGCGGTGATTCGTGTATTGTGAAGTTTTTGTTTCCATGGAAAAGCACCACTCTGCCTATGGAAAACTGTAATGTTGACTTCGGACTCTTCCGCGAAATAGACGCTAAAAATTTGTTCGTCGATTTTGTTATTTTGCCAAATTGTGATGGTGAAACGTTGTCAACGATTTGAAATTAATAGCACGACGTTTACATTTGTTTTCGCCCAATGCTCGCGTCAATTGGTTGGAGGAAAAACTATAAGAAACTGAACAAGTGAACATTATTTTTTATTCGTCGCGTTATTGAACTCATTGGAGGTCTTTTGATTCGCAGATTTGTTTGAAAACGTAATTTTTGGTATTTACAATTGTACGGCTTGATCTTATTATGATTATTATTATTATATATAGCAAGAATAACTACAATAATAATAATAATAATAATAATAAATCCGTACACGAAAGTTTATTCATTATATATAATTTGTTTATTCTCAAAACGAACCCCAAGATTCACGTGGCCAAGGAAATAATGTAATTCTCATCACTAGAATAATCAGCCGAATTTAATGCAATTATTGACAACTTCGTTCAAGTGAAAATTTATGCAGAATTTTTCATGATCAAAGTAGTAAAAGATCTTTCGTAAATAAATAAATAAATATTTGCAGCCTTTTCGTATCGAGCTGTATTACGAACGTTCCTAATAGGATTAAAAATATTGTAAATATTGATAAATCTCTCGAATGCGCGTTGCCAATACACGATCGAATTAGATACAACGATATTCTATAATATTATAATGCAAAGTAGAAGAGTCATATCGAAAGGAGTAAAATACGAGCTATTTTTTTGTCAGTCGTAGTACCTAAGCAAAATACTAGTCCATTCTTTAGGAGTAAGTAGAACATAAGTGATGTCACCATGTGTAGATAAATATATATACATATACATAAATACATACATACATGTAGATATATTTTCTCGATGCATATCTATCTACATAAATATATAATGCTCCTGAATAAATTATTTTTCAAACTGGTATCGTTCACCCTTCCTTTGCTCCACACGAGAGAGAGAGAGAGAGAGAGAGAGAGAGGGAGGGAGAGACAGGCAGAAAGAAAGGTAGCGAGAGGGGGACACTCGCGTTTGTTCGTGCAGTTGCTCACACCGCGTTATCGCGGAAAAAGTGGATTGGAATGCGAGGAAAATTAATAGGACACTTCAGTTTCGGTTTTTATGCAAATAGAGGGTCGTGCGAAAGGACGAATGAAGTGGAGCGAGGGGGTGAGAATGTAGAGTGTTTGTACGATGGTTGAAGGATTGGTGAAAACCGGGACACGGCTCCATAGTATATACTATGGACCGTGAGAGGGAAAACTCACACGTCTCGATGTACGAAATATCCTTCGAGACATGAGGCTGCGAGAGCGTAGACTGGAGACCCATGGTATAGAGAGGGCGAGAGGGAGAGAGAGAGAGTGTGTGAGAGAGAAAGAGAGAGAGAGAGAGAGAGAGAGGCAAAAAAGAGAGAGAACGAAGCCCCGAGAGCTGTCGCTCTGCTGGGGGTTGAAGGGGTGGAGGGCGAGGGTCGATATTGTGCTTGACAGATAGTTTCCCATAGCTCCGGCTATCCATCATGGCCGGCTCGCGGAGACGTATTGGTTTTCCCGTTACGCGCGTCTTAGCTCGTTCACTTAAATTGAATACTTTTCTTTCACTCGCGGTATTATTCCACTCTTCAATGCGAGCATCGCTCCGAATCTACGCCTCGGAATGAGAATTTTTGCCCCGGAATGTTATCGTAAATATCACCGGTGGTTTGGAGCAGAGCCCCGTTGGATCGATAAACAATTAGTCGATAATCCAAATCTTTGTTAATTTTTTTCGGTGAAAATTTACAGGAACAATCGTCAAAGAATTTTGAGGGTTCGCATATTTCGCGTGATTTAATTTAATTTCAATTAATTCGTGTTACTTTTTTTTGGATTTGTGATATTTTTTTTAAGATTAAAATCACACTTCGTCTGGTCCATCCATATCGAATGGAGCGTTATTGATAACGCGAAAGCGTGAAAACTGAGAAGCCTTTTAATAATGCAAAACCATTCACTGTACCCAATCTATTAGCAGACACTTTAGTTCGGAGCATCCCGGTAATTTTTCAAAGCCTGTCGCTACGAGGTTACACGTAAAATACCCTCTCCGGGATGCTTGCTTTTGCAACCCCCTGGACTCGGTTCTCTCTCTCGCTCGCTCTCTCTCTCTCTCTCTGGGAGTCCTCCTCAACTCCCTATCATTCAGCCCCGCGTGACGGCCTCTGGCACTCTTCAACCTCACCCCAACGAGTTTAACCCACTGCTGTGGCAGGTCTACGGTAACCCTCGAGTTCTAAATTCACATGGGCATCCGGAGCAACGCATACCAAACGACTTCCTAAAAATACAGGAATGTGAATATGAAAATATTTAATTTTATAGGAAATTGTTTGTTTCGGGACTTGGTTGGTGGGCGGTGGTCGCTGGAAATAGAAATAGAATTAAAATTATATGCGTTTGAATGGGTAATAGTAATGTACAGGGTGTAAAGAAGGTGGATGCAAAGCCTTAAGGGAAGGTTCTGCCTCGTTGGGCCAAAAAATGTTCGATTTTTCACCAATTTTTATGCGAAAAGTATTAAATATAGAATGTTGATATTTGGTATGTTGATTAAGCGGTCTTTATTGAACATCAAAATATTTTTTTAAGTTTGACAAAATTGGTGGTTTGATGAAAAAAAAAGTGAGCGGTCGGAAGGAAGTTTGTTTTTTTTCCCAAAATTTTTCGCATTTTCTTGCTCACTCATTTTTTATTTTTCAAATTTTCTTCTCCATTCTAGGTCCACTTAAACACAACATTGTACAAAGGAAAAATATGTTTGATTTTTTAGCTTCCGATCACCTGTCCGGGACTTAGGACTTCCGCAAGCGAAGAATGTCATCGCCCGCGCACCGACATACGTGACTCCTCCCACTCCCACCACCATGTTTTGTCAAATAAAAAAAATATTTTGATGATCAATAAAGACCGCTTAGTCAACATACCAAATATCAACATTCCATGTTCAATACTTTTCGCATAAAAAGTTGGTAAAAAATCAAATACTTTTTGGCCCAAGAAGGCAGAACCTTCCCTTAAGGGGGTGATAGGTCACCTCGTTAGGAAGATATCTAACCTAGGTTACCTTAGACCAAAGTCTAAGGATTTGGCGTTATCATGGTAAGTATGTTTTTTGGAAAATTTCCCAAAATTAGGTACTAACTCGTTTACCTTTTATGTTAATGATCTTTTTTTAATAGCATCAACATGAGAGGTATTTTTATTTTTTGACGAGTTTTTGATTATTAGACACTTCTCATTTACTTAGTTGTGTGGATACAAATGATTGTATCGGTGTTTGTCGATTGAATACACGTCAAGCAAATAAGTTTTTAGTTACCAATTATTGTCTGTTTGAACATTATGAACGAGTTAGTACCTAATTTTGTGAAATTTTCCAAAAATCATACTTACCATGAGAACTCGAAATCTTTAGACTTCGGACTAAGGTTAGAAATGTTCTTAACACCCTTTATATATGATATGCACTACGTATCATAACTATATATAAATATATTAATTTACCAATAATTTATATGCCATTTGCACACGTATCTGTATACAGAAACATCTCATGGTATTGACGTTTGCATCGTTGAAATGCAACGAAAATATATTTTTTTTCGTACTACCGTATTTTTTTGGGCACCTTCAGGCTATGAAAGAAACTGGAACATTTTTGAGACTCGTTATCAAAAATATATAACCCGATGCGGCAGGAAACCATTTTTGATTATAATAAAAATAAAGCAATAAAAAGATCAAGAAGAATTTTCATTGCCTTCCAATGATACAAACGTCAACGATCAAATCTCGCTTCCATGATAAACCATTTGGTAATAAATTATTAACTCATTGTAATTCGAGACCAGCGTTACACTTTTTTTCAATTTAACTATTTTTTTTTTCATACAAGGTCCGTTCGATTTTTTAAAGGGAATTTCGAAATTTTATGTAAGCTTAGAAGTAATCAGTAAAAAATCAGCCTGAAAATCTGCACAAGGGCGAATATTTATTGCAACTGTCTTCATTATTTGTAGCAACATACAAATATTATTTTGAATTATCCTAGTCCTGAGCATGATATTTAAGTTTGCATCGTTGGACCGCAACGAAAATATACTTCCTGCGTATTGCTGTTTTTTTCCAAATATTTAGACAACGAGAATTACTGGAACCCCTTCAAAGAGTCTTATTAAAAATCTATAACCAAAACCTACGGAAAATATTATAGATGATAATAAAAATAAAGAAAGTAAGGAAATCATCAAGAATCTTCGAGACACTCGAACGACGCAAACTTCAGCACCATTCCGGACCTGCGTTAGGGTTTTCACGCAATTATTGTTAATGCAAATCTCGGTGTATATACATTTATCCCGCGCTCTCTCGCTCATTCTCACTTTTTTATTAATCTTTTAAATAAAAAAATGCACAAAATGGATGTACCTTTTCTATTATTTTTGTATTGAGTTTTTAATTTTTTGTACCATTTTCTTTCTTCTCTATTTGCGATTTTCTTTTTATTTGGATTTTCGATTTTATATTTCCTTTGTTTATACAGAGGCATCTTTGTTTTTGTATCGAGTTTCTTTTCCATTTCTTTGTATGTTTTTTTTTTGTTGTAGAGCACGTAGCATCTGGATTGTGTGCCAGAGGATTAATAAACCTAATATCTCTCTCTCTCTCTCTCTCTCTCTCTCTCTCTCTCTCTCTCTCTCTCTCTCTCTCTCTGATAATATAAGTGACTCTGTTTCTCCCACTATCCAATAATATAAAATTATATGTTGAGTTTTTGCGTTTTCGACAGATTCTCAAAATAAAACATTTCAAAAATATTCTCTGAAAATTTCAAGTCGATCCGTTTAAAATTGTAGAGGTATGGGCGTTCACAGGTCGATTTCGCAAACCAGCGAATCGCGACCTGACGAACTTTGAATGCGTTTTTCTAAAAATATCTAAAAAAATCGGTGACTTCGAGATCTCAAAAAACACTTCACCGATCAACTTCAAATTTTACAAGCTTCTTTTACACATCAAAAAGGAGTGCTTGAACAAAAGAGCCTTTTTTTATATGCATATTTTTTTCGTTATCAACGAACATGGAGCGTTTTTCCACCAAAAATCAATACTTTCGCTTTGGAAGGCAGCAACGTTTTTCAAAAATCAATATTTTATGAAATCCTTTGTCCAACCACTAAATAATTTCATGCAGAATCTAAATACGTTTGATTTTATTTTTACTTTGTATGATTTGTTTCCGAGCAGCAGTGGTCACCGTGAAAGACGTTTTTCAAACAGCGCACTGCACAAACCATTGTATCTACCACATTTGTAGATATTTTTCAATACAAAAATTTCAAAAGATACTTAAAGCCATAGTTGTTAATATAAAAATAAATAAAAAATGACAACCTCCACACGTTTTCCCAGAAAAAAAATTCCCGAAAATTCCATTTTTTTCCGGCCACGAGGTAGGTGTAACGCCTGAAAATTGCGCTGCACCGATGATCGGCGTTTTTCGTGAGACGAGGAGGTGCACGGATGAGCTATATCGTAGGTGGCCATCGCGTTACAGATACACGTGTCCGCGAGGAGCCCGATCGCGCGACAAGTGATTCATGAAGGTCTCGATACGTTTTTTACACCTTCGAAACGGCTTTATTAGAAATTCTAATGGGAACACT
This sequence comes from Ophion ellenae, assembly GCA_963210295.1. Classification (NCBI taxonomy): domain Eukaryota; kingdom Metazoa; phylum Arthropoda; class Insecta; order Hymenoptera; family Ichneumonidae; genus Ophion; species Ophion ellenae. The sequence continues at coordinate 38,421,376 of OY723391.1, read as the reverse complement.
GGCGGAGATGCGAGTCCCGGGAGTTGGCAATGCGGCGGTCGACAAAGACTCGACACGAGAGAGCCTCGAGGCGAAACGGATGTGGGACGAGAAACGATATAGAGCTATATACCCACGGACGGAACGCGCTCTATTTTGCCGCATGGACTTTTTGCGCGAATATCCGTTGCGGTTCTTCGCGATGAAATGTTCAGGACTCCGTGACTTGACGGCTTTGTTGCAGGGACCGAGTTGAGATTTCGCTCCTTTTTTCATTCTTTGCATTTAAGACGCGGAACAAAATCGCGGAGAATGTTATGTTTTACACACAATGTTTTTGGCATGAATTTTTCACCTAACGATCTCCCGGTGCGATTTGCCAAACATTTTCGACGTTTCATTTTTAGGTCAGGAAAAATTTGGGTCATTTAATATTTTTGTCTACGATCAATTTTTTTTCCGATTTCCATCAATGTCGGAAAAAATGTGAATTTATCTCCAGATCCGTGCAAAAACGAAAAACGAACGTGTTGAAAAAAAATGTATATGTAAGACACGCCGAATAAAATGAGTTTCAAAATTAGCCGTTTTTATCTGAATTTATATCTGTATTTTACAAACCTTGAGAATAAACTTCTGAATGAATTTTTTGCTACTTGATTTTTCGATTCGATCTTCAGATACTGCGCGGATACATTTTGACATTCTTTATTTAAGGGGTTACCCCCACTTGCGATTTTGAAAAAATCGATTTTTTTTATTGCATTTTTTTGAAGTATAAGTATCTGAGAATATGTCCTGAAAATTTCAAGTCGATCCGAACAAAATTGACTGAGATATGAGCGTTGAAAGAGAAGAATCCGCGTTGAAAGAGAAACTTTAAACGCGTTTTTCTCAAAATGGCATTTCTGAAGTCGGTGACCAAGATTACTCGAACACTAATGAACCGATCTTCTTGAAATTTTGCAGGCTTATTTAATACATAAAAATGTAGTCTTTAATCGTTCGATTTTTTTTCGAAAAAAATGGCCGTTTTATAGCCAAAAAACGGCCGTTTTTTTTTTCGTTAAAATCGAACCATTAACTTTGACTGTCCGCCATTTTGTGAAAAATGAATATTTTTTAAAATCCTTCGATTAAAGACTAGTTTATACTTATATTTGACTAAATCCATCCGCATTTTTTTTTCAGATGGTCCACTTCGCCGCAATGTTGGTCACCGCAAACCGTGTATATAAAAACATTATTTCATTGACGGCCATTTGCCACTAAACAATGTAATATTTTTCAATAAAAAAATTACTGATAGTTCTTCAAGATGTGTTCTTTAAGATGGTATATTGATCGATTAAAAAAGTTTTGTAGTTTTCTTTTGAAAAAAATCATGAAAAAGGCCTTTTTTGCGCTACAAGTGGGGATAACGCCTTAAGAAAAATATTAATTTATTGCAAACGTAATAATAAATGATTATTTTTAAATCAGTGTAAATAAAAAGAAGAAAAAATAACTTTTGAATGGAATTTTTTGCTGCTTCACTTTTCCATTCGATCTTCAGATACTGCGAGGGATACATTTTTACATGCTTTATTAAGGTCTTAGGCCACAGTAACGGGTATAAAATCATGTACGAATTTAACCATTTTTTTCGTATGCAAAAGTGATTCCCTCATAAAATTAATTACACATCTATTTAGTATGAATATCAAGCTGTTAGAAAATAGAATTTTTTTTTCGATGTACAAAATGGCAGACTGCTCGAAAGTTCTCGAAACAGCTTTTTTCCAATGGACGTGACAAATAACTTCAACAATTTTCACTTGATTTACTTCGAATTTAAAAGTTATGTTCCTAATTGCATTTTGCAGAGAAGTACGTACGGAATTTCTGATTAATCGAAAACTTTTTATTTTATGAGCAGTTTATGAGCAGTGATAACGAAATTTTTCACTGAAAATTCATTTCTTAAGTTCAAATACCTACAACTTTTGAATAAAACAATATTTTTTAAATTCCGTACGTACTTCTCTTGGTATTCTAATGTAGATTGACGAGAATTTTTGTTTTTTGTTCTCGGTAAAAAATTGTGGATGCTAAATGCCACGCCGTGAAGCGCCAAAAAAAAGATAAGAAAAGAAAATATCAGTAGTCGGCCATTTTGTACATCGAAAAAGAAAATATATATTTTCTAGCAGCTTGATATTCATACTAAATAGATGTGTAATTAATTTGATGAGGGAATCACTTTTTCATTAAAAAAAAAATTGTCAAATTCGCACATGATTTTATACCCGTTACTGTGGCCGAAGGCCTTAAAAAAGAATAATAATCTATTGCGAATGCAATCAAAAATAATTATTTTTCAATCAGTGTAAATAAAAAGAAAAAAAACAACTTCTGAACGGAATTTTTTGCTGCTTCACTTTTCCATTCGATCTTCACATACTGCGAGCCATACATTTTTACATGCTTCATTAAAAAATAAAAATTATATATTGCAAACATAATAATAAATTATTCTTTTTCAATCAGTGTAGATACAAAGAGAAAAAAAAACAACTTTCAAATGGAATATTTGCCACTTGATTTTTCCATCCCATCTTCAGATAGTTTGAGGGATACATTTATACATGCTTTTCTTAAAAAAATAATAATAATCTCGTGCAAGGACAATAAAAAATAATTATTTTTCAATCAGTGCAGAAAAAAAGGGAAAAAACAACTTCCGAGTGGAATTTTTTGCTACGTGATTCTTCCATCCGATCTTCAGATAATTTTTTGGACACATTTTTACATGCTTAGTTAAGAAAAAAAATCCATTGCATACATATTAAGGCGGGATATACATTTAGACGGGAAAAAATTAAGCAATGTTGAGGGATTTTTAAATTGAGAAATAATTGTTCCACATCTATCAAACTGTAGATATACTTTAACAGTATGTTTAAGTATACAAAATAATTAAAAAACATCAATTTATTATAAAAATAGCGGAGCTGTATCAGAGTGTTACAGAAAGGTTGTCGCGGGAGTTGCGAATCGGCGTGCAGTCTAGCTTCCCGTAAACTTTGATTTGCAAAAATATTCAAACATTTTTTCCATTAGAACGTGTATACTTTATTTTTGACAATGATTAAAATGAAGAAAATGCAAATTTAAGAGAATGGCACGCATTTACACAAAAAAAATCAACATTTTACGCACAATTTCTATAAAATTTGGAGTAAAAAAGTAGCTTTTTTTCTAATTTTTCAGAAACAATTCTCGTCAAGTAGAAGGTAGCAATATTATTAATATTTCTACCAAGTTTCAACTCAATCAGCTTAGTACTTTTTTAGTAATCCTGCACGCCAATATCGAAAATGCAGTTTTCAAAAAGACGCGTTTGAAGTTTACGCCCGTTCGTATCCGAGCGATGAGTCACAGCGTTAACGCATTGTAACGTTTTAGGTTTTTTCGATTTTTGCTTTGAAACTTTGGAAAAATATTCTACATATATAGATCTGTCGTTTAACCCCTCGAGTGCACATTGGGTCCTTTTGACCCAGTGATTTTTTTCGCGTAAGTACGTATTTTTTAACGTATACCCCACTTTGAACGAATATTTTGGCATTTCATTTTCGTTTTCGTCCAAAAATAAATTTAGGGCCATAAAATATGGATAATTTACTACAAAAAATGTCTCTACAAAAAAAAAATGCATATTTACCGGAATACAACGATTTGAAAAACGCCTTGGGTCAGATTGACCCAACATGCACTTATAGGTTGGCGGCGGGGGTGTGCACTCGAAGGGTTAAAGAAAAAAATAATAATAAATCGTTTTTATGATCGTTGTAAATGTATATCCCGGCTTAATTAATCTCTATTTGTAAATCATCGTCGAAAAAAAGGAGAAAAAGCACATAAGAAAAAATATAATAATAATAAAATATACAATTACAAGTACGCACTGTAAACAAGTAGAGTACTCAAGTTATTTGACCAGATGATTCTTTATTTCTTCTAACCAAATTAGACAATTACTTTCTGACCCGCCAGCTGTTTTTTTGCTTTCTTCTCTTGAATTTGATTTTTCGTTCGTCAAATATTGGACAAGTAAATAATTCAATAGTGTATGAGGGGGATGGGGGATATGTTTGAACACCCTTAAAGGATATATTCTGGAAATAAACACTATCTAATAAAAAATTGAATAATTGGGTTATTAAATATTCAATAATTCATAATAATATTAATAATGAAGTATTCAATAATCTTGAATAATTAATAATAAAATCAATAATAAAATATTCATTATTTCTAATTCTCGGATGTATGTCTCGTGACTGACGTTAATCAACAATTTACTTCATGTAATAAATCAAACGCCAGTTTTTCCCGTAAATTAATTTCTAACTATTCTAATGAATAAATAACTGTCAGTTTATTTTTAAAAAATCCTGGAATAAACAGCTCAATAAATTACAGAAAATTAGTTAAAACGTGAATCCATTAATGAAACTATCGAAAGCAAGAGACGTGAAATTAAAATCGTCGCATCGTTGGTTGCAACGAGTGGACCGTCGGCGGGGCTTTCGTACGACTGTCTCGTGCCAACGGCCAGGCTCAAAAGCGATGCCGCGCCAAGCGGAAGAGATAGCCAGTTTTGTCGAGTCCGCTCTCGGCCAAACCGTGGCGACGTGTACGATGAAAAGGCGGAAAAGGGGGGTCTCGTGTCTGGCTGAGAGTGGGGGAGGCGCTAAAACACGCGAGAAGGGGAAATCGGGGGCGGTCACGAACGTACCTCGCAATTCAACGGGAACTTTCGAGCGTTCACCACATCTGCTGTGCAACTGCCCCGGCTATCTCTTCAGCTACTTTTCGACCTAACATTTTTCAAATTTTACGTCCGAAATGAAATAATTCAAAAAGCCCTCGCCGATCAACGAAAATTCAACGAAATCACGAAAATTCTGAATCTCCAAAAGAAATTTTTGACTACTAAATCACTTCGTTTGTAAAAAGAAAGAAAAAAACCAGCGATTTTTAGCTATTTGGAAATTTCAGCGAATTCGAAGTATAAAAACACATGACCTGTGGGAGTCCCTTCCGGTCACGAAAAATTCACGATCTCTATCTCGTTTCTGGTAATTACTCCAGTAATTATAATATGCGCAATAATGAATGGTGAAGTGTTTATTAATTTTTATTAATTTTTATTTATTTTTATTCATTTTTATTCTTTTTTATTTACGTTTATTTTATTTACGAAAAGTTTGTAAAAAGAAAGAAAAAAACAGCGATTTTTAGCAATTTGAACATTTCAATGAATTCGAGTATAAGAACCCATGACTCGCTTTTGGTAATTACTCCAGTAATTATAATATGCACAGTAATGAATGGTGAAGTGTTTCTTTATTTTTATTAATTTTTATTATTTTTTATTTGTTTATTTTATTTACGAAAAGTTTGTAAAAAGAAAGAAAAAAACAGCGATTTTTTGCAATTTGAACATTTTAATGAACTCGAAGTATAAGAACCCATGACTCGCTTTTGGTAATTACTCCAGTAATTATAATATGCACAGTAATGAATGGTGAAGTGTTTATTTATTTTTATTAATTTTTATTATTTTTTATTTATGTTTATTTTATTTTCGAAAAGTTTGTAAAAAGAAAGAAAAAAACAGCGATTTTTAGCAATTTGAACATTTTAATGAACTCGAAGTAAAAGAACCCATGACTCGCTTTTGGTAATTACTCCAGTAATTATAATATGCACAGTAATGAATGATGAAGTGTTTCTTTATTTTTATTAATTTTTATTATTTTTTATTTATGTTTATTTTATTTACGAAAAGTTTGTAAAAAGAAAGAAAAAAACAGCGATTTTTAGCAATTTGAACATTTTAATGAACTCGAAGTAAAATAACCCATGACTTGCTTTTGGTAATTACTCCAGTAATTATAATATGCACAGTAATGAATGATGAAGTGTTTCTTTATTTTTATTAATTTTTATTATTTTTTATTTATGTTTATTTTATTTACGAAAAGTTTGTAAAAAGAAAGAAAAAAACAGCGATTTTTAGCAATTTGAACATTTTAATGAACTCGAAGTAAAAGAACCCATGACTCGCTTTTGGTAATTACTCCAGTAATTATAATATGCACAGTAATGAATGATGAAGTGTTTCTTTATTTTTATTAATTTTTATTATTTTTTATTTATGTTTATTTTATTTACGAAAAGTTTGTAAAAAGAAAGAAAAAAAACAGCGATTTTCAGCAATTTGAACATTTTAATAAACTCGAAGTATAAGAACCCATGACTCGCTTTTGGTAATTACTCCAGTAATTATAATATGCACAGCAATGAATGGTAAAGCGTTTATTTATTTTGATTTATTTTGATGTATCTTGATTTATTTTTATTTATTTTTATTCGTTGTATTTATTTTTTTCTAGTGTGTCAAAAAAAAATCTGACTGGCCATGCTCGCGAATTATTGAAGCCAAAATAATTACGTTCGAAAAAATTTAATAAATGTATATGGATATATGAGAAAACGAATTAATTTGTGAAAATAAAATAAAAATTCAAGGACCGTCCCCAAAACATCCAGATATTTGATAGCCAAAATATGCTCATAGCAGGTTCAAAAGAATCATTGCAATATGTTCAAAAATCTACAGAACACTTTGATTTCTCAATCATCAGGATCGAATCCTGTAAAATCAATTCGACGGAGAAGTTTCAAAGAGAACATAGCTCCGCCCTCGTGTCACGTTTGTCCCCCTTCCCTTTTTCCCTCAGCTGCCGCCCCTCGCGAGCAAGAGCCTCGTGTTCCCCCTTCTCCCCCTGCCCGCGGCCCCTCGCGCCGCAGCCGAGATCTCGGCGGCGTCCGCAGCGCTCGTCGTGGCTACGGAGCGCAGCATCCGGAGGACCCGACCGCGATTTACTCTTCCTCGAGAGCGCTCGCACATGCTTCTCGTCCCTCGAACCGTCCGTACGTCAGTTACCTCAACCACCAATTTTTTTTTTTTCATTCATCCTTTTTTTTCGTAACTTAATCGTCCACCACGTGTTCTCTCGATAGGTGTCATTGAAAAGAACACAACAAACTGAAAATGGGAAAAAATATAGGCAATTTGATTATCGTGTGGTAGGAATATTTGTCCATGGAGAAAATAGTTGCAGTGAGTTAAAATCAAACGAAGCAAGTGCGTTTGATTGAACGAGAAATAAGAGTCTTATACATCGCGATGTAGACTTTTTTATTGGGACGATTGGTAGGAGGTACAATATTGTGGTCTCTTCATTCTCGATGCAAAATTGAGACAAATTTTTTGTTAAAGTTTAAAATTTTTTTAGTTCGTTGCCTAGATTTATTTTTTATTTTTATATTTTTATAATGTCAAATATTTTTAATATTATTTGTATTTTAAATGTTTTGAATGTTTTAATATTTCTAATATTTTCAATGTTTTAAATATCTTGAATATTTTCAATATTGTAAGTATTTTTTAGGTTTTCAATATTTTAAATATCTTGAATATTTTTAATATTTTTAATATATTAAATATTTCTAATGTTTTGAATATTTTAAATGCTTTTAACATTCTGCATATTTTAATTATTATTAATATTTTTAATATTCTGAGTATTTTAGATATTTTAATTGTAAATATTTTAATTATTTCTTGTATTCTAAATATTTTTTTCATATTTTCGTTGTATCGCGTACCGTAGATCAAGCGAATTGCGGGCAGAGGAGAGCATTTGGTGAACGAGACGATAACGCGCCGATTCGATCGCAATTTGAGAGGAGCCACGATCTTGTTCTCTCACTCTCTCTCTCTCTTCTCTCTCTCTTCTCTCTCTCTCTCTCTCTCTCTCTCTCTCTCTCTCTCTCTCTCTCTCTGTCGTTCTATATACCCGAATCAAAAGGTTCTCGCTCACCTCGCGCGTTTTTCTTCCCTTCTCCCTTTCTCCCGTTTCATTTGGACTCTGTACGACTCGCTCCCTCGAGTTCGGGGCAACAGGTTTGAATTTATGGGACAATAAAGAGTGCCGTGCGTAGTGAGCGCGTGTCTCTCTCTCTCTCTCTCTCTCTCTTTCTCTCTCTCTCTCTCTCTCTCTCTCTCTCTCTCTCTCTCTCTCTTATGCTCTCTTATTCATGTATGGCAGGGATTCTCCGTTGCTCTCTCTCTCTCTCTCTCTCTCTCTCTCTCTCTCTCTCTCTCTCTCTCTCTCTCTCTCTCTCTCTCTCTCTCTCTCCTCTTTCCCCTGATGATCCTAGCTAGATCTTCTCTCTCGCTCTCGCTCCCGATCTTTCGTCCTCCCCTATCCCTCCTCCAGCGCACTGGCCGCCCCGTGTCTCACTCGGAGGTCGTATCTCTCGCCATGCGAGAGAGGAAAGCAACCGAGGCTATCAAACTCTCATAAAACTGTCAGCCGCGACCGCCCCGGCTGACTTATGTTCGAGCCCGTGTCTTTTCCTTCTCTTCTTATCCTACGGTAGCCGCCCTAGCTCCTACTCACTTCACTCACGGATACACACAACACGTAAATCTACTTCGCAACGCTTCAACCCTCTCCGCCCTCCCGCGCCGCTCTTTTCAACCCTTTTCCATCGAAGGTACTTGGAAAATGTTTAGTGTCGCGAATATTGAGCCCCGATGGGCTCGTACGACCAACGCAGGCATCACAATACATCCGAGTGCAAAGAGTTCCCCATGGACGAGAAAACTCGTTTTTTTTAAATTTTCTAAAAAAGTTTCCTGGCCGGAAGCGAGAAGGAAAATCTTCGGAAAGCCTTTTTTCTTGATGGGGATGAAATAAGTAGATCGGTATGCAACGAATTTCGGAAAGGGGAATGATTTTTGCAAATTTTTTTATCGGTTTCGAAAAATGCGTCGATGTGGAGAATGGACGAAAATGCATGAGGAGAAATGTTGCGATAGGATTGCCCATGCGCGATTGGGAGCGCCTGCGATGCAGCAGCGGAGGTTGAAGTATTAGGCCTAAAAAATGATGCGTGCAAGACTGTGCACGCGGAGATCCAGGGCTTGGTACAACTACAGTTTTTTACTGAAGCGAAATTTCTTTGTATCGCAATGAGTGGCAATTATTTTTGATAGCTATTTTTTTTTCTTGTATGGTATTTATTTTTTCCGGCAATATCGAGGTAAATTTCGTGGTCTATTGCGCATGCGTTTGGGTAAATATGTGGGGTGGATTTTAATAAAGAGCGGGAAAAAAAGTATTTTTGCACTCGCTTTTCGAAAATAATTGTTCAAAGAAAGCGAAATATTTTTGGAGATTATTTTATTCGTCTTTTCCCAATATTAATTATGAATTATGTTGGTAGGATGTTGAAATATTTTGGGAGATTATTTTATTCGTCTTTTCCCAATATTAATTACGGATTATGGTGGTAGGATGTCGAGTAGCGGAAAACTTAATGTTGAGGGAGGATACCACGGTGACGGGCCAAAAAAAGTCGTTTTTCCGAATTTTTCCTGTCTAGTAGATTATTTATTTGGAATTTGCAAAAAAATGAACGTTATCAAGCACATATTGAACTTGTCTCGTGTAAATTTTAATGAAAAAAAATGAAAATTAACAACGTTATTGAGGTATCAATAGAGCCTCTGTGTAGAAAATGTGATCCAATGGCCGGATCGATGACTTGACAATGGTTGGATTGAATAATGAAAATAAAAAAGTTTCATCATCTATGTAAATGAAGTTCTCGTAGTACGGAGCTGTTTTTCGAAAAAAAAATCACAAAATGGCGGCTGTTAAACAAAGTGTAAGTTTGGCGATGGTTTTTACTAATATTCGGGGGCTTAAAAAATACTAAATAAAAAAACTGCTACGTGCGACGATAGCTATTGCAATTACGGAAATTTTCTTTTTTTTAAATTGAAAATCGGACAAACATAGGTTGAATTATGATTCCGGCCAGGTCGAGAAAAGTTGTTTCGAGAAAAACGTGACTGAAAATTTCAATATACATAAATCGTTGTGCTACATGTTCTTACTAAATCGTCTGTAACTTGGTCAATTTTCAATATTTTAACTTGAATTTTTTTCACATATTCTTGAATATCTACACTCTGGAAAAATGCAGAATTTTTTTTTTACCCGTCAGAATAGTTTCCCTTAACATCAATAATGAATGTTCATGAAAATTCCCCAAGAATATACAGAAAAAAATAAGGATGTAAAAATACTTTTTGCCACCCTCTGTCAACGTCTCAAAAAGCGATGTGAAATTCATGATATTTTATTACTCAAATTGACGACAGTTCCTATCAATTCCACCGGAAGCTTCCAGTCTACCCAGGGACAAATAGTTTCCTCTAATAAAAAAGTGTACAAAATCATTTTTTCCAGCTTTCACAGATCCCACTCAACAAAACGAAAAAAAAACCATTATTCCTCCATGTTTCGCGACAATTCAATAAGCACCATACAAATTCCCTAACCCCAAAAAGCCCCAAACCCTCGCGCATCCAACTACAAGAATTTCTCGAAAAATCTCGATGAACAAACGACCCAAAACCATTGATCACCCTTTCCAAGTGTCTCAAGACGCATCCAACTACAAGAATTTCTTGAAAAAACTTGATGAACCAAAGACCCAAAACCATTGAGCGCCTCAAGTGTCTCGTCCATCCCATTCTTCGAGAGCTACGATCATCATGTCCTCAGGATCTCGCATAGATGACTGACTGTTAGCTCCGATCGTGGACTCGCTGATGCTTCTGCGGTTCGGGATCATCCGTGGGGGGTTGCTCGACAAATGGACGCAAAGGAGGGGCAGAGGGGGAGTGTGTATTTCCCCCTCGGTAGGAAACGACGAGTGGAAAGGGCACAGGGACCACGAAGACAAGAGGAAAACGTTTCGAGTGCTCTGCCGTTCCACTCCGTTTCCCAAGAGTGGGGAAGGGCCTCCACGATCGGGAAAAGCTGGAGAGCCTCTACACTGCATATACGGAAATTCCTCCTGGAACCGAAAGACAGGAAGAGACGGGGGAGAGGGTAAAACAGGGATGAAAATATTGTCCCAAAAACTGGGCAAAGATAGAGGAGACGCGAAAAATCCCCACCACGACTAGGATACCACCAAAGCTCCTGAATATCTCTCCATTAGCCTTTCCTCTCTCTCTCTCTCTCTCTTGGTCCCCTCTCCCAATGTCAGCGCACAACCCCTCGTCTCTTCTCCACCCTCTCTCTCTAACGTACCCCTTGCCCCCCCCCCCTCCTCCGCCTGACCGATTCCGCGTTTCTCGCTCGCACGCAGCCCTCGTGACGAAAAACCGAGAGCCGGAGGAGCGCTCCGAGACGTTTCGTCGCGGCGGTGGTGGCTAGGGAAAAGCGGACGGTAACGGGGTTGAAGAATTCACCGGAGCTGTGCGCGGCGTCGGCGTCGGTTTCTCGACGAGAGAGGAGAGAGAGCACGAAAAGGAGGGAAGTCCAGAGAGAGAGAGAGAGCGAGAGAGAGAGAGAGAGAGAAATAGAGAGAGAGAGAGGCCAATCAAGGTTTGACGAACGACGGGGATTGGTCGAGGGTTCTTCTGACACGCAGCGCGGGCACGTGACAGCTACCGCACCGGCTACGAGGATCCGCGAGACTCAGTACGATACCACCTCCCTCCGCGCACGCAACACATTTTCTCCATCTCTTTCCCTCCATACACATTTGGAGAGAGAAGAGAGAGAGAGAGAGAACGGAAAACACATTGAAATAGTACATGTGTTGATATTCCACATTGACGAGTCACTAGGTGGCTAAATTTTCTTACTCTCTCCTCTCTATCTCGCGGTATCGAAGTTATCGGTCTCTTACTCGCGCGAGGTCGCTCGCGGATCAGCCTCACTTCGTCTTCCGAGCTCGTCGTTCGCGGCCACTCACACCATCGAGCTACCGACTCGCCACTCACTCTTTCGGTCTCTCCGCATCTCCCGGACCTTCTCTCCGATTCCTATACATCTCCCTCTCTCGTTCTATCTCCGTCTCTCTCTCTCTCTTTCCCTCTCGCACTCTCCGCGCTCACAATCCGCGCGTGTATTCGTGCGAGCTCCGCTCTGGCTGCTGGCGGGCCTCTCGCGCTCCCGCTGCCACAGAGCTCCGCCACTCGCTTACCAACACCGAGGTACGAGCCCCACACACGCACGCACACCGTCGACGATACTTCTCTTAAAACCCGTGTGTCGGAGTTGTTCACCAGTGTGTGCCCTACGGCGCGTAGTGGTGCTGCACTCTCGGAGTGAGACGGTAACCCGAGCCGGTCCTCGACGATACGCCGTCACTCGGGCTCGATACGAGCCACGGTGCCGGACCCCGCGAGCTCTTCGTACGCGATTCCATGTTGTTGTTGTTTTTGTTTTTTTCTTTTTCAACCCCGTTGGATTTAAACTTTGGTCATCAGCGAGCTTTCGTGTGCCGAGGGATGAAAACGTGCGAGGGAAACGTCGGGGGCGATTAACGGCTCGTCGCGAAGTGTGCGCGCCCGAAGATCGAAGAGTAATTTGGGGGAAAAGGTCGTTGGAGGTGACTGGCGGAATTTCGCAAGGATATCGAAGGATGTTGGGGAACATCGGTATCCGATAGGAAGTGTCACGATTGTTACTTCTGGGATTACGAGAAAGTATTTCATTTTGTTGTCCTGGCGGAGTTCGGCATTGGGCTGAAGAAGGATAAGTTGAGGAAAAAAGAAACGAACCGAGTGCCGATTACGACTCGACGTACGAGGTGTGTGTAGGGAAGGAATTCAAGGGTGACAGGGGGGGTGATCGCGGTTATACGGTTGTGACGAGGATCGTTAACCCCGGCAATATAGTGTTCTCCGGAGGGCCGATTTTTTCGCGTCTTCTTTTCATGCCGATCAACGAGTTTTTTTCGTCACCGCGAGTTTCTATCCCTCAATGGTCCTCCGAGTCATCAATGGGGCACGCAGCCCGTACTACGCTCTACTACGACGGAACTCGAAGGAGGCAGCAGTGAGAGAGGAGGAAGCCAGAGTTAACAGGATCGGCAGCAGGTCGGGTGTTCCCCGTGGGTAATTGCGCGGCCCCGGTAAGGTCGTAAAGAAGCGGAAGACAGTTTTATAGCCCGGGCCCACGTGGCGAGGAGCTCGTAAAGCAAAAGCCCGTGCGAGAGTCGCACCTCTCGTCTCTCGCGCGCGCGCCACACGCATATACACACACATAAACATACCCGCTTTATGAACACGGCTCCACAACACCCGGGTATCTTCGAGAGCTTGTGGTTTCTTTTTTTGCTTCTCTTGCTCGGTTGTTTGTTGTAGTGGGTACCACTGTCGGCCTATTAGTCGTCGTTTAGCGCGTTGACACATCGTTCATTATCGTCGAATCCCTCGTCTCCGGTGTACACACACGGCACACATGTCAATGACGATCGTCGAAACATCGTCGGGGCCTTCCCGTTTTACGTGCGCGCTTATCGGCCCAGTAGGCGCGATCCTTGAAGGACCGTACGAAACGAGACATCGATGAGTGCCATGTGAGAATTCGCGACAGTTTCGCCGTGTTGAGTTTTCACGAGAGACAAAACATTCCGAATAATTCGCGAGGCTGTTGTCGCTCGTCGACAGCGAACTTGTAAGATGATCGAGCGAAAGGTCTGACCGAGGAAGAGAGTGCGCCCGTGGAGTGTCCGGGATCGCGAAATCCCAAGAGAAACTATCGTCGAGTGAAAGAGAAAAAGAGTTTGGATCCAGTGGAGGATAAGAGGCAAATCGGCTGATCGCTGGTCCATCATCAAAGCAGCGAAATAGCTGTTGTCACAAGCGCGATAAAGTTGGCGAAGATGAGTTCCTATCAGTTCGTAAACTCGCTGGCGTCATGCTACGCCGGACAACAGGCCCAGCAGCAGCAACAACGGCCAACGCCAAATTCACCGGGTGAACCGCTCCAGGCTGCATCACCCGCCGGTGGTGATTATTACAACCCAAACGCAACGACGACCGGCTATCCGACACCCTGCTATTCGCCGCAGCAGCATTATCCTCAGCATCCGTACGCGACACCAGCGGCGAGTATGCAGCACGCCCCGCCGACCGGTATGATCGACTACACGCAGTTGCAACCGCAGCCAAGGCTGAACGCAACGACGACCTCGCAACAGCAGCAACAGCACGCTGCCGCGATGCACGCAGCGGCCCAACAAGCGGTCGCCCAACAACAGCAACAGCAGCATCATCAACAACAGCAGCAACATCACTCACAGTCGCAGATCCATCAGGACCCAAGCACGACTCTTCTGCAGGTACCAAGCTCGGTTACCGCGCCCTCAACGTCCAGCTGCAAATACGCCGATTCTACGTCATCGACGAGCGTTGCATCGCCGCAAGACCTGACAACGGGAACGTCGAGGAACAGTCCAACGCCACTGGTTACACCTGGTACCTCGAAAGCATCCGTTAGCGGTCTCACTTCGCCACCCGGAGGCTCCACGAGATCGTCGATCGCAGCTTCCGCGGCTTCACCACCGAGTGGTAGCTCTCGGGGTGTCGGTGAAGGCAACTCAACACTCACCACAGCTTCCTCGGCATCGTCACCAGCCTCATCCACGTCTAGCACCTCCAGCACCGGGAATAACTCGTCCAACAAGGGTGGCGCGAGTGGATCAAATCCGCCACAGATTTATCCGTGGATGAAGAGGGTTCACATAGGTCAGAGTAAGTACACCGTCATTGATACAATCACTAGCATAGTCATCGCACAGCGTACCGACAGTGTGTAGAAGTTTGGTCCTTTCCTATGAAGTTCCTTATACGTCGGAGAGAAACCGATCACGTCTCGCTATGTATGTTTTGATGGATATGGTTCCAAAATGATTAGCATCAATGAACATTCCAAAATGGTTAGCATCAAGGAAGCATGGCGCTTCAAGGCAATGCTACATCATCAGTTTTTTAGTATTTAGAATCTGGGTATAGAGATTTACGTCCACTAGAATCATTTTTAGCCTTTGAATAAGACTCATCTATTGACGATCAATGGATCCCGGTCATCCTAGTAGGGTAGAAAAAGATTGCTAGGCAATTGCACGTCACGCGCAGTAAATCCCCATAATTTTACGGACACTCGACGCGACGTTTGGATCATTCAGCGGCCGTTTGTCAAATCGCGCCTTTAGGATGATCCGGGAATAAAATTCACTGAGTAGAAAGGGGGTTCTCATAGGTCAGAGCGAGCACACTTCTTTTGCTACAATCATGTAGAGGCTTAGGCTTTTCCTACCAAGTTTCTTATACATCGGAGAGGAACCGATCACGTCTCGCTATGTCTACAACGCTTCAAGCAAGTGCTAAATTGCCAGTTTGTGAGTATTTACATTCTCAATATAGAGAATTACGATCACTGGAGTCATGTTCAGCCTCATTTGAATGGAACTCATATATTGGCGACCAACGGATCCTGGTCATTCCAGTTGGCTAGAAAAAGATTGCAAGTCTATCGTATGACAGGCGCAGGAAATCCCCATAATTTTATGGACACTTGGCGTGATGTTTTAATGATTGAGCGGCTGTTTATCAAATCGCAGTTTAGAATAATCTGGGAATAAAATTCATTGAGTAGAAAGAGGGTTCTCATAGGTCAGAGTAAGCATACTTCTTTTGCTACAATCATGTAGAAGCTTAGGCCTTTCCTACTGAGTTTCTTATGCATTGTGGAGGAACCGATCACGTCTCGCTATGTCTATTTTGATGGATATCGTTCCAAAATGATGAGGCAACCCGGTAACGCTTCAAGCAAGTTCTAAATTGCCATTTTTTTAGTATTTACATTCTGGGCACAGAGAAGTGCATCCACTGGAATCATTTTTAGTCTCTTTTGAATGAGACTTATCTGTTGGCGGCCAACGGATCCTGGTCATTCCAGCAGGCTAGGAAAATATTGCAAGTCTACCGTACGACACGGGCAGTAAATTCCCATAATTTTACGGACACTTGATGCGATGTTTCGATGATTCAGCGGCCGATTGTCCAATCGAGCCTCCAGGACGATCCAGGAATAAAATTCGCCGAGTATAAAGAGTAAGAACCCGGAGAGCGTGAGAGAGCCGGAGAAGAAGGTGTATCGTTTAGCAGTTGATAAGTGTGGTAGAAGGGACACAAGGCCATCCTGGCTTTGGGCTAGCGATGATCGAGGAAGGCTCAGCCGCGCGCGTCTCTTGTTACGGGTCCACACGAACACATACAGGACCTACGCTATTGAGCGTACACTACAAAGTTCTGTATGATGTTTGATGATCTCAGGCTTCTTCATTGTGGGCGTATATGATTCATGATCGCATCGGCAAAGAAAGAGGACGAGCAGGAAGATGACGGAGACAGGTATAGACGGAGAGAGGCAGGGAGAGGAAACGTTTAGGCGCTAATGTGTCACGATAACCAAGTTATTCTACAACTGCTTTCCCATCAGTCATTCGATTACCGTGCTAACACAGTTATTTCACTCTCTTAACGCGAGAACCCTCCGCCGATAAAGAACAACGCTTGTATACGCTTCTCACCGGATAAGAGCCGAAGAAGATTTTCGTACATGGACCACCAGCGAGTCACGAGTCGTGAAGTTGAAAAAAAAAACAAATTTGCCTCGGATTCTCGCGTTTCGGCGCCCTTATAAACCACATGCAGCCACGAGGCGCGGCTGTATTCTCGCGTGAACGAGAAAAATAAAAGAGGTCGAGAAGGGAGGGAAGAACGTATGTCCCACCACGCCCACGTGTGCCGATTTTTTTCGACGATGGAACGTAACTTCCGCGCCTTTTAGGTCTGCGAATTTGATCGTTCAAATTCACCTCCAAAGAAGATGGCTTGACATGTGAATCTTCTAAGCGGTTTTTGCAACTGCTTCGAATGCGTTCCTTTTTCCGTCGAAATTGAACTGCCGAACGAGAGTATTGGTCGTTTTCGATTTCGCAGTGAACTGATGGAACTCTTCTCATTCTCTCAACTATCGGCGGTCCATTTTGAACCCTCCTCGATGATGTGGATCCTGACTAGTTTTATGAAAAATATACCGATTTATCCAGGACAGCACTTAGCACCTACTGGAAAAATTCATCAAGGACCGTAAATATCAACAGCACATGCGGACCATCGGATTGCCGCTGAAGGCACCAATGGTAAAAACTCCACAGTCTTGCCGGATTTTAAAATAGCTGTCAAAAAGTGACCATTTTTTTGGTGTCTTTTACTCTCTACTGGACATGCTCGTGGAGCCATGGACGCAACCGCTCGCCGTATAAAATTTATCCAGTATCAATAACGACGATAAATATCGTCACCAAGTATGGGATAATGGATTGCTACCGTGCGCTGTCGGACATTCCGAGAAACAAAATTTACGAGGAAATTATTTAAAAAATATTAGGCGCGGAAGGCCAGTCTAAATAAAAATGTGGCTGCTCACGAAAAACCCGCTATTTCGATCGAACCTCTTAAAAATCGTGAGCCCGCTGGCGATCACGAAAATAAATCATAGGATCAGAGAAACCGAGTATGGTGAACGGGCACGTCTCGGGCGAAGATATCTTCGATAATTCGGTGTTTTACGAGAACAAAAATAACGCGTTCCGTAAAAATCCAAGAGAGCGGGCAGAGAGAGAGGGGGGGGAGAGAGAGAGAGAGAGAGAGAGAGAGAGAGAGAGAGAGAGAGTGGAAAGAAGAGGTTCGAGATGAATCCGTTTGGATTGTACGACCTTACTCCGGGGATCGGAACCACGGCAGCAACGGCGAGAGCATAACGCAACAGTGTCTTTCGATTAACGAGTCCAACGAAAGAAGGTCGAGCGATAAATCAAGAACGCGGGACGAATTACTCGAGTCACCCGTTTCGTAAACTCAACGACCAAAGTCTTGTAGCGTGTTTCTCCTTCGCCAAGATGTGTTTTTGGATCTTCGAAAGCAGCCCGTGCGAAGGGGGCACGAGCCTCTTATGGCCTCTTCTCTCTTATCTGACACCGTGTTTTTTTTTCCCGCGTCTTCATTTTTCTCTCCGCTCCTTGATAGAAAAAGCTTTTTGCGCCAAAACGCCAGTCTCTTTTTCATCATACTCATACGTCAGGATCACCAAAATGTATCCAATCACAATGATCTTGCCGAATCAATCTACCCGACGGGTGTGCATGGCACGATACTTCCGGAACTTCCGATCCCAACTTCCGCAGTATATGGGTGATGTCTCCAACTCTGAAGGATCCGCGGGAATCCTTTTTTCCCGGATTTGATCTCGAATGACATAAAACGGCAAGGCGAAAAACGGCAGATCGCGCAGTGATCGGTTGATCGTTCCGGTGATTTCGCACTCATCGGGAGTATCGAACGTAGGTAAGTATGTTTGATGTGAAGGCGAGAAGAGTTTCGCGAGCGCAAGACTTCTCGCGAGGATAGCCGGGCATTAGTCGCGCTGTGATTTACTGTCTCGACCCGGTATGATTCAGTCAGCGGGGAATTTGACGAAGAATTAATGGTATTATGATATCGTGTGTAACTCTATGTATGTGCGGCCAGACCATAAATCAGACCGCATTGTGAGGCAGGAGTGGAGGGCTAGGGGGGTCTCTTTATTTCTCCTTCTTCTTCTTCTTCCTTCTCGGTGTCTTTTACTCTTTGCCTTTACCAGTTCGCATCTTTCTATCGCGCTTTATCGGCCGTACTGCAACATTCGTCCGCGCAATATCATCTCGTCTTTCATGAATACATTCCGTTCGTCCTGTCTCGCGGGAATTCGATGAGCCTTGAAGCGTTTCTCGCGGATCTTGCGCGCTCTGATACTCGCCCTATCGTCCAATGTGCAGTTACGTTTACAATCCGTTATTTCACGAAACTTGCCGTTTACTTGTGCTCCCTGCGAATTTGTCATTTTCGCTTTGGAAAGAGTGCAAGAGGCTCGGGGGATGCATGGAAGGTTGGTCTCATTTATTTGCCTTTTCGGAATGCCGAAAATTTCGCTAATACAGCTCGTATAGCAAGGTTTTTCCAAGAGTCAAGGATCTTTGGCTGAAAGGAGCCTCGCTCTCATTTTTCACGAGGTACATTCTCGCTCGACCGCATCGAACAGGCTGCCCTCCCCTTTCCTCTGCCCTCCCCCGGACGTCCTTACAAGCGATCCCTTCAGGGCTCACGACGCACCCCTTTCCCCGTTGACGCTCTCAAGGTTAGCCGTCGCGTTCTATCCTCCGCAACGAGTACGCTTTTAGCAACGACTACTTTGAATTCTCGGCAAATTCAATACTTTTGACGGACGTCCATGAACCATTCGTGAATAACCGAGGTCACCGATCGGTTGGTCCATTTTGCAAGAACCGTCACTTTCAAAGGGTTCGCGGACGGATCATTGATGTCCGATTCTTCGGCAAGCGCAAGGTCGACCTATGGCACTCGCGAGCTTTACTTGCCGATCGATCCGCTCAGCCTTTTCTGGGTCCACGAAAGGCTTGCCATTGTGCGAATTTCGCAAACGCCCCGAAAACCAAATTTTCCACAGTATTCATAAATCTTGGAGGCCCGCAACACGAGAGAGAAAATTGTCCGGAGAGCCGTGCGGAAATTTGATGGGGAGTCTCTAGATCCTGCCATCTTTCTATGGGAATTTGATGGGGAGGGAGGAAGTCCACATTGGAATCCTAGTCGATCCCATGCTATTTCACGATTGACGCCGTTTGAGAACTTTTTATTTGAAATTACCAAACGGAATTTGTTGGAACTCCAAAAAAAATATCCTTTCGTGATGACGTGCAGAAATTTGTTGGGGAGTCCCATGATGCGCGGCATCTGCATAGGGATTTGTTGGGGACACTGCACATAGGGAGTTCTCATTGGGATCCAATTGAATTCTGCACTGTTCCCCGATTAATTCCGCTTGAGAATTCTTGCCACGTTTGAAATGGAAACATATGAAGTCACGAGAAACTCGGCGTGTTGAAACATAACCCGCACGCTTCGTGAGCGTGTACGTGTGTGGTGATATACCAAAATGCAGTAAAATAAAAAAACAATCATCACAGCGGATTTTCAGTGATGTGATTCAAATCTATTTTTAAGATATACTTCCTTAAGGCGGGATATATATTTACAAGGATAAAAAAATCGATTTCTTTTTTTTTTTCTTTAAACGATGGATATATGTAGAATATTTTCCTAAAGTTTCAAAGCGAAATTCGAAAAACTTCACACGTTACAGCCCGTCAAAGCTGTGCCTGGCCGATCGGATTCGGAGCGGACCTGAACTTCAAAGGCATTTTTCTCAAAATTGCATTATCGAAATTGGCATGCAGGATTATTCAAAGACTATTAAGCCGATTGAGTTGAAACTTGTTAGGAATATTGATAATATTGATACCTTCTACTAGACGAAAATTGATTTTGGAAAATTAGAAAAAAACTCTTTTTTCATCCACATTTTACAGAAATGTGGCGTGGGATGTTGATTGTTTTTTGTAAATGCGTGCTATTTTCTTAATTTTAATTAAGTTGGAACGCAGAGATATATTTTTTTCTTAATTTCCCAAATTTCCTTAGGCAGATTTGAGCCACGACAATGAGGTGATTTTTAGGATCCTTATTTTGCGATCTAGAACGTAAATTTTACATATATGGAGTTTGATGATAATAAAAATAAAAAATTGAACAGTATTTTTGCTGCATACCATTTTGGATAATAATAAAAATAATAAATTGAACAGAACTTTCGTTGCATACGATTTTTGAAAATCATAAAAAGAAGAAAGTGAAAATAATTTTCGTACTATACCATTTTGGATAATAAAAAGATTTGAATTGAAAAGAGTTTTTCTTGCATACCATTTTTGAGAATAACAAAAAGAAGAAATGGACAATAATTTTTCTTGCATACCTTTTTTTATAGCAATAAAAATAATAAATTGAAAAGAATTGTTCTTGCATACCATTTTTCATAATAATAAAAATAAGACGTAAAAACAGTTTTTGTTGCATATAATTTTTAATAATAATAAAAACAAGAAGTTGAAAAGAATGTTCGTTCCATACCATTTTGGATAATAATAAAAATAAGAAATTGAAAAGAATTTATGTTCCAGACCATTTTCGATAATAATAAATATCAGAAATTCGATAGAATTTGTCATGCATACGATTTTTGATAATAATAAAGATAACAAATTGAAAAGAATGCTCGTTGCTCACCAACGATGGAAATTGGTAAGAAAGCTACTTTTTTGATCCACATTTTACAGAAATGTTGCGTGAAATGTTGATTGTTTTTTGTAAATGCGTGCTATTTTCTTAAATTTGCATTTTCTTCATTTTAATTACCGCTACATAGAAACTCTACATGTTCTAACTGAAACAAATGTATGAACTTTTTTGCAAATCAAAGTCTACGGGAAGCTAGACTGCACGCCGATTCGCAACTCCCGCGGCGACCTTGCTGTAACACTCCGCCACAGCTCCGACATTTTGATGGTGAATTAATTTAAAAAAAATTGTTTTGTATACTTAAATATACTATTAAAGTATACCTAAAGTTTGATCATTGCAGAATAATTATTTCTTAGTTAAAAAAACCATCAATATTGCTTATTTTTTTCCTGTCCAAATGTAAATCCCGCCTTAAGCGATTTATCGTTTTTGTAAAATCCACTCATTTTGTATATCTATATATTTTGTTTAGAAAATTCACTGTACAAAATGGGCTGGAATCGTTTCGGATTCTATTCGATAATGCAGTAATCCTCCAGGATTCAAATTGGATTGGTCCATTGGATTCCAATGGGGAATCCCAAACAAACCCAATGTACGAGCGTGACGTTTTAGTGTGGAGATCCAATACGATGATCCATTGGATCCCCATCAGCGGGGACAAGTACCGGAATCCAATTGGATCCTTCCGACAATTTCTGCAAGCATGGCTCATTCCTGCCCAATTCAAATTCCTCAAATACGCAAATAGACATACAATAAATTCACTTCGTTACTCAGC
This sequence comes from Ophion ellenae, assembly GCA_963210295.1. NCBI lineage: Eukaryota > Metazoa > Arthropoda > Insecta > Hymenoptera > Ichneumonidae > Ophion > Ophion ellenae. The sequence continues at coordinate 38,399,411 of OY723391.1, read as the reverse complement.
ATTCCCTCAATTATTTTCCATTTGTTCCATTCGATCGAGGATCGCGTTTACAAACCCGTCCATCCGCGTCTTCCAGCCGGAGGAATCGCGAACGTCTGCGCGTGCGATGGCTCACGATGGCCCATACCGCACGATAAAATGGACGCCGCGCGCGCTTTTTCTAACAAACAAACGTCGCTTCGAAGATCTTAATCTTCGGATGGTACGGAGGGATGTACAGCATCCGGCGCAAGTGTGTAGTAAAAATCTTGAGGGCTCCGCGGCTTCAGCTGTATCACACGAACGGGAAGAATTAAACATCTTTGGGTGATGGATCTTGGTCCTCTCTTTCGCACGAGTGTACACACAAACACACCCACACGTCTACGAACAGACACGTGCGTACTCTCGTGCTTTATTTCACCAGGGAGCTTCTGGAGGCCAGAACTCTTCTGCGCTTCGCCAGTGGGAAAACGAGCGAGGCAGAAGCGCGATGAGAAACATATCTATTTATAAACTTACGCGTTTGGTTCCATCGAGCATACGATCTCTCTCTCTCCCTCTTTGTCGCTCTCACCCCCACATTTTCACACACATACGAAAATAGGGCGATAATCCTTGCCCATCGTATGCACAAGATACGTTGACCAATTTCACCTCTAGGCACCTTCACACCGCATAAAACGTCATCGCCACAATATGAAAGCTCGAGTTTCCCCGGTGCACAATATGCTTTATACGCTGTACAACATTACGGGTCATGTGCACACGCGAGCGAACAATCTCGTTGCGTAATTTTCCGTGTTCGATCGTCGCCGGTATCGTGGACTCTCTCTCTCTCTTTCTCTCTCTCGCTCTCTCGCTCTCTCTCGCTGCCAAACGCGATCGAAGGTCGACGAACGGCTAAAGGGCCGAATCGCGGCCACGTTCCCCCTTTCTTTCTAGCTGTTTATGGATAATTGAGTTCTACCATGTGGTACTCGATATACAAATACACGTATGCGTTATACACAATGTGCACACGTGTACATACACCTACATGTTTCCGTATATACAGATATATTGATCTGGTGAGCGGACATGCCTATATGTATATATATAAATATAAATATATATATATATATATATATATATATATATATATATATATATATATATATATATATATATATATATATATGAGAGAGAGAGAGACCTACTCTGACATCCTGTATTATCCTCAAGTTCGTTCAATTCGAGGCAACCCTTTCGTCCGGTCGCGTTCGCACGGAAGAGCCTGGCGAACTGACCAGCCAAAGGTAAAAGGGGGCTTGGGGATCGGGGGAACGGCGCCGACGGTATACAGGGAAGCGGAAAAGATGGCCCTTTCGCGATGAGCCTCCTTCGGCCCCGTTGGATCGGCATTGTAATTACGGCCTGATCATTCCGCCATAAATAAAGGCTGCGAACGGACAACCGACTACGTCGACAGCATATGTATTTGTGTATGTACCTATGTACATGTGGGAAAAGGTGGGTTCGAAGACCCTCTACTTCGAGGACCGGCCTCGAATCAGCCAGATGCGCGATCAACAACATTTTACGTAGATAGAATGGGTTCAAAATATGTCATCGTATATATATATATATATATATATATATATATATATATATATATATATATATATATATATATATGTATATATATGTGTGTGTGTGTGTGTGTGTGACATGTAAAGTGGAGTAGGTAGGTGGAGAGAGAGAAAGAGAGAGAGAGAGAGTCATCCGGCTTTCGCTTCGTCGTTTTGCTTCGAGACCGGTGTCGGAGCGATTACAAGTCAGGGTACCTAGTCATCTCAAAGCGTTGCGAATCGGGAGCTCGACACCGATAGCGAGACCCATCTCTGCTCCAACAATTAATCGAACGATATTGCGGTCCAGGTGGCATGAACATCACCACACGAATCGTCGCCCACAATCAGAATTTACGGGCAGTTTTATTTAATTTTTTCAATGTACCCTCTGTTGAGTGCCTCGTCGAAACAGTCGTCCAAGCGCCTTTGTCATTGCCATAAGTGAAAGTAATTAGCCAGGGAGGAATGAAAATTTGGATTTGGTGTATTTCACGACTCGCCCGATGGTCCTAGTCTGGGATGGAATTCGTCATGACCATGACGTTTGTAATGGTGGAACGCAGGGATATATTTTTGCTCAATTTCCCAAATTTCCTTAGGCTGATTTGAACCACCGCAATGAGGTGATTTTTAGGGTCCTTATTTGGCGATCTAGAACGTAAATTTGACATATATGGGGTATGATGATAATAAAAATAAGAAATTGAATAGTATTTTTGTTGCATACCATTTTTGATAATAATAAAAATAAGAAATTGAAAAGAATTTTCGTTGCATACGATTTTTGAGGATAATAAAAAGAAGAAATTGAAACGAATTTTTGTTGCATACGATTTTTGATAATAATATAAATAAGAAATTTAAAAGAATTTTTTTGCATACCATTTTTGAGATCAATAAAAAGAAGAAATTAAAAAGAATTTTGGTTGCATACCATTTTTGATAATAATAAAAATAAGAAATTGTCAAGAATTTTTGTAGCATACCATTTTTTATAGTAATCAAAATAATACATTGAAAAGAATTTTTCTTGCGTACCACTTTTTATTATAATAAAAATAAGGAATTGATAAAAATGTTCGTTACATACAATTTTTTAGAAAAATGAAAATCAAAAATTGAAAAAAAGATTGTTGCGTACCAATTTCGATAATAATAAAAACAAGAAATTGAAAACAATGTTTGTTGCATACCATTTTTCATAATAATAAAAATGAGAAATGGAAATAAATGTGTTGCATTTCATTTTTGATAATAATATAAATAAGACATTCAAAACAGTTTTTGTTGCACATAATTTTTAATAATAATAAAAACAAGAAATTGAAAACAATTTTCGTTGCATACCATTTTTGATAATAATAAAAATAAGACACACAAAAAAATTCGGTGCTACCATTTTCAATCATAATAAAAAAAAGAAGATGAAAAGAATTTTTGTTGCAGACCATTATCGATAACAATAAATATCAGAAATTCGAAAGAATTTTTCATGCATACGATTTTTTATAATAATAAACATGAGAAATTGAAAAGAATGTTCGTTGCTTACCAACGATGGAAACTTCAACCCCATAATTCGTTTCAATGCCGAAACAGGCTGCATTTCGGGAGCAGTGTGTTCTCCAGGTCTCTTCAGAAAGTCAGTGCACCCTGGGTGCTTCAGGGTCCGGCGGTATTTTTGCATGAGCTCCGGGGAAATAGTCATTGCATGGGATCGAATTGAGGAGAAAAGTCTACTCTTGACGAGCTCAGAGAATTGATGCAGTTCAAATTAAAACACAAAATACTTTTCATTATCGAGAATCAACTTCTTAACATTTTTATGTAGTGTATATATTTATATATTTGTCCTTGGAGTGTACGTGAAAGACGCCCGATATATATTTATGTTCATTCTTTGGTATTCGATTTTTCGATAATCTTGCGGGGGTTATCATCATTGTAATTTACATATTTACGGTGTATAGAGAAACAGGGTTCCTGTCGCTCGCGCGATGATTTATAAGGTCAATTTTATCGGGAACTGGTTCGTTGCCGACGAGCAATAGTAATTACGAGGAGAGAGGGAGAGAGAGTGAGAGAGGGGAATGGCGCAAGAGTTAACAGCCTAACGTCGATTTTTGTGTTTATTTTTTTATATTTCATTTTTTTCGACGATGGCTTCGCACTTGTGACCATGTAGTACGTGAGCATATACATGTGATATAGTTATTCGAAACCGTTTTGCTCGCGAGAACTGCACGATCCGATAAAACTGTAAACGCTCTCTCTTTCTCTTTGCGCGCTTGTAATAACTCTAGCGGTTACTCATTCCTGGACCACTCATACACGCGCTCCGAATGTTTCTACGTGTGTACCGCAAGAGTGTCTGCAACGCCGTTAGATCGCAATTTATTCCGTAGTTTCGCTCAGTTTTTTTTTTTTTTTGCAAAAAGCAACGCCTTTTACGTTTATCGACGATCGTACGTGACGTTTAATGAGATTGTTCGTTAGCGTTACAAGCGCTGCGCTCGCTGCCGCGACCGGGCGTTCAGCGAGAAAATAAATTTACACGCCCCAGCCAATAACGCGCCTTAATTATTGTTTTTCATTAAAAGCGCATTTTTCAACTATTAATTTGTACGCCGGTGTACGTGCGGATTTTTTGTTTTGCTTTTTCTAATTGAAATTTCTTCGAGCGGGAACGAGAAGGGAAATTGGCTGCTTTTAATTGGAGCTTTTTGATTGAACGTTGATAAATTGACGTTAACGCGCACGATTGAGATCGGTGGATCTTTAATTGGGGGGAAATTAGAGGTTTCGATACTTCGTCACGTACAGCTTTGGCGGAAAGTTCCAAGTTGTAAGGCAATAATAATTATTGTGAGGAATAATAATAATTACAAGGAATAATCATGCGGAATAATAATTATTATAAGAAATAATTATCATCGTAAGGAATAATAATTATAAGGAATGATAACAATCTTTTATTGCGATTTACAATTATCGAATAAATATCATGCAAAATAATTGCCACATTTACGTAAATATAACATCCTCATTTTTTATTCAAATCTGAAGCAGAGCGTTGTGAACAACCTGGATATACATTTCGTTGTAGAGTTGGCTTCTTTTCACGTTTATTTAGTTTATATAACATATATATACATATATATATATATATATATATATATATATATATATATATATATATATATATATGTAAGTTGAACGAAAACTATCAGCGCAAGGAAAACTATCATGTTTAAGGACGATCAATATTTTTTACAAGGATCTAAAAAATTTACATTCAATCAATATAAAATTAAATCGAATGATAATCAAATGAATTGAGTTGAGTTAATTAAAATTAAACAAATAATTTTTTTTTATCTATACATAGAAAGCCTATTTTAAAGACTTGACATTTTGAAAAATTAAAATTGAATTGAATTAAAATGAAAGGAAAATTCAAATTAAAATAACTTGAAATTCAATTAAATCAAAATTAAATGAATTAGGTTAAGTCGAGTTGATTAAAATGAAACAAATTGCAAAATTATATCTGTATATAAAAAGCTCATTTTGAAGACTTGACATTTGGATGACATTTCGACTTCATGGACTGTCCAGTCACCAAAATCCACAGTCCTTTAAAAAAAAATTAAAAGGCCGATCTCAAAATCAACAGCTGCGCTGATAGTCAACGTTACACAGATATAACGAGTGTAAAAAACGTTTCCTCCCATATACATATATATATAAAGTCGACAATCAGCCCAGCTGTTTGTTTGGGTCATATATATATATATATATATATATATATATATATATATATATATATATATATATATATATATATATATATATATATATATATATATATATACGCACACACACACTCACATACACAGATCGCTTATTGGACCATAAATTTTCATCGAGGGCTATACGAAGCGCGAAATGCAACCGGATGATAGAAGCGAGCTCACGAATCTCGTTACTGTTTTTCGAGGGCCTAGACAAAGGGAGATACAGAGATGGAGAGTAAGCGCAAGAGAGGTAGAGGCTTTGGGGTGTAGTACAGGGCGCGAGAACATCGGGGGTTGTAGAGATTCGGGCCACAGCCTGTTGCTGCGACTGCTGCTGATTCTCTCTCCTGCGTCCCGGCGCCGCAACGGGGATCCTTGATCCTTGAGCCCGTTCTTCTCGTAGCAGCAGCCGCTCGTGTTTTCCGTATACGGCCGACAAACCCCCTGAGGTGGATTGGCCCACGTTTTCGAGAATTTACGAGCTCTCAAGACAGTGGAGTGCGATCCTCGTGCTCTCTCTCTCTCTCTCTCTCTCTCTCTCTGACTCAATAAAGGCAGAGGTGCAACCCCCCCCTCCCCCCCCCCCCGCCTAAATCCCGTTCTGAAAGAGTTGGCGGTTTTGACAGGACACGAGTGCCATGTGTGTATGCGTGTTTTCTGTCCCAGAGTAACCGCACGACACAATAATTACCCTCGAATTCCCTACACGCCCTGTAAATATTGCTCTTATTCTTCCCCTATTCGACGTCGATGTTTCTATACTTCTTTGGCGATGTCCTCGAGAGCGTGACATTTTACGGCGTGTTGGATTGTTCGTCTTGGCAATAATTTCATCATCGCAACGATCAGGACCTTATTCTCGTTGTGCAACTCTCGTAGGAGCCTAGACGCGTATACCCTCGTAAATCTTTGCCCGTACCAAAAGTCGAGGCCGAGACCCCGAGATTGTGCGGGGAATGAATAACTGGATCATCAGCCCGTGACCTTTTACTTCGGGCCAATTTTGTAATCCCGTTGAGGGAACCCAGGTTTTTTAATAGTTCGTTCTCACGCGGGGGGTAATATTGCGATGGCGAGTGGCTTTTTCAATTTTTTGATGCGTTGCCGTATGAGTTTTAGCGAGATGAGCTTTGTTACATATCTTGTATACGAGAGGATGATTTAAATTTCGCGGACTTTTGTTTTGCCGTTGGCGACTATGCTACTTTGACAGATGTCACCTGTGATTCTACTGATTAGTAAATGTGGAACGCTGTGGAAAGAAAAGAAGTGATTGTTTCATTATATTTATTAGATAACATTTTTTTTATTGTGGACATTATTTTTTAATTTTTCATATTATTTTTTTTATGTTGATTTTTTTAAAATTATTTACTTCATTTTTTTATCATTGCCATTAATTTTTTTTTATTATTTACATTATTTTTTTATTATTTACTGCGGGGTTAATATTGCGATGGCGAGAGTGGCTTTTTCAATTTTTTTACGCGTTGCCGTTTGAGTTTTAGCGAGATGAGCTTTGTTACGTATTTTAGGATGGTAGATGTAGAGTGCTAAACTGAGAGGAGGATTTCAATTTCGCGGATTTTTATTTTGCCGTTGGCGACTATGATACTTTGACACATGTCATCTGTGATTCTACTGATTAGTAAAAGAGGAATGCTGTGGAAAGGAAAGCAGTAATTGTTTCATTACATTTATTACATAACATTTTTTTATTGTAGACATTATTTTTTAATTTTTCACATTATTTTTTTTATTGTTGAAGTTAAAAAAGTTATTTACATAATTTTCTTATCATTTCCATTGATTATTTAATTATTTATATTATTTTGCTTTATATTTCAATTATTTATTGATTATTCAAGATTATTTAAGATTACGAGTTTGGTGAATGTGTTGCGGGAGGCCATGATGCTTGACAATCAATTTTATGCAAAAATTTCCTGGTCGTCGCACGCAAGTCGAACGTCGCAACATAAAATCATGAAATCGATTCAAAAGTCGTATAATTTCAAAGTTAAACCCGACCCTCGATTTAGGACACCCTTTTCCCTCGTGCATTTCTTTTTTCTCGCTCGGACGATCGATAGGTATTTCATTCCAAAACTGCTCGAGTCAATTCGATCGCGTGTGAGAAGCGGCGAACTTTTTTGATGTGCAACGAGGGTGCACCCGAGTCTGGTACAGTTCAGTTACGGAAATTTTGAAATATATCCAGTTTTTGAGAAGCGGAATTTTGAGAATTGGCACGGAATGAATGTATGCAGAAAAAGCTCCCTCGACAAGAATGCAAGGATCAAATTGCATGAACTTTGAATGATCAGAACGCTCAAAACTCCGAAAGAATACTACCCCGAAAGATCAAAGTCCGAAAGGATTTTACACGAAAGAGCAAACTTCGAAAATCTGAACACCGTCAAAATAATTCTATGGAAGTTTTAAAAGTTGCAAAATTTTCAATAAATCGACGAATTATTTCAATATTTTTTTTTATTAAGAAGTGATTTTGCGCCAATTTTGAAATTTGTCTAGACAATGTTATACTTTCTTCGTAATTTACAGTCAACTGTGTAGTCTTTCGCTGGCATGATCTTGATGAAACTTGTAATTTCGGAACAATAAAATTATGAATTTTAAACCGTCGGAGTTCGAAATTTCAACCCGGCCCCCATGTCAAGATCATTCCAGCGAAAGTCTACACAGTTGACTGTAGATTATGTAGAACGTATAACATTCTGCAGACAAATTTTAAAATTGAGGCAAAATTACTTCTTAGTAAAAAAAAATTCTTGAAACAATTCGTCGATTTATTGAAAATTTTGAAACTTTCAAAACTTCCATAGCCAAATTATTTCGACTTCGTTCAGATTTTCGGAGTTTTGGTCTTCCGTGTAGAATTCTGTCGGAGTTTTGATCTTTTGGGGTAGTATTCTCCGGAGTTTTGAGCGTTCTGATCATTCAACGTTCGGAATTTCAACCCGGTCCCATCTTGAATTTCGGCACATTAAAATTCGGAATTTCAAACCGTCGGAACATAGAAAGTTCGAAATTTCAACCCGACCCCAAAAAATCAGTGGAAATCTATCGTGGAGGGACTCCATCAATTGACTGACTTGTCCTCTTTGATTTGACACGTTGGAGCCTTAACCTCGACCGCCGCAGGAATATCAAGGTCACTGTATCGCAATGGACAAGAGCTGGGAAAATAATTCGTCGTCCCGATGAAGGAACGTACAGAATAGTGAGGAACAGTGGTGTAAGAACGACTTCATTTCGTGGGTGGTGCACATACGGTGCAAAGTGCTCGGTATTGGGGCGGTACCCGCGCGCACCCCGACGACCCCGAGAGCCATAAATAAATGGCTTGCTCGCGCGCGAGCCTCTCGGCTAGTCGTGTCCGCGCCCGTGTGCGCACACGGAGAGAGGCTTACCATCTTTCGGAGCTTTGGTGGTACTACTTGCATTGCGCTGAGAGAGGAAGAGAGAGAGAGAGAGAGAGAGAGAGAGAGAGAGAGAGAGAGACAGAGAGGCACCGTTGCTTTCACGTGCAACCAAAAAGCATGCCGCGGACTATCAAAACGGACAGCCTCCTACCGAATCGACCTGCAACATGGCCACTCCATGATTCATGGACATACAAACCTTGGAAGATTCTCCAATTATCGAATGATAACCTCAAAAGATGACCTCCATAATATCAATATCAATATATAACCTCCATAACATCAATATCAATATATAACCTCCATAATATCAATATCAAAATATAACCTCCATAATATCAATATCAATATACAGGGTGGCCGTTGAACGTGACCACCCCTAATATCTCCGTTGCCTTGAGAGTGATGAAAAAAAATGTCAGAAGGTAATTTGATTGATTTTGGAATTACTGATATAGTGATGAAAAATTCACTTTTGTCAAGGTCATAGTTTTTGCGTTCTCAAGATCACCAATGGTTTTTCAAACAGAAACATGTTTTGTATATTAAGACTTTGTAGCTGATATTCAGACGAATCCAACGACCTATGATATCATGACCTTGAAATGATTTTTCACCAAAATATTTTGGGTTTGTTTGGGTTTGTTTGGGTTTGTTTCCGTCACTCAAAGGCAACGGAGATATTTGGGGTGGTCACGTTAAATGTTCCACCCTCTATAACCGTCATAATATTTATATCGATGTATAACCTCCATAATATCGATATCAATAACCTCTATAATATCAATATCAATATATAACCTCCATTTATCAATATCAATATATAACCTCCATTTATCAATATAAATATATAAGCTCCATAAATCAACACTCAATATCAAACCATAAAGTCAAGATCCACTTACTGATTTGATATTTGATTCGTCATTTGGTATCCACCATGTCATGGTTTGTCACCATAGATCGAGATTTTTTGTATAAGAGTGGAAAAGTCCAACCCCAAAAGTGAAAGCATGCATTGACGGCATGCCCAAGGTCATTAGACTAAAAAAAAATCATCGAAAAAAAGAGTCAAACATACAGCTTTCTATTAGAAGCTGCTTTCTTTTTTTTTAACGAAATCAAATATTCGCTTACGTTCAATGTAGAGTGTATTGCAACGAATGGAAAAGTCTATTTGACTTGAAAAAAATGTTATTTTTATTTGATTAAAAAAATGATACTCTTTCATTATTATATAATTTTTTAATTGTATTGTTTTGTTATTTTTGAATTATCTTATTTTATTATTAACATATTGTTTTTTAATTATATTACTTTATTATTATATTTTTTTTATTGTAGTGGGTTGTAATCGATTCAAATCTTTGATTGCAAAAATACAAAATTTCATCGCAATCAAACCAAAGTCTAGTAGGCCGAGATCGAAACAAAATTTCATTTCATTCGAGAACACTCTTTCTCTTGATGTAGTCACTTGTATTGTTTTTCTTTTATCGTGATTGTTTTGAATACCGTCCACTTTTTTTTTATTTTACCGTAACAACTTGAAGTAACGATATAATAATTAGGACTCGAAAAACGAAGAATCATTATCGACGAATAATAATCGTAGGCACGAAGTCGAAGTTGAGAAATCTTTTCAGCTGCGTGCAAATAATACGTTCGTTTTTTCGCCAATCGTCCTTTATGAATTTGTACATATGACGGATGTTGAAAGAAACGAGTTAACCGGAAGTCGCTCACGAGAACGACAAATCGATCTTCCTATGATATTAATGAGGGTTTTATCGCCGGTGGAAAATCGATGAACCACACGAGGGCTAATCGTCCATTTGGCTGGAACGCGCTGCCCACGCCATCGCGAAATTATATGTGCTACTGAGGCGTGGGGCGGGGGGTATTATGTTTCACCCATATAAGCCCGTACGCGTATATCATACTTTGTTGCCCTGAATACCAAATCGATATACGACTAAGTGTACAATTTCATATCCCCGACCTGCTACGTATACTAGCTATTACATATAGATAAATATATATTGACATGGCTCCGAGTAAAAGTAAATGGGTCACACAAAAATGTATTTCGGTTTCCGTTTATCAATTGAAAATCTGGATTTTCGAATTGTCAATCGTAGGTCCATTTTTTTTCTTCAAATTGTCAATCAAAGATATTTTTTTTCAAATTATCAATAAAAATGTTGTTTTTTTATTTCAATTTGTCAATCAATTTTTTTTTCGTATGATCAAATCAGAAACGTATTTTTTGTAAAGTTATCTAATTAAAAAAACTATTTTTTTTTTCGAATTTGCTTTCGATGATTCCGGAGCATGCTTCATTTTAAGTCGCTCATTTCTAATGCCTTTTCCCTTTGCCGAATAAAAATAAAAATCAATGTCGCAAAAGCAGCCGTTCACGGATACTCCAAATTTCACAAGTTCAAATTACAAATTACGAAATTGCCTTAGCAATTATTTGACACGCATGATCGTCAACAATTCGCTCAGGAAAATACTCCCAATACTGTACTTATCGATCTGAATATTCTTTTAACTCGTCGTGAAAGCACATTTTCGACAATCCTTATTTTCAATTTGCAATACGATCTTTTTCTTCCAAATGAAAAAATTGAAGCTTCTAGCTTGAAATCCTTCGAATAATACCTTATCTGAATTGCAAAGCTAAAAAAAGAGAAAAGTTGGTTTAAAATAATGGCCATTTGACGAATTAGGAGTCCTCTCTACGACCTGCCTCCAATGTGTCATCGAAAACCTGCGATGGCATAGAATATATAGGCAAGATTGTCTACCGGCGTGTAAAAACTGATTTATTTAGGATTGGTCTATTATGTATGTAGAAATTTACATATACGACACTTTGAAGTCCAGGCGCATCCTGCTCGCTCTTGGACACCTACGAAGTTTAGCTCGCGAGTCGTTTGCGCCCAGCTGACTGAGTATTTGTTCCCCGATGCGGAAGGTAAAAGTCATTAATTATAACCGGTGTCAGTAGGTACCACTATATATATATACACATACATATCCTTATCTGAATGAGAGAACTACTCACATGAATCCAAACGTCCTTAAATTTATTTGACTATGAATGAAGTCTTTTTTTATCGTCTATTAATAGATTTTTTTCTAACAATACGCCCATCCGATCACATGATCAATTTTCGCGATTAGCGACAAAAATAAAGAAAAATAATCGCATGTTTTTAAAATTCATCATATCAAAATAAATCCTGATACGATATAAAATTAAAAAAGCGTGCCAAAAAAATGGACTAAAATCGACCCAACAAAATCACTTGTTTTTTTCCTTCGGTGTATAAAATCGAAAATTATCCGATTAGGGACAAAACGATATTTTACATCGCTCGTTCAGGTTTAACATGACACATTGGTTTATCGCACCCGTGATCGAGAATTTAAATCGTGAAACCCCGATCTCCGAACAATTCTTTCGGGTGTGCCGCGTATACGTTTATCATCGTGTCCTCCTCATACACGTCGCGACACTTACTTAAATTTATTTATTTAAATTGTACGGCGCAACGCTGGGAGAAAAATTCTTTCGCCAAATCGTGACTGAAATGTTATAATTTTTTTTATTTCATTCGATGGGAATGCAATAAGAATGAGGCGGTTTCACGATAATGAGAATAAAATCGGGATATGAAAATTTATTCGATATTCGTTGCGCGATCTTTTGTTGGTTTTGAAATCGCGATGAAAACTGTACTCGATCCGATTAAAGAAAAATATGGAGATTCTTGGGATGCTGTTCCATGCGAGCCGGCGGCCCGCTTCGGGAACCAACCACGATAATGCATTCCGAGATTGTTCGGACTTTGCGTTTTCAGTCTCATGTTTGAGCACGTGTCGAGAGGGAGAGACAGAGAGAGAGAGAGAGAGAGAGAGAGAGAGAGAGAGAGAGAGAGAGGAGAGAGAGAGAGAGAGAGAGAGAGAGAGAGAGAGAGAGAGAGAAAGAGAGAGAGAGAGAGAGAGAGAGAGAGAGAGAGAGAGAGAGAGGGAAACAGAGCTATCGGAGATGTAAACCTCTCTCGTGATGGATGGAGACGGCCGCTGGTGCCTCTCACTCTATTCCCGTTTCACATGCCCCCGAACAGTGGTCGCGACTATGCGTGTAGATATACGATTCAAAATAATCTTTTCATTTTTTATTTATTTGGTCTCTTCTCGCAAATGGCATAGGTATGTGAGCATATATATATATATATATATATATATATATATATATATATATATATATATATATATATATATATATATATATATATATATATATATATATATGATGTAGGTGCCCCATCGCGTGTCACTTGACAACACGTTTTTGAATACCCCACGAAAAATCGTTTGTCTCGCCGAGGCCAAACGTGAATTCGTTATACTCGAGGCGAGAATATAATTATTGCAAATCATCGCGAAAACAATTAATTCCACCCTAACAAAACTTATTTTGAGAGGACACCACTGTGCCGGGCCGAAAAAGGTCGTTTTTAGGAATTTATTTTGTCTACTAGAATATTTATTTGGAATTTGGAAAAAAATGTGTGTTATTGAGCATGCATTGAACTTGTTTCGTGTAAATTTTTATTAAAAAAATTAAACATTAACATCGTTATTGAGGTGTAATAGAGCCTCTGTAGAAAAAATGTGGTTTAACGGCCGGATCGATAACTTGACAATGGTTGGTCTGAAAAACAAAAAAGTATTATAATTTATATAAATGTAGTTATTCGAAGTCGTTTTTCGAGAAAAAAAAAGTCATAAATTAACCGGTGTAAAAAAAGTGTATTTTGGATAATTTCTTACATATTCGGGGGCTTCAAAAATACGGAATTAAAAAAAAAACGTTTGCGTACAACGTTAGCTACTGCAATGACCGAAGATTTGGTTTTTTTCTAAATTAAAAATCGGACAATTATATTTAGACTTGTGTTTCTGGCGAGGTCCAGAAAAGTTGTTAGTAGAAAATCGCGATTGAAATCTTTCCTATACGTAAATCGTTGCGCTACTTGCTCTCACTAAATCGCCTATAACTTGGCCAATTTTCAAAATTTCAACTTGTCATTTTTTTCACATTCTTGAATATGCGTACTCGCAGAAGATGCAAAAAAATCGATTTTTTCCGCCTAGAAAAAACACAAACTTTTTTAACCGTTTTTTTTATTCATCGAAATTCAATCTGAATTGCGCAAAGTTCTTCATACTAAAAAATCCGTCGTTGAAAAAAAAAACTATTGTACCTTCGAAGATTAAGTATATTTGCATCACATAAATCCATTTTTTCGAGATTCGAATGAATGCGGCGATGTAGTTTGATTACCGTGTACTGGCGAGGAGTTGCTGAGAGCCGGGGCCGGGAGAATACTTCGAGGGTTGAAGGGGTGCGCTGGTGGTGTACTTTCAAGCTTTCACCGCTTTCAAGACTACGAGAAAGAGAACCAAAGAAAGAAAGAGCGAGGGAGAGAGAGGGAGAGGGAGAGAGAGAGGGAGAGGGAGAGAGAGAGAGAGAGAGAGAGAGAGAGAGAGAGAGAGAGAGAGAGAGAGAGAGAGAGAGAGAGAGAGATGTTGAGTACGGGAGGCTGCGGATCATTTGTTATCTACACGAAGGGCGGACCTGGAGAAAGCTCTCTCCGACGCAAATAGGTTTGTTTCTCACCACCGTTCCCACTCCACTCCTATAAACCCCTTTCCGCCAGTGATATCCGCGGGCCAAGATACGCAGAGGGTAAAGAAAAGCTGTGAGATTCAATTAACGCGATCTCTTGATTCTCGGCTTATGCATATATACATATATAACCGACACTGGTGGATGGGCGGTCAGGATTCGGCTCTGGCGGTAGTTCGAGTTCAGCAGCGTTGTCCATGGCTGATACTCGGAGCGGTGACCGCTTGGCCGTGTACCAGCTGGTGTACAACCAGTCGGCGGAAGGCCAATACTTCTGAGACCATGGTGTAGCATACTTGAGTAAAACGTCTGTGCATCAGAGAATCAGAAGAATATGGGGCCGTCTATACTGGTACGGGTTTTCTACAGTTTCCCCCTGCCCTCGGCAAAAGTGGGAAGAGTAGTAATACGTGAAAACCCGCGAGGGTATACGTTGTCAATGAGGAAAAAATTGTGTGTGTATATATATATATATATATCCACACAAATATATATATATATATATATATATATATATATATATACAAGGCTACTGGTTATTGGTCATGGTCCCGCAAAATGTTTGCAGGGCATGTTTTCCTCTACCCAATAACCCAGTAATGCTTTATGCAAAAGTGAAATATTTTCGAGATATTATTATTTTTATTACTTTTTTAAAGTGAGGGGTAGACAACTTTAAAAAAATAATTTTTAAAAAACTGTTCCATGCAATGAATCTTTTTTATTATTTGTAGTTTGAGGACCCAGTAACAAAGAATGATCAGCAATAAAATAAGAATAATCTGCCAACATTTCAAATCAGGGGTCCAAAACTCTGCAAGTCTTATAATTATTTTTATTAAATTGTTGATAATTCTTTATTACTATGTCCTCAAAATACAAATAATGAAGTTGCTTGATTCCATACAACAGTTTCTTTTTCATTCATTTTTAAAGTTGCCTACCCCTCGCTTTACGAAAAGATAAGAAATTTATATGTTCAAAATTTTTTTTTTAAAACAAGCTTTAATTTAATTTACTAGAAAGTAGAATATAATTTTTGTTACCAAGTCAGCTATGTGTGACTATAAATGAAAGTTTAGGGCCCTCAACTTTTTAAATGTTTAATAAATTTGATCCATTCAGTTTGATTAACCGTATTCAAGTTGGCACAATAGTAATTAGAGAAATTATTATCACACGTTTATACTCAGTTTCAGGATTTTTATTTAAGACATCGAAGGTTGTTTACAGTAAATTAAATACAGTTCTTGTGTCAACGGATTTATGTAAATTTAAGATTATATGTCTAAATTATGAGCGCCCCAAGCTTTTATTTATAGTCACATATAGGTGACTTGGTAAAAAAAAATATTTTCTAATTTTTAGCACATTAAATAAAAGCTTGTTTTTTTGAATATTTTTTTCACATGTATATATTTTCTAATTTTTAGTCTTTGATTGATTTGACTAGTTAGTTGTTACTGGTAGTTTACCAGTTTACGAGTTTACACGTTAGGAACATGGAATGCTTGTTAAAAAAACAAAGACTGGTAATCGGCATTGAACTTACGACTAATTGCTGCGTATTAATTTTTCACATACAAACACAGTCGGCTAGGAATATGTTTGTATGTGGTAGTGAGACTTTATATGGATAATTATATATCGCGAATTCTACATGAAAAGTTGAAAATGTTATATATATATATATGTATATATATATATATATATATATATATATATATTCCTTTTACGTTCAATCATACATTGTCACTTTTCAGCTGCATGCTTGCAAATTTCAGAGTTCTAAGTAGTCGGGAAGTAGGTGACATATGGATTTTCCGTTTTGCATCTCACAGAAAGTCAAGCTAAATAAAAGCTTGTAAAAATTAATAATGTCTCGAAAATGGTTCACTTTTGCGTATACTATTACTCGATTATTTGATAGCGGAAAACATGTCCTATAATTTTACAAAAATAACCAGTTGCCCTGTATATATAGATGAACCTATCTACAATTAGATTGACTCATCCAAATGTACCTTCAGATCATGTATCCAATTACTTTTCTGTGTCTACACTACAGTTATTTGTAATTACACCTCAAACGTAAATTTGAGGTGTAATACCTCAATCAAATGTAAAATTGTAAAATTTTATATTACACCTCAAATGTAACATTGAGGTGTAATATAAAAATCACACCTCAAGTGTAAATGTGTAATTGAACGTAAAATATTGTTACACAATATGAGTTTGTGTAATAATTGTTTTTTTACTCGAATTTTTGCTCGCTCGGCTCTGAAGTCACCTCGATAAAGCCGCAGGGACAACAATTATCTATCATCCTGTGGGTCTTGGTAGGAAAAGTCGGAGAATTTCGGGCAATGAGTTAATGCTCGAGGGCCCTGAGGAATGTGAACGCAGGGCGTTGAGTTCGCGAGTGCCTCGTCGTTGGCGAAACGATCTTTGGCCTGCGGCGTGTGTGGCTCTCGCGTACTTAGGAATACGTCGCGATCTCACAGCTGTTACTTGACTTCGAACTCGCAAATCAAAGAGAGAGAGAGAGAGAGAGAGAGAGAGAGAGAGAGAGAGAGCACTCTCGTGCTTACAACACGAGCATGATGACTGTTTTGGACCACTCGTCTCTTGCACTCTCTCGCTCTCTGTTTCCATACGAGAAAATTACGCAAAATCTCTCTCATGCGCGATTCTTAGACGAATTTAAATAGCGCCGATTCCGGCCACTGGTCCATCTAGTTCGCCATGCTAACCTGACACGTTCCGGCGAAAGAGGCTCTCTCCCATTACCCACGGCTCTTATAGGGATTGCGATGAGAGTCCTACGTACCTCGACATCGCCGGGCCCAACGATCCGCAACTGGCCCTGAGCCAGAGAACCAGAGTTTTGCCTCGACTATACCTGCAGCGTTATCGCTTATTTGTATTTTCAATGCAACCGCGTCCGGGAGACCTTGGCAAAAGTACCTGCGAGCAAACGTCAATTTCAGACGATCCGTTTTGTTCCTATTGGGTTTAACTTTTCGATTGGGTAAATATTGGGTTTATTTCTCTTCGTTTAGAATTGAACGTTATTTTTAAAAAATGTTAGAGGGTTATCATGACATTAAATTAAATGTCATAATTTAATTATGACATTTTTACTTCAAATGGCATAATTTAATCATGACATTTTTACTTTAAATGGCATAATTTAATTATGATATTTTTACTTAAAATGTCATAATTTAATTGTGACATTTTTACGGTTTTGATTATAATACGGATTGATTATAATCACTGTTAATCATAAATATAAAAATGATGATACATAATTGATTGTGTTAAAAATACTCCATTTGGTACTTTATCAGTTGCAGGAATTGTAGAAAAATTCGATTTTTGAACAATATAATGGTCATGTTGCAGGTGCGATTTTTCGTAATATAAATAGGCCATTGAAACAGTTGTTCGAAAATAGAAACAGTAATTGTATTTATCACTTGCAATTGTGAGAATAGATAGCTTTGGGTATTTGAGTTTTATTGGGAATTGGGTAAATCTGTTTTAAAAGCGTAGTGAATATTCTTTGATGTACAAAATAATACACATGCGACTATTCTGCGCCACGAATAAATTTATCAATTAAAGAAATGCATGAAATGCAGTTCATGGCAAATGAGCAACGAAAATAGTCGTTCGAAAATGAAAACTGTAATTTGATTTTTCACTTGCAATTGTAAGACTAGATATCCCCATTTTGAAAAAAATCGAAATCTTTAATATGCGAGGTGCGTCTTTCAAGATAAAAGATAATACACAGGCGACTATTCAGTTACTCAAGAAAATGTGTCAGTTTAAAGGAGGACACTGTCACGGGCCGAACAAGGTCGTTTTTTACGAACATACATTACACTTATTTCGTGTAAATTTTTTCAAAGATTTTTTTCAAGTTAACAACGTTCTCGAGGTGTAATATAGCCTCCGTAAAAAAAAGTGGTCCCACGGCCGGACCGATAACTTGACAATGGTTGGTCTGAAAAATAAAAGGAAAATAGTTGTATAATCTATATAAATGTATTTCACGTTGTACATAGCCGTTTTTTCGAAAAAGAAATTTCCACAAACTGTAATTTTGGCGAAATTTTTAGCAATGACAGAAATTATCGTTTTTTTTAAATTAAAAATCAGACGATCGAGCCTTAACGATCAATTCTGTACCTTGGTCGATTTTCAATACTGAAACTTGATTTTTTCACATATTTTTAAATATGTATACTTTGAGAAAATGCAAAAAAGTAAAAAAATTTAACCCGTCACAGTGGTGTCCCGCCTAAGAATTGAATGAACTGCACTCGATGTAGACAGGCAACGAAGAATCTCCAAAAATAGAAACTGTCATTTTATTTGCCACTTGCAATTATGAGACTGGATATTGCCATTTCGAGAGATTAATTTTTTTCCAATATAGAATATGTCAGTGGCATGAAAATCGACGGACTATTTTTTACAAATCGCTTGGGTGCTGGAAAATCGGAGCAAAATTCTGCGAAAAACGAGACCACTTGAGCGCCGAATGAAGAAAAAGATTTGGAGCACGAGGAAGAGACCACCAAAGCAGAGCGAACGAAAGAGCGCGCGGGCGAGCGAGAGAGATTCAATCGTAATTGTATAATAACCCCTGGTAAAAGGTCTCCAGAGTTATTTATGAGCCATCTTATATAGCTCGCTTTGTCGGACTTGTCAAATAAGTGGCATGGGACTTCGACGCGTATCACCGTGGTCGTTCTTCGGCTCTCGTACAATACGAGCGTTACACGTGTACACTCGCTTCCATACACGAGTGCAGCACAGTGGATGCACCACTGGTTGAGCACTACGCTCCAAAGTGCGTCCCCACTTCCGGTCGTCCGTGACGATAATTGGTCCCAACGATCTTACATCCACATAGGTACACTCTACATCTGTACACATTCGTTTCCACGTGGTTTCTCCGCTCTTGCGTTCCTCTCCACGTGATACGTCAAAATGTCATCAACATCGTTTCAAGAGAGATCAATGACGTTGGAGTCGTTGGAATCCGATTATGTTTGTTCACTTTTCGTTTCTTTATTTTGATAATTATCGAACGCCTTTTTTTGCATATTGAGATCGCGTATATCTGATAAAAATAAGTCAAAACGTTTAAGGGGTACCGATACCTAGATGCCCGAAAAAAATGGCCAAATTATGAATTCTTTTCTGGGAGACGGTTGGTGGAAAAGAAACGCATTTTCTTTTAACACGAAGGTACATATATTGAGAGCCTTTCAAAAAATCACCAAAAAATACAGAAAAAAAAAACAAAAACATGGCCGCCGGCAGATGAGGACATTTTATATCGCGACGTTTGGCGGTGGACACTTTTCAGCTTAAACGGTCTATCCGAAATGTAAAAACTAAACGGGTTATTCAAACTAATAATTAATACAAATCCTTGACGATCGTCGATCTTTAAAATCATTTTTTTTAACAACGTGGCGAAGTATTGAATCTTGAGCATACAAAATCTATGGAAAAGTCGTCGTTTTCACGTAACTATTAAAAAATGAAAATCGATTTTTGAAAAGTGAGATCGTCAACGACCTGTAAATATTTCTCATTGTATCGCCAGCAAATTTGGAAACAATCCATCAAGTGGTTCTCAAGATATCATGTCCACCAACTTTGAAAACAGTCTTTCGAGAAAAACGCGTTTGAAGTCTGTAGTATGGTGCTGCTACCGTTCGCCCGGGTGACTGTTAGAAGCTGTAGCTCATTAAATTTAGGAATATTTCAATGAACTGTTGAAAGAATATAATTAAAAGGTGATACTATCGAATAAAAACATTTTCGGAAAATTCGATTTTTCGACCCACCTAGTTATAGGATATCTTAAAACGACCTGACATGTTCATTTATTAATAAAACGTATTATTTATTTAAGAAGTACGAATATTTTTATTTCAATATGCGGTACCAATATGGAGGTTATGTGTGGAACACAATATCCGATAAATGGCCGCGTCGTCCCTGTTTGCAAGCGTCAACTGTTTAGACGAAATGTTCATTAACATTTTGGCATAATTGCGCACTAATTTCATGAATGGTGTGTCCAATTGCTTCCTTGAGTTCCGGAATGGTCTGTGGATCATTGGCATGCATTTTTCCTTTCAGAAAAGTCCAAAGAAAGAAGTCCAATGGCGTCCAATCGCACGCTCTTGGTGGCCAATTCACACCGCCGCGGCCATGAAACTTCGTCTGCAATAATTATGCAGTAACACCGCAGATTGTGCGGTGTTACTGCATGCGTTTCTTATACAATTTACGTCAATTACACAATTTCTATGCGTTGCTCGATCGTGCAATTTTTCATGACTATACCTCAATACTTCCTGATGGCAGTTTAGAAATATTAGTACCCTATGTTGGCCACAAAAAAAATGGCGCGCCGTTTAAAATGTCAGGTCATTTTGACACACCCTTTAGATGTAGCCCGTTAAGGGGTTACCCCACTTGCGATTTTGAAAAAAATCGATTTTTTTTATTGCATTTTTTTGAAGTATAAGTATCTGAGAATATGTCCTGAAAATTTCAAGTCGATCCGAACAAAATTGACTGAGATATGAGCGTTGAAAGAGAAGAATCCGCGTTGAAAGAGCGTTGAAAGAGAAACTTTAAACGCGTTTTTCTCAAAATGGCATTTCTGAAGTCGGCGACCAAGATTACTCGAACACTAATGAACCGATCTTCTTGAAATTTTGCAGGCTTATTTCATACATAAAAATGTAGTCTTTAATCGTTCGTTTTTTTTCTAAAAAAATGGCCGTTTTATAGCCAAAAAACGGCCGTTTTTTTTCGTTAAAATCGAACCATTAACTTTGACGGTCCGCCATTTTGTGAAAAATGAATATTTTTTAAAATCCTTCGATTAAAGACTAGTTTATACTTATATTTGACTAAATCCATCCGCATTTTTTTCTTCAGATGATCCAATACGCCGCAATGTTGGTCACCGCGAACCGTGTATATAAAAACATTATTTCATTGACGGCCATTTGCCACTAAACAATGTAATATTTTTCAATAAAAAAAGTACTGAAAGTTCTTCAAGATGTGTTCTTTAAGATGGTATATTGATCGATTAAAAAATTTTTGCATTTTTCTTTAAAAAAATTCATGAAAAAGGCCTTTTTTGCGCCACAAGTGGGGGTAACGCCTTAAGTGATGTTGACAACCTAAATCGGCAGAAAAAATGGAACTGTCAAAAATAATTGATTTTCTCTGCATTCGAACTGCAAACTTCAACATCATGGAAATCAAAGATTTTTCCCTGCGACTAATCATTGCGTGTCTCCATTCGCGACGATCCTTCCGGCAAGTCATATTCATCATCATTCTCTTTCTCCATCCCTCAGTCAGTACGGACGATCGTGAGAAAGCTTGCGCCTCTTGAGGTCCATTTCTCGATCCCTCATTCCGCTCCGAACGATCAAGTCCTCATGCCCCGTGGCAGCGTTAATTGTTCGATCGTTCCGCAGCCGGGTCTGATATCAAACAACCCGTCCTTCTCCATCAAAGTGGGCCGTTTCCAAATCTTCAAAGTACCCAGGCTGAAGCACTTCGTTCCTACGGTACGTCATTTCTCAGCCGTTTGGTCAAACGTAAATAGATCAACGGGCGTGAGGGAGGAAGACATAATCGCGAGATTTCTCGTGCGGCTGAAGCCTCCCGTGGCATCAGAGCTTTCCGTCAGATTTATAGACCCCCGTATATACTTGCGGCATTAGGATTATTGAGATATCCCGGTACGAAAATCTTCCGAGTGGCGGAGCGTGGAGCTTCCAAAACTGCCTCGTACAGCGACCGATACGGGGAACCGGAAAGCTCTGCGAAGCTCGTCTTGAGGGAGAACAAAAATGCAGCAGCGAAAGAATTAAAAACGAAGAAGAAGCAAAGCGTGCCGCATCCGTTTTGTCGTCGCGAGATGGTCGAAGGCGCGAGAGAAGAAAAAGAAACGTGCGCGAGACATACGGGGACGGCAAAGGAGGGCAGTGAAACGAATAACGGCGGGGATATATAACGAACAAGCTCAGTTCGTTGGTTCCTAAGCGCAGTGCCGTGTCGTCTTGTCAGCCATCTCGATGTCACGTCAGCGCGGCTTCTTCCTCCCTCTTTGCTCCTGTCGCAGCATCTTTTTCAGCCCCTCGCCCCCTCACCGTCTTTTCTCTCTTTATATTTCTTCTTCACGGGTTTCGTTTACTATGTGTGAGCTTTCAGCGCTTTTTCATTTTCACTCAGCTCCTATGTGTTTCTTGCGACTGTCATACGTTTTCTTACTGTCAGGTCATTGAGTATGAAAGTCCGATTACCTCAAGTACCAAGTTTGATACCCGAGATCTCTGGTACACTTTGACAGTTCATGGTTTTTTTACACTGACAGTTCTTGGTTTTATTTACACTGACAATTCATGTTTTTTTATACTGACAGTGCTTGGTTCTTTTTACCCTGACAGTTCTTGGTTTTTTTATACTGACAGTTCTTGGTTTTTTTACACTGACAGTGCTTGGTTCTTTTTACCCTGACAGTTCTTAGTTTTTTTATACTGACAGTTCTTGGTTTTTTTACACTGACAGTTCTTGGTTGTTTTACACTGACAGTGCTTGGTTCTTTTTACCCTGACAGTTCTTGGTTTTTTTATACTGACAGTCTTGGTTTTTTTACACTGACAGTTCTTGGTTTTTTTACACTGACAGTTCTTGGTTTTTTTTACACTGACAGTTCGTGATTTTTTTTACTCTGACAGTTCTTGGTTTTTTTTATACTGACAGTTCTTGGTTTTTTTACACTGACAGTTCTTGGTTTTTTTACACTGACAGTTCTTGACTTTTTTTACATGGACAGTTCTTGGTTTTTTATACTGGCAGTTCTTGGTTTTTTTTAATTGTGTAGGTACGTCACCAGCCTTTCAAACGCACTTTTTGGTTCGTGATTATCTGTCGCATCGCCTTTTGCAGATTCAATTTTGTAAAGCACGGATAAGTAAAAATTCGCGTTAGTTATCGAACATGAGTTCCGTCGTGGCGCTAATGCAGCGCAGACAACTCGACGTGTCAACAAAGCGTTTGGCAAGCATGCGGCTAATGAACGCACAGTACGTCGATGGTTCGAAAATTTTCGATGTGGCAATTTTGATCACCGAAATGGACCACGTGGGCGACCTGAGAGCAAGGTGAATGATGATGAGTTAAAGGCTGCAGTGGAAGCAGATACATCTCAAAGTACGCCTGAATTAGCAGCAAGGCTTAACGCTATTGTTCGAACAATATTTGAAACCCTTTGAAACAAACCGGTAAGGGAAAGGAGCTGTAAATCGAACATTTCGTATTTAAGGGGGGAGGTACCTTTAGGCGAGGAAAACATTTGTTCGCCATTTTTGAGACTTAAGGTGTGTTTTATTGCTACTTTTGCCTGTTAAATAGTGTTTTTTTTAGATTAAATTTCAAAAATGGCGGAGTTATGGTACAGTCTTCTAAGCAGGTTGCGGCGGATGTTGTCAGATGACGTGACACGTAGCGTTGGCGGTATTATACAGGAGAAAAAAAACCCACGAAGATTTTTCTTTCATAAACACTCATACGCAGAATATGAACCAAGAAATAGTGAGAAATGTTAAATATCGATGAAATGGTGCGCTTTGAAACAAAAAGAACTTTTCGAAAAAAGGTGACTACATGATGCAATAAAAAAATTCCTTTTTTAAAAATGTTCGAAAACATTTAGGGTCATATTTTAAATGATAAGGTTAGAAAGATTGATACCGAATTTCATCAGAATAGGTTGATTCGTTTTTTAGCTATACGTCACGCCAGTTTTGAAAATGCATACCAGAAGACCGTGCGATACCTCCGCCATTTTGAAAGATTAATGAAAAATACAAAATACCATGCAACAGCCAAACTAGTAATAACTAATAAGCCTCAAAGTGAGTAAGTCTCAAAAATGGCGAAGAAATCATTCGCTGTCAAAAAAAATCACGAGAATCAGCAAATTTTTTCAAGAAAAGTTTCAACTCGGCTCCATGGTTGTAGATTTTTCGTGGATATATCTGCATTACTTCGTATTGTACTTCGCGAACAATGTTTTCTCATAGTTCGTCGATTTTTTTCAAAACACACACACCATCCGGCTATCTAGAATTTACTTACGCGTAGCTCTTTTATCTCTTGCCCTCAATATTATTAATCTCATATTCATATGTCAGTGGTACACCTGCTACTACGTCTTGAGGGGGGTTTTTAATTTCTTGTTCCAACGATTCGTTGATTTTAATGACAGAAAGATCCTCGAAACGACCATACCATCAACATGCTTCCACTTATCCAAATCGGCTATTGAAGACATTGAGGTGTACATCATTTCGAGCATGGGGACAATAGGCTACCACGAGGACGGCCCTCTGAGTTGAATGTCTTCAGAACCACCTCCTCCCCATAAATATATTTATAGGAACGTATGAGAAAGCAATACCAACAGAATTGTCGACAGACAAGGAAGAGCGACGTGGATCGAGGTCTCTGAACGGCAGTCAGAAAACGATCCGAAGAAACGGGGAGCAAGAGAGAGAGAGAGAGAGAGAGAGAGAGAGAGAGAGAGGAGAAGAGAGAAGAGAGAGAGAGAGAGAGAGAGAGAGAAGAGAGAGAGAGAGAAGCAAGGGAGTCCGTTGCTTTGGTCTGTCTGCCAGGCAGCCTGACTGCCTGCCAGACTGACAACGCGCTGAGACGACGGGATAAACCCTGCTGAGGAGTGCTTGAGACGACTTCCTCGAGACAACGTTTTCTCTCTTACCAAGAGGAAGACAGAGCCGGGTACAGAAAGAGAAAAGGAGACACGGATATGCCGAGGAAAAAAGGAGAGACACACGCGAGTGTCGAGGAGGAGTCTCTCCTCTCTCCTCTCTTTCTCTGGGGTGTGTATATATGTAGAGAGGAAAGAGAGTCTCGACACGTTCACCGTTGACATGGGCGATCGATTTTGCGTCTTTCCCGAGCTGCTATAGTGTATTTTTGAATCTCGTCGCACTCCAATGTATATACTCATTTCGAAATTTGATGATTCTTCTTTTTACGAATTGTTCGGAATGTGCGATACCTTGCTGGTGAATACGGACAGTGCCATTTCGGATGACAACCCGTGGTGGAAGTTCTTCGGAAGAAGAACCCAAGTGAGTTCGAACGTCACCCGTGGATCTTCGTTGTCCAATTTCAGAATTCCAGTTGGCTGGAAGAATTCCCTCCTTGCGTCATGAAGCATCGATGAAAATGGAGCTTTTTGGAGAACCTGTAGAGACCTTGACTGTCTTATATTTCATACGGGAATTCGGATATTTGGAAATAATTGGACGTCAGCAAATTGACCATTTCGCCCCTTGATCAATATGATTTCTCATCACGAATATATTGATTGAAAACTGGCTGACAACCGTGAAATTTAATCGCACGCGGAGACACACACATGCAAAGGGAGGCGAGATGAGAGAGAGAGAGAGGAGAGAGAGAGAGAGAGAGAGAGAGAGAGAGAGAGAGTCCTCGGAGATTACGCTTCCCTGCTCGGAACCCGAGGAGACAGCGTACCGCGCAAGAAAATCGATCGATCACGATGAAATTGCCGATCACACAATGCCGAATGGCCCTTCACGATAATACCGACAATGGCGAGACGAGCCGGCGAGCCGCAAGTTCGAAGTCATTTTCTCCGCCTCCAGCTCCCGATACCCTTAATGCCTAATGTAACACTTTTTTCTCGCCACAATGCGAAAAGGACCTGATGAAAACACACACTCGCACGCACGCACACACACACACACACACACACACACACACACACACACACACACACACACACACACACACACACACACACACACACATCGAAAATTTCGTCGTGCAAGCGCTCAAGAATATATCAAAAGCCGCTCCCCAATGATTCAGGTGGAATTTGAATTTCTTGCCAAGATTATTCATAGCCATCAGCACCTCGAGAAATTGCGACGGCAAAACTATTTCGCCGCTACAAATTTACAGCTGTCGCTCGGGAAATAACTCATTCATGCCGGTGTAACAATTTCGAAAAGGAAAAAAAAACGTTCGAATTTAAAAAAGACCCACACATCGATTTGTGAAACAGATTGGATTGGGGGTGATAAATAATACGTATATTTCCTGCTGTTTTTCTTCTCCATTCGTTAGAGTACTATTTGGGCAATTCTGCCGTGACCGAGTTGTCGACGATCCGGAAGTGTTTCGAACTCTCCCCGAACCAAATTCTGCACCAATATATATATATATATATATATATATATATATATATATATATATATATATATATATATATATATATATATATATATATATATATATATATATATATGAAAGGCGATTTAAAGCTAGCAGCATCGCTCCCACCCCACGGAATCGAGAGAGGTCCGTGATCGGTCTCGGGTCCGGAAGAAGGTATTTTTCAATCGGCTCGCTCGGAATGTCGCGGAAAAAATCTCAAACCCGTCAACCTTCGACGGACTTGTTTCTTCCCCCATGCGGACGTATCCCGTATAACAACAGCCCTCACAGAGCTCTCGTTTCATCTCCCTCCCTCTCTCGCTCTCTCTCTCTCTCTCTCTCTCTCTCTCTCTCTCTCTCTCTCTCTCTCTCTCTCATCCCTCTCTTTCTTCTGTGTATCGATGTCGGCGAAACACGGCGATCAATTAATCACCGATGAGGATCGCGGGGATGCCCCCGCGCACACAACGATAAAACCTCGGCGAAAGACCTCGGGGTTTATCCTCGTGCATGCGTGCGAAGCGAGACAGCAAGAGAGAGAGAGAGAGAGAGCAAGACAGAGAGAGAGAGAGAGAGAGAGAGAAGAATCCGTGCGGACCTATCGTATAAGGAATCATCCACGGCCGTTACCGAACGCGTGTGCGTGAATAAAAGTGCAAAAGTGTGCGCCGTTTGTACGCACGCTGGATAACCTTTGTCCGAGGGGCCTGTGCAGAAAAAAGCATCATTTAACAACCGTTTTCCTTTTATTCGACTTGGGGTCGCGAAGTTAAGGACGTCTAGCAAGTACGTGAAAATGCGAGTACGTCTTTTTCATTGGGTTTATCTGGTCATCGGAGTTTTTACATAACGTGTGCACACTCAGACCCTACTGGACGATCTCTGAAGCACCATTGATCGATACTTGGATGGGTAACCGTGGAATGCACTTTTGCAGGCTTCCAGCGGTTGCCGAAAATCGCTCAGATATCGGTTTCGATCGATATTTGTTTGGGTTCAATGGGAACAAATTTCGGTTCAAATTTATCATTTGAATGAATTCATTATTGACGCCAATATCCAAGATCGCGCCCTATTTTTCACAGTGGAGAAAAAAGCATCTCGGGTACGAGATATGCGAGGGAAAAAATGAAAAAAAAAATAGGCAATACGTGGAACGAGGAGCGCGGGGGTAGAGTGTGGCGTGTGCTTTATCGCGAGGAAAGCGATAAAGCTTATACGCGAGGCTTTCGGTCATTAAGCTCTCGCGAATGAGGGTGCCCTCTCCGCGGCTCGCGCGTTTTATTCAAGAAAGTATACGCGTACACCGATACTTGTGTTCGAGCTGGACTCGACTGTCCAGCGAACGTTTAACCGTTCATGGTACTTAACGCGCCGGATAAATCCCTTACCGTGTGCGTGAAGATAGACGGAGAGGAAAAAAAAGGAGAGACGCAGACGGAGAACAATTTTTTATACGCTGACTGGACTCGAACACATGGACGTTTGTGCTCTTTCTTTCTCTCCCTCTCCCTCTCTCTCTCTCGCTCTCTCTCTCTCTCTCTCTCTCTCTGTCTCTCTCTCTCTCTCTCTCTCTCTCTCTCTCTCTCTCTCTCTCTCTCTCTCTCTCCCCCCCTCCCTCCCTCCCTCCCTCCCTCTCTCTCTCTCTCTCTCTCTCTCTCTCTCTCTCTCTCTCTCTC
Organism: Ophion ellenae; assembly: GCA_963210295.1. Lineage (NCBI taxonomy): Eukaryota > Metazoa > Arthropoda > Insecta > Hymenoptera > Ichneumonidae > Ophion > Ophion ellenae. Next base: position 38,370,851 of record OY723391.1, on the reverse strand, counting down.
TCTCTCTCTCTCTCTCTCTCTCTCTCTCTCTCTCTGCCTCTCCCTCTCTCTCTCTCTCTCTCTCTGCCTCTCCCTCTCTCTCTCTCTCTCTCTCTCACTCTCCCCCCCCTCTCTCTGCCTCTCCCTCTCTCTCTCTCGGTGGTACCAAGAAAACATACATATATCTGTGCGAATAAGGAGTTAAGCACGCCAGAACGGAAGATATTACCCTCGAGAACATGCGTCGGACTAAACGATAGACGCCAACCGCCTTGACTGTTCTTCTCCTCGTTTCCGCGACCTCTTTACCGCCAACACGAGTATTAATAGCGCATTCATTATTGCTGCAAATGAGCCGCCTCTTTAATATCCGTATTCGCGTCGAAGCGTACGCGCACACACACCCCACGTACAACCTCGAAAAGCGAGTACGCGGATTTTTTTCAAAAAAGTTTCAATCCCTGAAAACCCCCCGGTGGTAGAGTGCTTTTCGCACGACGGGATATTGTAATCGCAACAAATTGATGGCTGCCTGCCAATACTAGATTGTGACACCTATTTGTGGCACTTTTTTGGATGGAAGAATTTTTCTTATTTAATTGAAATATGCGAGCAAATTCAATGTATGATAAAGATGAATAGATGCAACATCGTAAGTTGATTTTTTTGTAAATTAGATTTGCAAAGAGAGACTATGAAGCGATACTTAAATATTTTTATACCCACAATGAATTTTTTTGACCATTTTTGAACTACCAAATCACAATCATGGACCTTGAACAGGTAGCAGTCAATTTTTCGGATTTTTTAAACGTCAATCGCTCAGAAGGCACAGAAAAAATACTTCCACTGCGGGTGATAGCTTGGCATTTTTTACATATAACCACGCATTTTTAGCAATTTTTCAGATTTTGAAATCGGGGCGTTTTTTTCGGAGAATTTTTTTTTTTTACTAAGGGTTGTTTAGAAAAATGTACAAAAATGCAGGGTGTCTTTTAGAGTCAATGGAATAAGATTAAAAGAAATAAATCGAATTGGCGGGGTCAGGGAAAAAGTCCACCGGATTCACGTGGAATAGCTCATATGCACCTTGCCATCTACTTTTTGTCCAGTACTGTGTAGCTATATATATATATATATATATATATATATATATATATATATATATATATATATATATATATATATATACACATATATATACATTATACATAATATACAAATTTGTTTTTATTTGCAATGTCTCAAAATGTGAATAAAGATTATCATTTTTGAGAATTAGTTGAAAAAATGTTTATATATATGTATAAATGTATAAACATTTTTTTCATATACATATATATATACACACATATGCATGTAGAGAGAAAGGGAGAGAGAGAGAGAGATTGATTGATTGCTTATTTTTTTATGCCCTAGCTACATAACTTTGGGGCAACTTTGTTTGAAGCAACACTAAATCAAGTTCAGCTCTCCTCTACGTACCATATTAAAATGGTATCAGTTCACGTAACAAGTAATCTAAAATCAGATCACCAAATGCACAATCTTCAGGCATTACATCTATGTGCCTCGCCGAAAAATGTGGCCAATTATTTAAAAAACCAATTAAAATGGGGTTTGAAGGGCTCAATCTACATATGTAACGCCATAGAAAATAAACAATTACGAACAAAAATACAAAAGAGGGCCTCAATCGTAGCTACGCTAAGAGCGTTTTTCTTAGGCGCCCTGCAGGAGACCGCAGAACTTTTATGGATTAGCTAGTTCTAGAATTACCTCGAACAAATAGTTAAAAAAAACGTCATTTACATTAGTTTCGCTAGAAAAGTACACACAATTTTTATTAAATATGATTTTTGCCCGAAAATTAGCAACATTTTGAAAAAAATAAATTTTTGCGAAAAAATTGGCCTTAATTTGTTAATAAAAAAAACAAGACTTGCTAATGGATCGGAAGAATGTTGTGTACTTCTCTAGAGAAACTATCTAAGAAGCAACAGTTAAAATTTCGAGTCAATCAGATGAAAACTGCCCGAACATAACAAGTATAAGAAATCATAGCATGAGTAATGAGTAATACCAATCATAGTCATCAGAATGAAAATCATAATAAGCATGCACAATCATGCCAGAAAAAAAATAAATATGAAAGAGAGTGGGAGAGACAGGCAGGCGAAAAAGTTTCGACAATCTCGCATAAATTGTTCACAGGATTTAATGATAGAGAAGCTCGTAAAAAGAGAAAGAGAAAAAAGATATAAAATGCAAACACGAGAGAAGGTCCACGTTCTCCCCTCCTCGATTATTCCATGGCAATGGGGATGCCTTTAAATAAAAGAAGGCCACAGCGCTAGACAACATCGTTATCTTATGTAAATAAATTTACACGAGGGTGCCTGTAAGTGTGTTGCGAATAAAAGACATTTGCACACCGGAACACACCTCTCTGTCTAACGGTTTCGTCGACTCCTGGCATGAGAAACGACGAGGCTCGCGCGATCCGACGCCGAAATTGATGCAAGTTATACCCTTCGGTTCGGGAGCGATAGCTAGAGGGTGTCTCAAAATTATCCGACATTTCAATTTATTAATGAAACGCATTATTATTTTAAAAGTACGAATATTTTTATTTTAATATAAGGTACAAACATGAAGGGTATCTCCATTCTTCTTTCTTTGGAGTTTTCTGAAAGGAAAAGTGCATGCCAATGATCCACAGGCCATTTCGGAGCTTAAGGCAGTAATTGGACGCACTATTGAGGGGTCTTCTCACTTTAGACACGAAAAAAGTCCATTTTCATAAATTTTTTTGATAGGTGTACATTATAGATATTGATGTAAAAGTTGTTACACTTAATAAATACACTTTCGAAATACATTTTTAAAAATTATTTATTTATTTAAGTCACTATTTATAGACGAAAGTGGAAGTTAAAAGAATGCCCTAAAAAATTGTAGGTCTGCGCTGTTGATGAAATCTCGGAGATGGATCATCCGAAACAAAGAAATCAAACGGATAGAAATTCAGTGTGTTAATGGCTATAGCGCATATCATAGTATTTTTTATATATGCAAAAATAACAAAACGGCGGTCATTTTTTCGAAAGAACAAAAAAAACGTGTTTTTTCACCGTTTATGGCAAAAAAAGTAAATATCAACATTTTAAAGAATCCTTGATATGCGCTATTGTTGTAAAGAATGTGTGGTTAAAATTTCATAAGGATCGGTTCAGTGGTTTCGAAGATTTTATCAACAAGCCGTCGAAAAACGTTGTTTCGAGAAAACCGCGTTCAAAGTTTGTTTGGGTTACATAAATACATAAATTTTTTTAATGTATTTCGAAAGTGTATTCATTAAGTGCAACAACTTTTATATCAATATCTATGATATAAACCTATCAAAAAAATTCATGAAAACGGCCATTTTTAGCGTCTAAAGTGAGAAGACCCCTTAATGAAATGAGTCCGCACACTGAAAAAAAAATTCGTTCATCCATTTAAGATTCAGGTGGTCTAACAAAATTGTATCTTGAAATACATTCAACTTGACTTTTGATTGGCATAACAAAACAGTATAGTTGGGCAGTAACCGAAGATACATTCAAACCATTTGCTTATTTAGCATGTCTGAGCAACTGTTAAAACAACGAAATTTCGAGACAACAAAATGCTTCTTGCACATTCAACGATTCTTTTTCCTCAGTGCAGTTATGCCAACATGTTATTGGCAAATTGCGGACAAATGAGCGGCAAAATAAGGCGGCCATTTATCGGATATTGTGCTCCACACATAACCTGCATGTTTACCTTACATTAAAATAAAAATATTCGTGCTTTTCAAAGAAATAATACGTTTTATTGATAAATTAAAATCTCATCATTTTGAGACACCCTATACAGGGTGTCCCAGAACTGACGGTAGTCCCTGAAATAGGGGATTGGGGGTGAAATTCTCATTCGATTGATATAAGTATGTATGGGTCTCAGATCAACCCCTAAATTATTATTGATTTTTAAAGGCTGGCCAATCGAGTGTGCCCGCCTTAAAAAATTAATAATAATTCAGGGGTTCATTTGCGACCCATACATACTTATATCAATCGACTCAGAATTTTACCCCCAATCCTCCATTTCAGGGACTACCATCAGCTCCGGGACATCCTGTATATACGCGGATATACACACGTAGGGATGTACGATACGGAGGTCGACCTTATATCCATCCATTGCACCGAGAGGGTTACCGTTGATCCGTAGAGACGCGAGGAGGAGAGTAGGTGTGCAACGGGGGGCGGAGTATCGTAATAATAGCGTTTGCAAAATTATTTATGGCCGAGGCGTGTCGAGCAAATAGGTAAAACGGCTGCCAAGTGACCAGCTCGAGATCCGGTAGCGCGAGAGAGCGGCACCGCGAGGCATTAACCACGACTCGTTGAAATAATTAACGAGCTCGTCACGCTTTACCTATAGCCTAACCCCCCCCCCCCCCCCCCCTCACTCGACACAGACCTCACTCTGCAACTTTTCTTTACCCGACGAGCGTTACAGTTACACCCTTGTGACGTGTAACTTCGTTACGCAATTTAGGAATGCATTCGGGAATTATCGATGGCAAGAGAAACGCACTGCAGGTAGTTCGAGCACGTAGTCGATCATTAGGCCGATTATTAGTTGGCGAGACGTGGTTTCAACTAGGAAAGCGATTTTTACGTAAACTCCGCGAATGGACGAGACGTTTTATCGCGATCGGTCTGGGACCGGAAAATTTGTTATTAACTAATTTTGCATCGATAAAAATGTGGCTGAATCGACACTGAGGAATTAAATTCCCTGCAAATTAACGGGGTATTTTAATCTAGTGGCCTAGATTTCGGACGTTTTTTCGGGCTTGATAGAGAAAACAAGAAATATATTTACTGTACATTTTTTGACAGTCTGTTGACGTTTCAAGAAATTACCAAAAAAATATTGTGAAAAAAAAATTGAAGAAGTTAGGCCTCTAAATATGGCTGTGAAAAAAGGGTTGAGGTAGTGGACATGATTCTAAGGCTCACATTCATCTGAAACAGAGTTAAAACCAATTTTCTTTATCAATGAGAATGTCATTATAGCAGGTACCAAAGAGCATTTTTTTATTAATAGCGACTGTTCGAAAAAAGTCACTTTTCGCCTTATTTTTTCAAATAATTATTTTATATAGTAATAATAATAATTTGGCGATTCCCGAGGTAGAGATGATAGAGGGATATATACTGAAAGTCCATGCTAAATTTTAAGTCGATCGGTTGAATAGAACTCGAATGTTATGTCAAACAGGTTAAAATAAGTAGTTTCGGGTCAAACGCGCTTAAAGTTTTGAGTATAATTTTGGACAATTGCAACTATCTGTACTTAGTGGCATGTTATACTTAAGTTATATTAATCGGCCAAGTCTGCCTCCCTTGACATCGTAAGTATGATTTTCTGAAGGTTCTTCTCTGCGAGCAGTTCTGGATTTCTTAGAAGCTTCTGAAGTTCGTAGCTCCTCTCAATCCGGTCATATTCAAATCGCTATAACTTTGTAAATATTGGAAATTTCAAAATGTCCTTTTGCGGACGTGGTCTTAAAACTCTATACTTTCAGAAATCGCCAAAAGGTGTTTTTTTAAGTTTCTAGATTAGAATACTGCCTTAATCTGGCGACATGCACATTTTTCAGGGTAACAGGACCATTTTGTTTCTTTACTCAAACGGATCATGCAAGATCCCGTTCGACGCAAAATGGCTTGAGGGGGGAGATACCTTCAGACAAGAAAAAAATTGCTGATTTTCATGACTTTTTTTGAGGAAAGGTTTCTCCACCATTTTTGAGACTAAGGATATGTTTTATCACTACTTTTGGCTGTTAGATGTTTTTTTTAATCAATTAATCTTCAAAAATGGCGGAGGTACGGCACGGTCTTCTAAAAAGGTTGCGGCGAATGTTGTCGGACGGCGTGACATGTTGCGTCGGCGGAATTAATCTGAAAAAAAAACCAGCCAAGATTTTTCTTTCATTAACACTCATACACAGAATATGAACCAAGAAAAAGTGAAAAATATTGAAAATTGATGAAATGGTACGCTTTCAAACAAAAAGTTTGAATTTTCCAAAAAATGTCTACATTTTGCAATAGAAAATACATTCTTTTGCAATTTTCAAAAACATTTAAGGTCATGTTTTAGATATTAGGGTTAGAAAGATTTATACCAAATTTCATCGGAATCGGTCGATTAATTTTTTAGCTATACATCTCGCCAGTTTTGATAATGCAGTTTAGATAACCGTAGCTCCGCCATTTTAAAAGATTGATTTAAAAAAATACCACATGACAGTCAAACGTACCCCAAGTCTCAAGGCGTTACCCCCACTTGTAGCGCAAAAAAAAGGCCTTTTTCATGAATTTTTTTAAAGAAAACTACAAAACTTTTTTAATCGATCAATATACCATCTTAAAGAACACATCTTGAAGAACTTTCAGTATTTTTTTTATTGAAAAATATTACATTGTTTAGTGGCAAATGGCCGTCAATGAAATAATGTTTTTATATACACGGTTTGCGGCGACCAACATTGCGGCGAAGTGGATCATCTGAAAAAAAAATGCGGATGGATTTAGTCAAATATAAGTATAAACTAGTCTTTAATCGAAGGATTTTAAAAAATATTCATTTTTCACAAAATGGCGGACAGTCAAAGTTAATGGTTCGATATTAACGAAAAAAAAACGCCCGTTTTTTGGCTATAAAACGGCCATTTTTTTTTCGAAAAAAAAATCGAACGATCAAAGACTACATTTTTATGTATTAAATAAGCATGCAAAATTTCAAGAAGATCGGTTCATTAGTGTTCGAGTAATCTTGGTCACCGACTTCAGAAATGCCATTTTGAGAAAAACGCGTTTAAAGTTTCTCTTTCAACGCTTATATCTCAGTCAATTTTGTTCGGATCGACTTGAAATTTTCAGGACATATTCTCCGATACTTATACTTCAAAAAAATGCAATAAAAAAATCGATTTTTTCAAAATCGCAAGTGGGGGTAACCCCTTAAAAGTGAGATGTTTGCTTTAACAAAAATTATGATAATCAGCCAATTTTTGTTCCTCGCCTAAAGGTCCTCCGCCCTCCATGCCCGGCACTTTTCCCATCACAACGTTTCCACCATCCAGAATCCCCATCGTAAACGCGTGCATCAACCGATCCCTCTTATACCAATTCCATCGACGATGTTTCATGATTAATTTTGTTTTCGCGCGTTTCAGGTACCGTGAACGCGAACGGGGAAACGAAACGTCAGAGAACATCGTACACGAGGTATCAGACGTTGGAGCTCGAGAAGGAGTTTCACTTCAATCGTTACTTGACGAGGAGACGACGCATCGAGATCGCCCACGCGCTCTGTCTCACGGAGCGTCAAATAAAAATATGGTTCCAGAATCGCCGAATGAAATGGAAGAAGGAGCACAAGATGGCGAGCATGAACATCGTTCCCTATCACATGTCCCCGTACGGTCACCCGTATCAATTCGCCCCCCACCCCGGCCAGTTTGCCCATCTGGCCACATAGGACGAGTTCTCGCCCGCCGAGCTCGGGGCACACGCTGTCCGGTTTCCCGGTATGTACGGTGAGCAAAATTTCTAAGGCTCTTTCCTTCCCGAAAAAAAAAAACACCAAACGCGAAATCGATCGCGCATTTTTTCCACCGCCGTTTCACGGCGTGAAAAATCGCGCGAAAAATTTCGCACTCCCGAACGGAAGGGCGTATGCTCGATCTTGATCCGATCGAGCGACGATCTCTGTTCGATCGACGGAAGGAAAAATCGAGATAAAAACAAGCCGAGAAAGTACGAAAATTTTGCCGTGCACGAAACAACCGAAACAACCTAGAGACTGGACAAGCTCCGAGATGTCGGGCTCTCTAAATCCGCGCGAAACGTGAATTATACAAATTACGTGAGATACGATAAGTATAAATAAATGCGATCGAGGAGACGAGCGGGCGAATATATTGGCGGGGATGACACACGAGATGCGAATCACGTTTGCGGTTAGAGTCCGACTCAGCGGGCGAGATGAACGAATCTCATTAGATTGTAAGTCATAGATATATCGTTAGACGTCTGATTAATAGAACTCACCGATTCTTAACCGACTGCACACACACACACACTCATACGAATCATCTCTGTCTCTTGTTTTTGAGCTGAAGAGGAAAAAAAATCGATTCATATCGTCGTACGGATTTGCGGTGGCGAAATCATCCGATGTATATTTTTTTTTCTTCTCATAAGAAACATCTATTTATCTCACTCGAGCTACGCGATCTAGTCTTGCGAAAACTCGATAATCTTCGTTCGCATCGAAATCGGAGAGGCGTACTGCTTGTTTTTTTTTCTCGCATCGGTGCATCGACAAGTCACAGTTGTTATATCGGCATTGATGATTTTCCATGACATCATTGCATTGGTGTTGTTACCTGGCTTTTTTGTGAACCGATAATTTTGAAAGTTAAACCCGAATGGAGCGAATCTGCCGATATTGATGGTCTGCGAGGTAAAACGATCGTTCTATCGTCATTTGGAAGACTTGTATCAAAGAGCCACGATGGGGTCTTTACTGTGAAACGAAAGATTGCGGATTCGGTAAGTTGATGGTTTGGAGATGGAGATGGTACCCTGAAAACGCCGATTTTTTTACACCTTTCTTAAATATGGAAACATCAATGAGTGGTTTTAGATAGCATCAATTTTTTGCTCTTGATGGGCTCGTGTTTGAAAAATCGGCGAATTCCAGAAATGGAAGCTCTGTTATCGCGATTTAAATACAACAGTCCAAATTCCAATCTATTCAAGATGTGAATAATTAATTCGCATTTATTGCGAAAAAATTGACATCAGTTTTTGTGCTTTTGATGCGCTCATGCATGAAAAATCGGACAATTCCCTAAATAGTATTCCTCTTATCTTGATTTATCTTGACTTATTGATTATCCTGACTTATCGTGATAACGATTCAAATTCAAATCCCTATGCACGATGTGAATCTTTAATTCGCATTCATTGCGAAAAAATTGACATCAGTTTTTTTTCTTTTGATGAGCTCATGGTTGAAAAATCGGCGAACACCGGAAATAGTATTTCTCTCATCTTTATTTTAACATAACAATTCAAATTCAAATCCCTATGTAATATGTGAATCTCTAATTCACATCCATTGCGAAAAAATTGACAGTATCATTTTTTTCGCTTTTGATGGGCTAGTGTTCGAAAAATCGGTGAATTCCGGAAGTAGCACCTCTGTTATCGCGATTTAAATACAACGATTCAAATTCCGATACCTACTTAAGATGGTAATCTTTAGTTTGCATTCATAGCGAAAAATTGACATCAGTTTTTTTTTGTTGTTGTTTTGATGGGCTCATAGTTGAAAAATCGGCGAATACCGGAAGTAGCATTTCTATTATCCCGATTTCAATATAACAATCCAAATTCAAGTCCCTATGCAAGATGGGAATCTTCAATACGTATTCATAGCAAAAAAATGGACAGCATCAGTTTTTGTTTGATTTTAATGGACTAGTGCTCGAAAAATCGGCGAATTCCGGAAGTAGCACCTCTGTCATCGCGATTTCAATACACCGATCCAAATTCCAATATCTATCCAACATGTGAATCGTAAATTCGCATTCATTGCGAAAAAATTCCCAGCATCAATTTTTTTTCCCTTTGATGGGCTCGTGTTTCAAAAATCGGCAAATGACAAAAGTAGCACCTATCTTATCTCTACTTCACTAAAACGAGCCAAATTCCAACACCTACCCAAGATGGGATCCTTCAACACGTATATATTGGAAAAAAGTCAGTTTTCGACGCCATGCAAAAAAATCTAATTCGCGCTAAACACCGATGCGAGAAAATTGTCTCTTCATAGTTTGTAGCAGTCCGCGAGAATCCTATTGTCAGAAACAGTAGACGGGTAACGAGTAGATGCGAAAGAAGCCTGATAAAAAAAAAGACACGCAAAGCAAATGAAAAAGAAAGCAAAGAATGTACAATGGGAACGTAGTTTCTATCTACACGTGTTATATAAAGTTTCTCTCAGCTCTTAATTATTTAGCGTTTAAGAATGCCTGCTAATGCTCAAAGTGTTTCTTGGCCAAAAAGAAGACGAACGAAAAAGGAAGAACGAAAGCGAAATTTATGAAGGGGAAACAACGTATGTGGAGGTCGGTCATTACGAGAGTGTACGCGCGGAAATGCATCCCGTCAGCTCATTAAAATCCACCCTTCTCACCACGTCATATATATATATATATATATATATATATATATATATATATATATATATATATATATATATATATATATATATATATATATATACATATGAAACCTGTTATTAACATAATAAACCGGAGTGTCTCAATTTCCTGGATCGGTTTTTTACCATTTTTCGAGCGATGTATCGAACGTCCAAGATGAAACCGATCATTAGGCATGAAACGGTATACAAGTAATTCCCCCGGCGGCAATTTCGAGCCGCGACGATTGGAAGGACAGCTGTGCGGCATCGGCGAATTCCGCCCTTGTAAATATAATACCCCCCCCCCCCATCCCTGTTCTCTACATTTTTGGAAGCTTCAGAGCTTTTTAAGCCCGTTGATGTGAGCGCACGTAAAAAATAGGGAAATCGCTAACGCTGTCTCGTAGGAACAAGGATGGACGGCAAAGAAGCGGGAATCATTACGTCATTGAAAAATAAATGAAATATTGTCCCAGCAGCTCGGCAGTAATTTATTCATCAATTCGTCAACAATTTGGCGCGGTTTTTTTTTTCGTTTTGAGAAACGTTCGAATCACGGACACTTTCCTGTTTCTTTTCATTCCGTCCGCGAGATCCAACGAGACTGAGGTAGTAAACAAAATACGTGTGCGTGGAAAAAAAAAAACAGATTGTTGCTGAAAAAAAATACAAGCGCGTGGTGCTCTCACAACGAACATCGTAGCCGAGTGCAATATGGCCTCATCAATTGGCCGATTAATTCGCGAACAAATTGGCCAGCTAGGGAGGGGGCGGAAAATCGTACAAGCAAGAGAGAGAGAGAGAGGGAGCAGGTGCATGGGTATCGAATCCGCAGGCCGCGGGCAAACTCCGGTACGAACAACCGCAGCGCTTCCACGTGAGCCAGCGCGTTAATTTCGATGTAATATCATGTGATACGAAAATTTAACGGGTCATGCCTAATTGTAACAGTCGAAAACAGCTCATTTTTGCAATTTTTTAAAATGAAATCGTGATGATGAATTTATACAAAAAATAGGTTTTTGAAAAAGTATCATTCGAAGAACACTCTGCAATTTTTTTGTGTATAAATATTTAATTCGAATCGATTTACACCCGACGTCCGGGGAGCACCTCTCAAAAACGTCTTTTGCGGTGAGCAATGCCCCGAACCACATTATCTGACATCAAAAAGTCAAACAGATTTCGTTGGTATATTAGTTTATCCTATGATTAATAGAATTTCCGAAATATCAAATTTAAAAAAACCGACTGTTCAAAGCGAGTCTTGATTTTTGCGAAACAAATTTACATTTTTTCGATCATCAAATCAAAAGTAAAGAACGGAAAAGAAAATCCTCCGGTCAAGTACTATATTTTTACATCTGGAAAAGCCCTAAATAATTGGAGAAAAATCGATGCAGTAGTTTTTGAGATATTTCGCTCACCGCCCCGAGCATTCCGACGGGCGTCAACCTAACAGCCGATAAATTTGTCATTTTTTATCCGATCACCTTGAATTTTTCTGGTGACAAGATGATAAACTGTCAAAATACATTGGTTTTGGAAGAAGTGATTTTTCGACTTTTACAATTAAGCATAACCCCTTAAACAATACAAAAAGAAAGAAACTAAAATAACGAGGAAATTCGTCACTGTTTTTCTTTCTTCTTGAAATGTTTTTCTTTAAGTTGTCTACGAATTGTAAAACGAGGTCGTGCGTTACGAGGAAGCAAATTCGGAAGCATACAGGGATCTAACGAGTATACGAATAGCAGTTTAGTGTGTACGTTGTATAAGGCGCGATATTTTCGATTGTAAATAATGAATTAATTGAATATAATGAGAAGCACGAGAAAAAAAGAAAAGATAGAGCACCGAATGTGCTCACGCGGAGCCATGATTCGAAAAAAAAAATACAACTTTCCCCCTCGTTCCGATTTCATTTTTTCTTTTGCAACAATGTCCATTTCTTACGAACGCCCACGCACACTTCACCGTGTGTTTTTTTTCCCTCGACTCTTGGCTCCGCGAACGTATTTAAATAAATGTCACACAGACTACTACTATTACTATAATTATAGGAATAATTATTAATATTATACGGTCATTGAAATTATAATTATTATATTATCTTTATTATTAATTATATAGCGAGTGAGTCCGTTGTCGATGACTCGGTCCAGTGTTAATATTGTATTTTATTTGTTTCGTTATTATGAGTTTTTGATCTTTCTCTCTATTTTGTTGTTCACGCGCCGCGTGTCGTGCGATCACACGTTCCCGTACCTAAAAAAAAAGAAGAAAAATATTGAAAAAACGAAAAGAAAAAACCTATGCGAAACAAACGAGGGCGTCGAATGGTGAAAAAAAAAAATGCTTCCTCATGTCTTTTTTTTCCTTCGTTGCAAAATTCACGTGATTTTTTCAGAGAGATATATATAGATATGTATACATATATATATGTTTTGTTGATTTTGTATCCTCTCGGACATTATTTCACGTTCTCACGAACAGTTGAAAACTTTGCCCCGATATATTTCGAATCGTCGGTACCTAAAGAAAAAAAAAACTTTAATGGAAAAGTAATTGAATATCATAATAATAATAATAATAAAGAGAATAACGACGCTCGGATCAGAGAGCGCGATTTAAAGTAAAAAAGAGAAAAGAAAATCCTTCTTAAATTAAGCCCAAGTATTACGTTCGCGTAGCGTTTCTTCTCAAAATGTTACTTCATTCCATGTAATATACGTAATAGACTAACTAAACGACAACAACAACAACAACAAAATCTCTACCTACTTACTACGAGATACGTAAATCTAGAGCACCGTACACTTGTAAGATCGTATAATTATATATAATTTAAATTGTAATTATTAAATGGCATGACGCAAAGAACAAAAAAACCGGTCTTCATCATCCAATCTCGAGCATACTTCTTTTTTGTTTTTACCCTCATTTTTGCTTTCATTTTTCATCGACCCAATCATCATAGATGAGCGTAAGATCCAATTGATTGGAGGAAAAACAAACGTTTCGCAACGGCGCTTATCGTTGCTACGAACGGGTGCGATCGGTAAGGAAAAAGCCTGGCGTTCTCGGATGCATTTTTCACCTGGATGCGGTCTCTCGACCTGCCCCGCGGCCGTCCATCACAATTGCACTGTCGACTTTATTAATTGCCGCAGATCGTAATATAGTGCGCGAACAAGGACCCGTCGTGCCTCTTTTTCTTTCTCGTTGAAACAAAAGAACGGCCAAGATTACGCTTGACCGTGCCAAAGAGACCGGCTGAAGGAAGAAAAAGAAAACTTCGCTAGGGCCGGACTGCCGCGGCGCTCGAGCACGTCGAGCGATACTACAAATCATTTTAAATACCTGCAGATACAGCCGAATATACCTCAGCCCACTTATGTTGGGGTGGGTCGATTTTTTTCAACCCTTCAAATGACAGCATTAGGTATTTAATCATGCGTGCCAAATTTGAGCTCCAGGGCTTAGTGGTGACACCCGGAGTTATTTTTCCATTTGATTTTCAAGTTTGAATTCAAATAATCCGACAACTGTAAATTTCATTGGATCTTTATAGTGTTTGAAATCTTTAGCGGGCCTTTATAGTGTTTGAAATCTTTTTAAAAATCTTGATATTACTTTTTGACATATCGAAGGTTTTTTTAAAAGGAAACTAATTAATTTTCAATAATAAAATTTTAATTTAATCGTAAATTAATGAACTAATTAAAGTTGAAAAATTAACTTTTAGTCATCAAATTTTAACTAAATCTTTCATTAATAAACTAATTGAAATTTAAAAATCAAATATCTTGAAAATTAATTTTGGCTCATTGAATTTTATTCAACGTAAAAGGAACACCCCTCAGGTGACACCCATTAATTTTGTTGAAATTTGGATATGTTATGAAGCACCGAAAAGTAAGCGATACGTTTTTTTTATCGGCGGAAAAACGGTTTTAAGGGGTGAAACCACCCCTTAGTATAGGGGTGGTTCACCCCTTAATTTTTTTTTTGCAATGTCACTATAGTCGATTTTTCATTGCTTCGGATTAGAAGAATTTTCGTTTTTGTTTAATTAAAATCGGTGGACTCCTTGTGTGTGAAACTGCTATATTACCCCTAGAGATGCCTTTTTTCGAGGGATGGTTTCACCCCTTAAAACCGTTTTTCCGCCGATAAAAAAATACGTATCGCTCACTTTTCGGTGCTTTATAACATATCCAAATTTCAAAAAAATCGAAGGATGTCACCTGAGGGGGGTTCCTTGTTAGAATCATTTAAATCAATTTGAAGTCGATTCATTGCCTCAAAAATAATCTATGCGAAATATGAAAGAAAGTTTTTGGAAGCCCTAAGGGGCGGCTTAAAAAAATCTCTCCCCGCATTTGGAAAATATTGATTGTTAGTGAAGTATTCAAATTTCAACGTGAAGAATAAACTTCCAAATAAATCGAATGGGAAAAAAACGTGATCGAGCACGAGCACTTCGAGTTGCGTTAGAGCCCAAATTTTACATGAATGTTTAAATTTAATACTACATATCTAATAATATCTCAAACGAGAGGGCTTACATTTTTTCGTCTTACATTTAATACTACATGTCTAATGATATCTCAAACGAGAGGGCTTACAATTTTTTCGTCGATCCCTAACTTATAAATATGCACATGCAATCATAAATGTGAGCCAATTCGTAGAGAAAACGCGAATAAACTTCCCTTTCCGAAAAAAAATAGCATTGGACCAACCATTGATTGTGAAATATCCGATTTCCTCACGTGCTCACGACTAACTGTCAAAAGAGGGACGTCTTGCAAGTGTCAACGCAAACCACAAAGGATCAATATAAAAATGAATAAATCTGCGTCGCACTTTTCCATCGATCAGTCGAATAGATTTAAAAACCCGATTCATTCATTCAACGCGCTTATAAACAATTAGGAGCTCGATTTTTTTTTGTCGGGGTGATGCGGCGATCGTCGAAGGCCACGGGAGCGAAAAACGCGCGGGATCGATATCGGGTTAAAAAAAGGACAGGCATTGACGAGACAATGCAGAGTCGAGTCACCGCGCGTGATTCTCACTGTCGTGATCGTGCCTCCCACCCTCTCTCTCTCTCGCTCTCTCTCTTTTGCCCCCATCAGCTTTCTGCCTTCTTCACGTTGGTCTCGTCGAATGTGTACCGATACGATCGCGTGACGTCCGCAGGGGGTCGTGTGTCATGTCTACCACCAGGCGGAAGGGATCGCGGCATATCAGGCGCGATGGAAACTCACGCCCTGAGAAAGGCGATTGAGATGACGAGCGTTCACCGTTCGAGAGACAAGACACTTATAATTGTGGGTACCAATGTTGCCGAAAGTTCAGAGAGAGAGAGACAGAGAGAGAGAGAGAGAGAGAGAGAGAGAACCAAAAAAAGATGTATCAGGGAGGAGTAACCGCTCGAGTCACGATCGCTTCCCATCGATGGTCGATCGAATAAGAGTCGAGCTACTGCCGATGATGATATAGCTATTTTATCAGTGCATATGTATATCTAAATACGGCGTCCAGTTTTCAACCGACTGGTAAAATGTCTCAAGCTTGTCCCGAGTGTCGCCAACAATATTTAATTCAATTGTAACAAACTTATTCATTCCATCAACGCATGTCTTCGTATCCAAAATCTCGGAGCTTGTCACCATGAAACAGCAGAATTGAAATTACAATTTCTAATTTAATTCAGTAACTGTATTTTTATTAACTGAATTTTCAATTCTGTAAAAGTATTATTAACTGTATGTTGTGACACAGATTGGCCCAGTGTCCAGCCGGTTGAACGCTGGCCTTTTTTGCAAAGTTACTTCTCTACGATTTTCGACAAACATGTTGCCATTTGATTGTTCATGACTGCAATAGTAACACTGTTACAATGTGTATTTCGTGATTGCAATGGTAACACTATTACAACAAGCAACGATGACACATTTTACCATATTTTATATAACGGGTGTTTCGAAATGACCTGACATTTTTATTTATTAATAAAATGTACGATTTATTTGAAAAGTACGAATATTTCAATTTTAATATAAGGTGCAAACATGGAGGTTATGTGTGAAAAAGGATATCCGATAAATGGCAGTTATATATTGGATATTGATTAGATACTAATGGTTATTAATGTTAACAGTTATTGTTAAATGTTAATGGTTATGAATGCTAACAGTTATTAATGGCAGGTTATTTCAGTCGAAATTTCATGGTCGTGTTATTTTGCGCCGCGGCGATGTGAATTGGCCACCTAGATCGTGCTGTTTGACGCCATTGGACTTCTTTCTTTGGGGTTTTCTGAAAGGAAAAGTGTATGCCAATGATGCGCAGACCATTCCGGAGCTCAAGGAAGCAATTGGACGCACCATTAATCAAATTAGTCCGCAATTATGCCAAAAGGTTATTGAAAATTTCGTCAAAAGAGTGAACGTTTGCAAACAGGGACGAGGGGGGCATTTATCGGATATTATGTTCCATACATAACCTCCATGTTTGAACCTCATATTAAAATACAAATATTCGGATTTTTAAATAAACAATACGTTTTATTATCAAATTTAAATGTCAAGTCATTTTGAGACATCCAATATATACTCATATACACGGATATATTTCCTGAGTTCCAACATGAGTTCCAACCCTTCCTTATTGACCCCCTTTCTGTTACGCCCTACCTGCACTCCGGTAACCTAACCTAGATTGGGTTGCGTCCATAGCCGGCTCAAGGTACGCCATACCGCATTTGCCAAGGGTACGGGGCAGCTGTGGAAAACCCGTACCAGAATAGACGGCCCCATATTCTCCTGATTCTCTGGTGCACAGACGTTTTGCTCAAGTATCTACACCAAGATCTGAGAAGTATTGGCCTTCCGCTGACTGCTTAAGGCGGTCCTCTAGTTTCTCGGCTGTTTTTTACGGCTTTTTCAATAATTTTTTACGGGCAAAGCATCGAAATAATCAATCTCATTGTTTTTGCATAATCTTTATTAACATTTAAATATGCTTTACAAATTTGTTGAAGTCAAAATATATAATAGAATAAAAGTTATAGTGGCCGACAGGAAGACATCAAGTAAAAGAGGTGCTTGACGGTGACCAAGATTGCGGCTGTTCTGCTTATCTGAAATCAAAAAACCAAACGGCATTTTAATCTTCACATTTAAGACTAGCGATTGAACTAGAGTGAATTCTAAATTACAAAAATTGACTTTTTTATACACTTTTGAAAATTACATTCTATATTTTACTCATTTTTTCTTAAGTTTTTCGCTCGTACAAAAAAAAACTATCGAAGCAATCATGATAATCCTAGTTCAATCGCTGGCTTATAACACATTAAAGATGCTGTATAAATTTGAACAAGATCGGTGCAGTAGTTTCTGAAATATCGTAGTAACCGTTTCGAAAAATGGTGTTTCGAGAAAAACGCGTTTGAAAGTATACCTGCTCCGTTCCAGGGCCGTAACTTGTGAACCACTTCGAATATCGAAAAATCCTTTGGCACACATTTTCTACACATGTTGTAGATGTGATTTATGAAGAAAAAAAATCGATTCGGGACTTTTTCGACTCGGGAAACTAGAGAACCGCCTTAATGCTCCAGTTGGTGCACGGCTAAGCGGTCACCGCTCCGAGTATCGGCCATGCACAACGCTGCTTATGCTCGAAATACCGTTGAAGCCATGCCCCGACTACTCATCCACCAGTGTTCGTTCGCATAAGCGTAAACGTTTGAATGCTCCAAACTTCTCTCGACCGAATCGGAATTTTATGAATAATTTTATGAATAACTTCCTCTACGGTGCTTTTAGAACGAGAATTTTCACGTCAAAATACAGCATGTAACAAAAAAGGGAAGGGGGGCGAGAAAAAGAAATTAATTGATGGACTGATTAGATTTGTTTATGTCATGGTTACACCTCAAGGCAAATTGGTAATTATATAGTTTAGTGACTTTTCCTGAAAATGGCCTCCGATTTATTCCTCCGCGATTATTCGCTTTTTTTGTGGTGTAAATAATGATGTTATGTTGGGGGGCGTCGGTTTTTTAGGTACCAGATTTTTCTGCAAAACAAAATGGATTTTAAAAAATTGTAAGAATTTGCGAATTTCAGGGTTTTTACTTTTTTTTAACAATTATTCATTACATTGGTACATCATTGGTCATATTTTCCACGTTTGATGATGCAATAATTGAAAAAAAATCGTGAAAGGCATCCATATCTTCGAGTTGATAGAACTGTGCGGAATAAAAATGCACTGTGAACAAGAAATTCGTTACGTAAAATTGAATAAACCGAAGAACTCCAAAATTACCTAAGACGTTCCGTTTGGAATCACATATCGAAGCACGTCGCATAAAATTGAATATCAGAATAAGAAAAGCAGAATATAAGACACGCAAGACTCTTTGGAATATTCGCAATATTTCCGTTTCTGTTTTCGTCGTGGGAAGAAGACTGAGGACGTTACGCATAACACACAATAAATAACAGCCACGTAAGTAAAGACATAGAAGTAACAGCTCGAACACTCATTAGGAATTTCACTTGAAGTATCGTACGAAATTTGCAATTTTGAACTTTCTTTTTTTACTTAAAAAAGAATTCGTAGTTTAAAAAGATGGGCCCCCCCCCATAGCACCATTATTTATGTTGTTTTATAGTTAGAAATTGCAAAAAATAAAGTTTAGCGTCACATTTAGGAAAAGTCACTAAACTACATCATTACCGGCAAATTAATTACAGAATTACGGCCATAGGCCACTCTAGAGGCCGAAAAATAGTCTTTTTGGGAATTTTTTTTTCAGGAAAACTACAAATTGTATCGAGATAACAAAAAAGGGTGTTTATCATACATATCAGTGACTCTGTACAATAATTTTTTCGAAGCGATTAATTTCAAAATGGCGGCTGTGCAGCGTTTATCTCAAAACTAAATTTTTTAAGTTGGCCGGAAACATAACTCAGGCAATCTTCAACCGATTCACTTGAAATGTTGAATATATTTTGAAAAATAGATTGTCTATGGAGGTACGTAGGATTTCTTTTTTTATTGCATAGTTCATTTGTTATTAACAATTATCTGACGATGTTTTGGGCACATTTTTGGAAAGTGAACAATTTCGTCATAGACAATGTAATTTTCAAGATATATTCAACATTTCAAGTGAATTGGTTGAAAATTGTCCGAGTTGTTAACGGTCAACTTGAAAAATGCAGTTTTGAGATAAACGCTGTACAGCCGCCATTTTGAAATTAATCGCTCAGAAAAAATGATTGTATACAGCCACTGATATGTATAATAAACACCTTCTTTGTAATCTCGATTTATTTTGTAGTTTTTCTGAAAAAAAAAAATCCCCAAAAAGCCTACTTTTTCGGCCTCTAGAGTGGCCTAACCCCTTAAAAAGTTTGTGTACATCGTGAAGAATAGCATTTTGCAAAAAGGCGATAAAGCTTCGTTCAACGGAATTAAAAATATACACAGTAATTAAGGGGGGATTGTCTTTTTTTTTCGCAAAATTTACCGCTTTTTGGGAATTTTTTTGTGAAGAAAGTATACAACGGAAAACTTGTGAAACTTGGCATATAGTTTTATTGATCTGTTTACTACATACAAAAAAAATTTTAAACAATTTCATCAAAAAATCCCCCCTTAAACGCGTTTTTCTCGAAACAGCTTTTTCACAACTGGTGTGCACGATTTCTCAAAAACTATTCAACCGATTGCCTTCAAATTTGGACAGAATGCTCAGCTGACATCCTTTTATCGTTTCATGAAGCAAAAAAGCAATACGTTTAATAGTTTTTTATTTATAACAAAAAATCGATCAATTTTTTTCGAAAAATCGATACTTCAAGTTCAAAACGTCACCAAATCGTCAATTTTTTTTCCCTTCATCGAACGATAGCTATATGTGTCTAAAATAAAATGCTTTTTGGGTTTTTGTTGCAGGATGAACGTGAAGGCTGTAATCGTGCACACCATCAAAAAAGGACCATCGCGCGTCGAGGGGGGTGGGAGGCGGATTTTTTGATGAAATTGTTTAAAAAATTTTTTGTATGTAGTAAACAGATCAATAAAACTATATGCCAAGTTTCACAAGTTTTCCGTTGTATACTTTCTTCACAAAAAAATTCCCAAAAAGCGGTAAATTTTGCGAAAAAAAAGACAATCCCCCCTTAACAATCGAAAATGGATTCATTTCAATCCGAACAGTGGCAAGAACAGTGGTAAGAATTTCATGCATGCTTCATTCAAAGCGCATGGTAAATGATAATAAAAATAGAACCAAAAATAAAAATAAAGTTGTATAAAATGGGACTACAACTAGATTGAAAGAGAGACAGAGGAAGGGGGGGTGAGGAGGAGGAGAGCGTAGGAATTCGCTAATATGCAATAACGCGCTCAAAGTGCTAAGTTGCACAGCAGTAAATGCAGTTACAGTATTTACCTCCATGTATACACGCTACGAGCATTACGGTCAATATGTGTATGAGCGAAGGAAATACCGCGAGCCGCGGGGTTGTTCGAGGCTAAAAGCTACCTGTGATCGTAGAATATTCGGGCGCACCGTCGCGAGATAACGCAATCTTGAGTTATTTACGATTTGGATGTTGCAGCGCGATGCTTTTGCGCCCCGCTGATCAAGCGCCTGGCTAGTTGCGCGAGCCCTCTCTCCCTCTCGACGCTTTTTTACCTTGCGCTTATATTCCTCGATTTTTTCCCCGGTCGTTCCTTTTTTTTCCCCGTGCCTTTTTTTTCTTCTCTGGTCTCCACGCACGGGCACACCGGCGTGTGAATTAAAGCCGGACCCACTTGACCGCGCGGAGTTAATTTCTCCACCGCGCTTTTGATACAAAGTTCACGACAAGTATACGGGAATTCGTTGCCCGTGTGCTTGTGTTTCTGATATAAAAGCGCGCGTGTCCCCCCGGCAAGCCACGGTGCGATTCCATAAATATTAAATACTATGATGTCCCGCTGTGAAAAAGTTCGAAATTCACCGGTCGTTAGCGCGACTGTGCGATCATCTCGGCGCCTCTGGTCGGGCCTCCTCGTGGGAAAAAGACCATGTGCAACGTGTACAAAAAATGTTCACGTTTGAGGTGTTTTTCGAGTTTTTTGTTTTTTATTCGTGTAGCGTGTTTTTTTGGGAATTTATTTGCGTTTTTGGGTAGTGCGGAATGAAGATGAATAGCGGTAGAATGAGAGGAATGTATTTAAATCGATATTTAGTTGTGGCAGATGTTTGAAGAGGACGAAGAATTGTGTTGGAGGATAATTGGACGGTGTTTATTATTAACGGGGCTGTGTAAGATGGACCGAAAAAAACAGATCGATTTGCGGGATTTTTTTCTGATGAGAGTATTGGCATCACGAGATCGAGATTTTACACATAATTCATACATAGTCTTGCCATGTTTGAGTTATTTTTTCATTAAAAAATATTTGGAAACAATGAAGTTATTATTATTTAAACAAGCGGCCGGGTTGCCGCATGGCTAATATGTTTCTGGGGCCTGAACAAGTCGATTTTCAAGATTTTTTATGATGCGAGTAATGGGCCTACTAAGTTAGAATTTTACAAATAAACAATACATAGTCTGGAAAGATTGAGCTTTTTTAGTAAAAAATATTGACAAACTATGAAGTTATTATTGTTTAAACAAAGTCCTGTCGTTGCTGCATGGACAATATAATAGGACAATACAAATAGTGGTTGGGGCCCAGAAATAGGTCCATTTTCAAGATTTTTTCTGAAGAGTGTATTGGGTTCAAGAGGTCGGGCTTTGACACATAATTAAATCATGTTTTGATTATGTGTCAAAGCCCGACCTCTTGAGCCCAATACACTCATCAGAAAAAATCGTGAAAATGGACATATTTTTGGGCCATTTGGGGCCTTGCAAGGTTTGAGTTTTTTTTTAATTGACAAATATTGAGAAACGATGAAGTTATTATTATTCAAAGAAAGTGCCATCATTGCTGGGTAGCCAATCGGTGTAGATGGTACTGGCAACGAGGGTGATTTGAAATGAAAAATTATAAATCTTCACTTTCAATACACTGATAACATCTTTACTTGACTGCCTACTTTTTTGACATTTTTTAAATTACCAAAATAAGCTGTGGAAAAAATGTTCGTTTTTCGATTAAAAAATCAACTTTGATAATTTGTTATTAGCAAATTGATTAATTTGGTCTAAATGAATGGAGCATATAAGAACTATCCAGCAGCGATCTAATAATCGAGTAGGGACGTGCTCATTCTACCTGAAAACAAACACCCATGGCAAACTTTAGTATCGCTGAAATGATTACGGTTTATTTATATTATTTAAATTACAGTCACTCTTACCGTAGTCTCTTTTACCTCAGATGTTTATTGTAACGCCCATAGACCTTATAGCATTGGGTTAAGAATGTGCAATACGATTCTGCATCTGCAAACTCACAGATGAAAAATCGACCATTGTTTATCATTTATGATTTTCGATGATAAATAACATTTTTCATCGTGATAAAATATAATTTTAAAATTTTTTATTATCGATGATAAATTATCAATAATAAAAAATTGTTTTGCAGCTTCGACAACTTAAAATATGAAAAAAGCACGAATTTGCCCTAAAAGTATGGAGCATACCAATGTTTACTTCACTTTTCCTCCACGCCGACAGGACCTGCCAATTTCACGTCGGATTTGAAACAAACACCGTAACCCCTCACAGTACTATTCCCAGTCAGTCATTGATACCGCGACAGAGAGCGCGCTGGCAAGGGAGGGATGGGAAAAGAAAGAGCGCGGGAGAGAGAGAGAGAGAGAGAGAGAGAGAGAGAGAGAGAGAGAGAGAGGGAGAGAGAGAGAGAGAGAGAGGGAGAGAGAGAGAGAGAGAGAGAGAGAGAGAGCGAGAGGGCGAGAGAGCGGGAACCGAGAGTGAAAGAGACAAGGAACCGAGAATGTATATATCCGAGGAGAGTGATTAATGAAGAGTCAAGGTTCGGAATCGCGTTCTGTGTCGAGTTCTCGAAGTAGCAAAGAGAGAGAGAGAGAGAGAGAGAGAGAGAGAGAGAGAGAGAGAGCGACGGGGTGAATGCGGCGCGACGTTACGGGAAAAGAGCACGACAATACTATATATAAAATGCCTATAAGAAATTCCACGTCAGAGCTACCAAACCTCCCAAACAGCACATCGCCCAGTGTCCCAAAAATTACAAATCATCAATTATTTTATCCTAGCATTCCGGCAGAAATAATTCCTCGGAAGAAAAGTCTCTTTGGAATAAGCCCACTATTTTCTTTCAGGGACTTATAGCCATTTTCAATATATTTCGAAAAAAAAAGTAATACCCCAGTGGATTTCCATTTGCTCCAGTGTACATTTTTCAAAGCGCCAAATTCTCAACGGATTCTGGCAACGTGCAAAAAGCCTCAATATTATCGAATGTCAATGACCTTTATATCGAGAAGCAAGAATTATATTGCAATGCCCCCATGGAAATTTATACACGCAAAAATATACTGCAAATTTATTTTATTAACAATTGTAATACATGTGAAATGTATGCCATATATTGAAAATATTTGTGCCAAATTCTAATTTTCGTAACGCTTTTATAAATGAGATGTATATGCGTGATATTACTGTATATCAATGTATCATATATCAATGATACATGTAGCATTTACCCTAAATATCCCATATATTTAGCATATATGTTGCATACACACTGCATACATTCCACATATATACTGCATAAATGGTACATATATGCCACATATATACAGATATGCGCAGCATATCTGTATATATGTGCTTGTATGTAATAGTGTACTTTAACTGTAAGTTAAGTTTTTTTAAGTTTAAGTTTTAAGTTTTGTTAAGTTTAACTGTAATAGTGTTTATACACAGCATATATTTCTTGTCAGGAATATGTATCAAAAATGTATGCGTCATATATGATGCACAAATGACACATATATGAGTCATATATGACGCATACATTTTTGATATATTTTTCTGACAAAAAATAGATTGAAAATATATCGAAAATATATGCGTCGTATATGCCTCATATATGCATCATATATAGTGTTTATACGTAGCATATATTTTTTTGGTCAGAAAAATATATCGAAAATATATGGGCCATATATGCGTCATATATTTGGGGCATATATACTGAATATACACGTATTATTCTATTTTTCGTCATTATATATGCGACCGATATATATATATATATGTAGCATATATTTTTGGCATATATTTTACATACATAAATTTCCATGGGGGTGTACATCGCACGTGTACGTATTTTCGCGCTCACGGACACCCAAATCAGCCAATTGTGGATAACGTTCCGAAACAGAGACGCAATACAGACACACATATATTGGGTCATCCGCATAATAATGCGGTTTGTTCAATTGCATTTTTCGTCTCAAATAAGTGAATTTTGGAAGATGGATCTGAAAGTCTACCAGAAAGATGGAAGAGCACCATCGAAAAAGAAGCAGCCTATATTTTATACTAAAAAATAATTGTTGTGACTTAATTTTGAAAAATAAAAGTATAAAAAAGCTGCATTATTTATGAGAAGGGCCAATATATACCGTCACTGGTGGACCAATCGTGGTTCGGCTCCGGCGGTACTTCGAGTTAAGCAGCGTTGTGCGTGACCGATACTCGGAGCGGTGACCGCTTAGCCGTGCACCGGCTGGCGCATCAACCAGTCAGCGGGAGGCCTACTGAGACCTTGGTGTAGATACTTGAGTAAAACGTCCGTGTACCAGAGAATCAGAATAATATGGGGCCGTCTATTCTGGTGCGGATTTTCCACGGTTTCCCCGTGCCCTCGAATAACGTGTTATAATGTAGCTTAAGGCGTCAGACCACGGTAACGGGTATAAAATCATGTGCGAATTCAACAATTTTTTTTCATATGAAAAAGTAATTCACTCGTAAAATTAATTACACAACTATTTAGTATGAATATCAAGCTGTTAGAAAATATTTATTTTTTGTTCGATGTACAAAATGGCTGACTACTAATATTTTCTTTTGTTATCTATTTTTTTGGGCGCTCCGCGGCGTGACATTTAGCATCCACAATTTTTTACCTAGAACAAAAAACAAAAATTCTCGTCAATCTACATTAGAATACCTAGAGAAGTACGTACGGAATTTAAAAAATATTGTTTTATTCAAAAGTTATAGGTATTTGAACTTACTTGAATACTTATAACTCAAAAGTTATAGGTATTGAATTTTCATTGAAAAATTTCGTTACAACTGCTCATAAACTGCTCATAAACTGCTCATAACATGAAAAGTTTTCCATTAATCAGAAATTCCGTACGTACTTCTCTGCGAAATGCAATTAGAAACATAACTTTTAAATTTGAAGTAAATGGAGTGAAAATTGTTGAAGTTATTTGTCACGCCAATTGGAAAAAAGGTGTTTCGAGAAGTTTCGCATAGTCAGCCATTTTGTACATCGAACAAAAAAGAACTATTTTCTAACAGCTTGATATTCATACTAAATAGATGTGTAATTAATTTTATGAGTGAATCACTTTTTTATACGAAAAAAAAATGTTAAATTCGCACATGATTTTATACCCTTTACTGTGTCCTAGCCCCTTCAAGACGGCTGTGGACGCACCGGAAGTTAGATTGGATTAGCGAAGTGTGGGTAGGGGGCGGTAGGAAAGGGTTCAATTGGGAAAGATAATACGTAAAAACCCGCAAGTGTATACGTTGGGAATAAAAAATATATATATACGACAAAAGTCCAGTGGGTATCTTAACTGATTAATAAATATTATAGATATATAAGATACCAGAAATATTACAAATGAAATAGAAATAAAGCGCGCGCAATTAATCGAAGAAAAAGCCAAACCGCGGAAATCACGTACTTCTGAGACTTTGGTGTAGATACTTGAGTAAAACCTCCGTGCGCGAAAGAATCAGAATAGTATGGGGCCGTCTATTCCGCCGCGGGTTTTCCACAGTTTCCCCGTGCCCTCGGCGAATGCCCCCTAGTGTAGCTCAAGACGGCTATTATTATTAAGACGGACGTAACGGAAGTTAGGTTCTATTAGCGAAGTGTGGGCAGGGAGCGATAGGAAGGAGACGGGCGGTAAAAACCCGCAAGGGTATATGGAAATAAAAAAATATAAAAACGCCAAAAGTCCAGTGGGTATCTTAACTTTTTAATAAATATAAATACATATGGTTAATAAATATCAATATATGTGTTGTAAGAAATAAAGTGCGCGCGATTGATCGAAGAGAAAGCAAAATCCTCATATCAACACGACTACAGCGGGTTACGATTACACCTACAGAGCTGCAACGAGATCAGTCGGATCTCGTCGAGACGCGTGTGGTAAGCAAGAAATTACTTGACGCTTTGAAGAAAGGCGAGGCAAGACCATTCCGGCACCTTCTGATCTTTTATATCGTGCACGCGATTTATAAACGAGAACGATCTATAGACGGAAAACGGCAGCGGCTCTCCTGCCGTCGGGGCAGACGGGAGGAGGAAAAAAGTGCGAGAGAGCGAGGGAGAGATACGGTCTCCGAGTTTGCGAATCCGGATGAAGCTTCTTCCGTACGCGGGGGTTTGGATCTTGAGTGGCAGGGCAAGCTTTTGCGACTTCGAAAGAGAAAGAGAGAGAGAGAGAGAGAGAGAGAGAGAGAGAGAGAGAGAGAGGAAGAAACGTGCAAAAGGTATAAGGCCGCGGTGGGACACACGTCCGACTCCTGGTTGATCTCGTCCGTCCTGTACGGTCCCCGTACGTCCACGTCTGTCCGTGTCCGTCCGTTACGTTCGACGTTCACGGGTCCCGGGACCGGGAGAGTAACCTCTATAGAGAGACGATCATACCCTATATATACATATACATATACATATACATATACATATACATATATATATATATATATATATATATATATATATATATATATATATATATATATATATATATATATATATATATATGCATGTATGTATGTTTGTATATGTATATACTTGGCGATATCTCGCCGATCGTCCAGGAGTCTGCGTGATCCTGTCCACAAACGGAGCGGAGCAAGACTTCACCACTTTTATGTACGTAGTCTGAATAACAAATCTGTCCAATTCACATGTCGACATCAAAGAAGATAATATAAACACTACATCGATACATCGTCTACAAAACCCTTAATGTTTTATTAATGTCCCGGGCCGTTGTTGGACCTTCATCACGCTATACGTATACTCTTTTGTATATATATATATACATACATATGTATATATATATATATATATATATATATATATATATATATATATATATATATATATATATATATATATATATATATATATATATATATATATATATATATATATATATATATACGTACGTGCCATTCCAGTTTCGACTTTTCTCTCGTTTTGATTTTTTTTTTGGACATTGCCTGTCCTGAAAGAAATCCCAAGCGGAGATACGAAGACAGCAGGAACGAACAACGGATCCACACCGTGACGAATATTTTCTCGCTTTCGGGCGGTCACTCTTTTTGTTTCCGTTTTGGTACTCGGGAAATGAAGCGCCCATTTAACGAGGAATTAAGTTATTTTTTTTATGTATTCTCTTTATGGGATTCGTTCCCCCTGCTGGATACTTGGTTTCAGCCACGGTCTTCAGGATTCGTTTGGGTTCGCGGATGATTAATGCTGATCCCGCTTTTCCATAAATGTAAATCGCAACTCTGTCGTGATCTAGTCCCACAAAGCGATATCAATCCGATCTACATGGATAAACGACTTTTTTGGCCAGATTAGAGGCTGATGCTGTTTCTGTGCCAATTTCATTGATGTCCCAGGCTCTCCCTAATCTTTAATTTAATAAACGAGAGGGCACAACAGTTGGGCAGGAAACGGCGCAAGCGAAAGCGGGCTCGCGGTGTAATGGTATGCAGGAATGCAAGCAACGGAGTGAAGAGGCTTCAGGGTGTAGGGTGTACTGCACACAGTACGCCATTCTACAGTGTATGCGACGAGAAGTCTCGCTGCCAGGGAGTTTCGAACTCAAAAGAGAAATAAAGGGTAAAAAAGGACGAGGAAATGAGATACTCTCTCCCTCCTATTCTCCTTCCGTCTCTCTTTATTCTTTCTCTGCGTGGATCCAACGTTGTAGTTGAGCGAAGGCTCGCAGAATCCCAAGTCCAACTGAGTGACAGGCTCGCGCACGTACGTGGGAGGCGACTTGCCTCTCTCGACAAAGACTCAGGACGATAGCCTTTATGCAAATATATACCCGATATCGCGAACTATCTGCTCTTACCGAGCAGCACGTTGTCCACCGAGCAGAATCTCGATTAACGGAACCCTCGCTCTTTTTGCCCCCCCCCCCCCCCCGCCCCGGTCCCTTTTCCTTTCCTCTCGGCCTGGTGTACACATCCTCTTAGCCCAAACAGTCGCAAACGCCACCCAGAAAGTTGGCATGTTCGATCAGCGGGTTCCTGCTCGCGTCATCAAGATTTTCGTTCAACGGGATGATCCCTGCGTAGCCCACATTCCAACGTCATTGTATGCAGATGAGGATACGCGCGAAGGGGAAAGTTTAACGATCCGAGATTTTTGAAGGGATCGTTACCTTTCTCAAGGTTTCCGTGCGGAAATTCAGTTAGGGCTTTGGGCCCGCAGCAATTAACCCTTGGGCCCTTGGATGCCAACCCCATGTGGATCGGTGAAGGATGGTCACACTTCTTCGCTGAGGTCCCTTGAAGGCGCCGCAAGTCAGCCCTTTTACTAAATTATTTAATTGGAGCTGTTCGAGCTCGGGCTGTTGTTTGATTTACGGAAAATGAACGGTTTAGGATGAACGTACGCCAAATTTGGTGTTACCAAAGTTTAACTTTATGTAATCGAATCTCAATTTGATGTAATATTTCGAACATTTAAAATAGTGGGTTGTAGTTTAAGTAGGGGAACTCGAGGCAAGACTACGCGGGGTAAGATGAATCATAAGCCTAGCCACTGAACAGTGTGTGCGAGCATAGTGCTCTTGTTGCACTGTGCAATGTTTTACTCTTTACTTTACCAAAACTCTTGAATTTATTTACTCTACAATGACGTAGGATATTTTTGATCGGATGAAAATTGACGATTTGGCATTGGAAAAACGACCATTTTATAGGCAAGAAAACAGACTTTTTTTCATGACTACGCCATTTTGTTAGATTTTGATCTTTTTCGAAAATCCTACGTCATTGCACAGGAAATACCTTCCAGTTCAACGAGATTTTTTCTTTTTTCGGTTTCAGCTACTCAATCATAAGTCGCTTGGATCTCAATATTTTTATACGAAAAAATTATGTAATATAGGTCAAATATAGCCAAATATATTCTTAATTTTCCGAAACATTCAATTGAGTACTTTTCTTCCAAAAAGCTCCCGAAAATCACCCAAATTTTCTGCGTCCACACTGGCATAGCCCCTTAATCGTCTAATGGGGCAAGATGAATACAAGCTATCGCAAATCCAGAATATTTTACAACGTACTACTATTTACGTTAGAAAGGGTGAAATGGAACTAGTAAAGCATTTGGTTCCTCTTCAACCGGTGTTTCTACCAGGGGAAGAAAAAGAACTTACAAATAATCAAAATTATATCGAAGCAAGATTATTCGGACTAATCCTACAGAACTTAGACGATTGGCTTTTCAAATTGATGGTATTGAGAATGAAACCACTTTTATATGCGAAAGATGCCGATAATTCGTGTCCCATAATTATCCCAGCGCTGTTTCGTCTTGCCCAGCATACGGGGTAAGATGGGAAAAATAATGGTTTAATTGAAAATATATATTGTACGGTACAAATCAGAAAGACTGATTTTTTTGCTTCCAATATTAAAATATTAATAAAAGTTGATTAGTTTGAAAAATAATTAAAGTTGACTGACTCTTATATGTGATGTTTTATTTGAACATGACCTTAGCGTTATTATCTTACCCCGACTTCCTCTAAGTATGGGATTTTACATTCGTTGTTTTGAGTTTCGGACATGTGATATCGGATTAAGATTCAGTGACGATAAAAACCGCGCAATGTCGTTATTCATGTTACGGTTTACTTTTTTATTTCCAATTTCAGAAATTCTCGATGTTCGCAATGAAAGAAACTACCAGGGGGACTATACCCGGATGGGTTCTCAATCGGGTTTTTTTTTAAATTCAAGTCGATCTCTTTTAATTCATTCACCCGAACCTGATATCCTCTCATGGATATCTAGTTGGACAATTGTGGCAATCGCTCAAGACCAGCCACTTTTGAAGCTTCGTGAAAGTTTCGAACTCCATTGGGGCTACTCTGTCAATTGTACACACGAATTATGGACACGCAGGCTGACAGCCTCGAGATATGTATATAGGGTGTCCTGTTATGAATGGATAATCCTGCAACTGTCACTAGGTCAGATCATGTCCTACTATATGCTGGAATTTCAGTTTAGTGAAAGTCCCACGGTTTTCGAGATTTTGGGATTTGTTTTTTATTTAATCATCTGCTTTTGGTTTTTTGCATGTCATTTTTACAAATGATATGAATCGACAATAACTAAGCTACTTTTTAAAGTGATTGGCACGATATGCGTAGTACATTTTTTTTACACCGCAGACTATCAAAGTCGGATGTTCGAATTTGTTTGTACGAAAATTCCGCATAAGATCTTTTTTCATAAAGTTTCCTTAAGGGGTCTCACTCACGTTAGACGCTAAAAGAGGCTATTTTCATGATTTTTTTTTACAAGTTATATTATAGATATTGATGTAAAAGTTGTTACACTTAATAAATACACGTTCGAAATACATGTAACATTTCTATTTATTTATTCAAGTCACTATCTAAAGACGGAAATGGTAGTTAAAAAAAATGTCCTACAAAAATGTAGGTCTGCGCTGTTGATGAAATCTCGGAGATGGATCATGCGAAACAAAAAGATTAAACGGTTTTAGATTCAGTATGTTAATGGCTATAGCGCATATCATACGATTTTTTATGTATGCAAAAATAACAAAATGGCGGACATTTTTCGACAAAATACGTGTTTTTTACACCGTTTTTGGCAAAAAAAATTGTAAATTTCAAAATTTAAAAAAGTCCTTGATATGCGCTATAGCTATAGTTGTAAAGAATATGTAGTTAAAATTTCATAAGGATCGGTTCAGTAGTTCCGAAGATTTTATCAACAAGCCGTCGTAAAACGTTGCTGCAAGAAAAACGCGTTTAAAATTTGTTTGGGTTACATAAATACATACATTTTGTTTTTTAATGTATTTCGAAAGTGTATTTACTAAGTTTTCGAGGATTTTATCAAATATATGAATATATAAGTTGTTGGCCTTGATGAATAAAGTCTTGAAATGCATAAAAAAGGTAATTCATTTTTATTCATTTGTAAGTACAAAAACTATAGTTTAACGTAACGCCTCAAAAATAGGTGGGCTAGGCAGCTCCATCACAACTCGGCTTGTCTGAAACAAAAAAAATCAAAGTCCATTAAATTCAGTATGACACCACCTACAAAATGACCCTTGGATATAATGTTCCAACCAAAAATAAAAAAAATGCCAGATGAAAAACGAAAAAAGTTTTTAAAAACGCCGTTTTTTTTCGCAGTTTTTAGCAAAAAAAATAGTAAAAATCAAAATTTTGAAACCATCGAAGGTCATCTTGTTGAGAATCATGTTTACGATATGTGGTTCAAATTTCAAGAGAACCGGTTTATTAGTTTCAGAGATACGATGGAGCTAGATTTTGAAAACGTTGTTTCGAGAAAAATGCGTTTGAAGGTTATACTATGAAAAACTCTTACCTGAACTCAATCGGCAATTCCTGCACCGTACAAAATCCCTTCTGATTGCTCGTCATCGTCGATTTCTCCAAGTCTTGCTTGCTTTCGATTTTTTGAAATTTTCAAAGTGGACTGGCCCCTTAAAGTTTGTTTGGGTTGCATAAATACATTTAAAAAAGTTTGCATGTATTTCGAAAGTGTATTCATTAAGTGTAACAACTTTCATATCAATTTCTATAATATAAACCTGTCGAAAAGTTCATGAAAATAGCCTTTTTCAGCGTTTAAAGTGAGAAGACCCCTTAACATTTAAGGTAAAATAAAATACTTTTTTAGATAAAACAAATAACGAAGAGTATTAAAAAAACTGGTTAAAAAAAATAATGATTTGTAGAAATTGCATGCGAAAAACTAAAAGCAGATGATTTTTATCTTGAAAACCGTGGGACTTTTACTAAACTGAAATTCTAGCATAGGACACAATCTGAACTATCGACAGTTGCAGGATTATCCATTTTTAACAGGACGCTCTATATATATATTGCCATTAAGGTCAAATGCGATGGTACCCCGTTTTTATTGAATCGTCAAAATACGAATTAAATTACCACCCGCGATAACCGTGCCAAGGGAGATCTCAAATGTCCATGATAACTTTCCTAAAGTATGCACGATAACGAACGACATGCCAGGAATATATTTTAAACGGGGCAAAAAGGGCTTAGGGTCTAAAATAAGAATTCGGCAGTGCTGCTCGACACGGATAAGGGCAGCGAGAAAAAGAATGATGAAAAGTATGGAACAAGGTCCGAGGGGGTGTATATGCGATGGCAAGAATTAATCATCCCTTACAACCCTCGCGATGTCTTCACTGTTCCAACTCTCTCTCACCTCTCTCTCTCTCTCTTCCTTCCTACTATGCTTCACTGTCGTATTTTTAATTGCATCCCCTTCACCCCCACCCCCTCCACCCCTATATGTGTGCATCCAGTGATTTTTCGTCAACAACTTTCCAAAAGAAAGCCCGGCTCTTCAGGCTAATTTTGAAAATTACAACACTCAAAGATGCTTCGTGAAATACGAGCGAGAAAAATTTCGCAGAATTCCCGGATAGACAGCGAGAAAGGGTGCAAAGGCTCGGACCAAAGTTTCACGTCGATTTCGTCTGATTTACGAGGCTGCGAACCCTTTTGCAGCATATTCGAGCAGAGGTAAAAATTTCGGGGGTTCCTTCACAAAAGCTATGTACAGCTGGAACGATAGGTCTGTGAATATCCAACGAGCTCTCCATTTGCGTTGCACTGTTGCGGGAAACGAGGTGCAATAATTTTGTTTTGACGTAGGAACGACGAGTCAAGAATGACCGTGAAAGGGACGAAAAGGGTTCGATAGCTCGGGAAAACACGCAGGAGAAAATATTGACTCCGAAACGTAAATTAGTATCGTCGATATAAATCAGCTGCTTGTCAGGTTAATTAAACGACTGATCCTGCCCTCGTAGAAACCCTTCGTTGAAATTCTCGAAAAATTCAAAGTGACTTATAACAATTCGATCGAAACTCATTTGGCCGTCGGTTCGGAAATCGATTAATTGGTCAACGATAACGGATTATTGATGCGATGATTAGTATTGACGAAATAATTCAAGTTTTGCCGAGAACCAGGAGAAACCATTACAGGGCATTCGCCTCTTTTAATTATTAATGTGTATACACGTGATACTCGTCGCGCTGTTTCGCCAAATAGTACGAGATATCCACTTATTTGGAACATAAATCAATTAAATTATAAATTACAATACAGAAGTTGAGGAAAACGACCACCTGTTGAAGAGATCCGGAGCACCAACGCCACGGGAATCAGCTAGGAGAGCGAGTGAGGTGGGTACATAAAGGGTGAAGTGGGGTGGCTATCTCGTAAATTCCGCGTGCCACCTCACCAAACTACGTTCTCCTGTCCATGTGGTGATTCTCCTCTTTCCCTTTACTCTCGCGAGCGAGAGTACTTCTTCCTCGCTCTCTTTCCTCCTCTCCACTGCACGGTCGAATTATCATCCCCTGCAACGAGTACTTGGACTTTGCAGTTTAACGGTATCTTCTTACTTTAGGGGCTAAAAAAGCTATTTTCATGAATTTTTTTGATAAGTTTATATCATAGATCTTGATATAAAAGCTGTTATACTTAATAAATACACTTTCGGAATGCATCAAAAAATTTTTTTAAATATATTTATGTAACCCAAACAAACTTTAAACGCGTTTTTCTCGAAACAACGTTTTTTGACGGCTTATTGATAAAATCTTCGAAACTACTGAAACCATCCTCATGAAATTTTAACCACATATTCTTTACAACTATAGCTATAGCGCATATCAAGGATTTTTTAAATTTTGATACTTACTAGTTTTTTTTGCCAAAAACGGTGAAAAAAGCACGTTTTTTGTTGTTTTTTGCGAAAAATGTCCGCCATTTTGTTATCTTTGCATATATTAAAAGTCGTATGATATGCGCTCTAGCCATTAACATACTGAATCTATAACCGTTTGATTTTTTTGTTTCGGATGATCCATCTCCACGATGTCATCAACAGCGCAGACCTACAATTTTGAGGACATTTTTTTAACTGCCATTTTCATTTACAAATAGTGACTTAAATAAATGAATATTTAAAAAAATGTATTTCGAAAGTGTAGCAACTTTTACATCAATGTGTATAATATAAACCTATCAAAAAAAAAACATAAAATCGCCTTTTTTAGCGTCTCAAGTGAGAAGACCCCTTAATAGTGCGTCCAATTACTGCCTTGAGCTCTGAAATAGCCTCCGGATCATTGGCATGCACTTTTCCTTGCAGAAAACTGCAAAGAAAGAAGAATGGAGATACCCTTCATGTTTGTACCTTATATTAAAATAAAAATATTCGTACTTTTTTAAGTAATAATAATTTTTTTTAAATGTATTATGAAAGTGTATTTATTAAGTGTAACAACTTTTACGTCAATATCTATAGTGTAAACGTATAAAAAAAATAATATTAAATAACCTCTTTTTACCTTTAAAGTGAGAAGACCCCTTAATTCAGCAGCTTGTCAATATTTTTTTAAGTGGAGCACGTCGATTCCATCGTATCGACTAGACTTTCAGGTAAGCCAAATGTCATTCTGTCACAAATTGGAAACTTGTTTCTGACGAGACAAAAATCACGAGATCGCGCCATCATGCCCAAAGTATAGTGCAGATAAATGTGATGTGCATAAAAATGATTCAATTATTTTTTAATGTTCATCTCCAAAACGTTCGTGCCGTTTTTTGTAGGAGGTACCTAGAGTATTGATGAATTAGAAAATGATTTTCTGAAGTACGTAGCATATTAACGGGTTATGCCTACTTGTGACAGTCGCAAACAGCTCATTTTATGGGATTTTAAAAAAATCGTCATTATAAATAATTACAAAAATTAGGTATTTTTAAAAGTATCATCTGAAGAACATTTTGTAACTTTTTGTGTAAAAATATTTAATTATAACCGATTTAGAGCCGATGTCTAATATGTAATAATAATATTATCTAATATTAAAAAACGAAAGAGATTTCGTTAGTATATTGGTTTATCCTACGATTAATCGAAATAATTTCCCAAATATCGAATTAAAAAAAATAGCGCGTGTTCAAAGTGAGAGTCAAAACAAGAGGGAAAAAATGTTGCGATGAAATACTATATTTTTCCATCTACAAAAAGCTCTAAAAATGTCCAAAAGATCGATGCAGTAGTTTTTGAAATATTTTTCTCATTAATTTAGAAAACGTACTTTCGAGAAAAAAAAGCGTTTAAATTTTTTAACGCCGCTCCGGGGGTTCCGACGAACGTCAACATGACAACATATAAATCTGTCAATTTCGATCCGATCACCTCGAAATTTTAAGGCAAGATTTACAAGATGATGTACTCTAAAAATAAGTTAGTTTTGAAAAAAAGCGATATTTCGACTTTTACACTAGGCATAACCTCTTAGTCGAACTGTCATGACAGCGAATAATCAATGCGAGGAAAATCAAGAACTCTTTTGATGATTAAGGGGTTAGGCCACAGTAACGGGTATAAAATCTTATGCGAATTTAACAATGTTTATCGTATGAAAAAGTAATTCACTCATAAAATTAATTACACATCTATTTAGTATGAATATCAAGCTGTTAGAAAACATACATATTTTTTTTCTACTAATAATTTTTTTTTCTACTAATATTTCTTTTGTTATCTTTTTGTAGGCGCTCCGCGGCGTGACATTTAGTATCCACAATTTTTTACCTAAAACAAACAACAAAAATTATCGTCAATCTAAATTAGAATACCTAAATAAGTACGTACGGAATTTAAAAATATTGTTTTATTCAAAAGTTGTAGGTATTTGAACTTAAGAAATGAATTTTCAGTGGAAAATTTTGTTATCACTGCTCATAAACTGCTCATAAAATGAAAAGTTTTTTCATAAAATGAAAAGTACTTCTCTGCAAAATGCAATTAGGAACATAACTTTCTAATTTGAAGTAAATCGAGTGATAATTGTTGAAGTTATTTGTCACGCCAAAAAAAAACTCAACTTATATGGAGGCCGGTCATCTTGAACACGTTACAGCCATGTTATGTTGGCCACCAGCTGACTGGTACGGAGACGTCCTAAAAAAGAAATCTTCAATTTTAGCACCAGGATTATGGTTGAATGAGCTTCCTCTAATGATCCTTACCTTTATGCAACGGTGGTTTATCGTCATCGGAGTTTATAAAAATGTTGAGCACATGTACACTTGGCTACTACGAGAATGGTCTCCAAAGTCGAATGTCTCCAAACTCACCTGCCCTCGTGTACAAATGTATAGATGTATGCAATGGTAGTGTAGGGTTGCGAGCTTCAGAGGCATCGAATGCGAGCGAAGAGTATCTCGTCTGGGGATCTCGACAAAGAGAATAAGACTTGCTCCAATTCAACTTACTTGATGAACCTCGTGCCAACGCGTGGAGCAAAACGTAGACGTCGAGGCTTTATACGAAGGCTCCGACAACCTGCACCCAAGTCTTTCTCCCGGCACCTGCTCTATATACTTTCATGTCTGCGCGTCGAACGCGAGAAAATGAGATAAAGAGAATGAATTAAAGAAAAAACCAAAAAAAAAATTGAAAAAAAGCGGAAATTGTCCTGTGACTGCAGTCTTTCTACTCTCCCGTATACCTATACGTATACAAGTTGGACGGAAGTTTTTCGATCCGTCTGTAATTAGTTCGTGCCTTGGAACACGAAGCCTTTGTATCCCCTCCCCCTTCACTACCACCTCCTCCCTCAGAGCCGTCAAATCAACAGCACAAAATGCTCATGGTTACAATCTTAACAAACATCTCACGTAAATAGGAAATAAATCTTCGCACTTATTGATGAATAAGCAGTGGAGGATTAACAAAAAAATTCTCTTCGTTTTAATATCCAATGATCTGATTTGGTTTGCTACAATCATAGGATAACATTTTGCGTGGGTATAGAATGCATGAAGTCAACCAATGGATTGTCTGACATGTGGACATTTTTGGGGGGCGACTGTATGTACAGGGTGTCCTGTTATGAATGGAGAAGCCTGCAACTGTCGACAGGTCTGATCATGTCCTACTATATGCTGGAATTTCAGTTTAGTAAAAGTTCCACAGTTTGCAAGTTTTTGGAATTTATCTTATTAAAAAAAAAATAATCTGCTTTTGGTTTTTCGCATGCCATTTCTACAAATGATATGAATCGACAATGACAAAGCAACTTTTTAAAGTAATTGGCACGATATTCGTAGTACCATTTTTTCACACCGCAGGCTTTCAAAGTCAGATGTTCGACTTGGTTTGTTTGAAAATTCTGCATAAGATCTTTCATAAAGTCGCCTTAACATTTGAGGTTAAAAAACGACTTTTCTAGATAAAACAAATAATCAAGAGGTTTTTTCTTTTAAACCGTATCAAAAAAGTTATTATTTGTAGAAATGGTATGCAAAAAAACCAACAGCAGATAATTATTATTTCGAAAACCGTGGGCCTTTTACGAAACTGAAATTCCAGAATATAGCAGGACATGATCTGACCAATGGACAGTTGCAGGATTATCTATTCATAACAGGACACACTGTATATATGGTATTCCAGTACAACTCAGACAACTGTTCCTCTCACCATCATCGATTATAGATGATTATAGATTATCGATTATTTGGATTATAGATTATAGATATCCATAGTAGAAAACCTCACTTCTGGTGTCAGAAAAACACGTAATTTTTTTTCCATTTTTTTCCTCCACCCTTGCCCTTCTGCGCTTGCGAAAATCGAAATCACTCGGGCCGTTTTTTCAATTCGCAAAAAGTCTACATACGTTTTAGACCTGTTCTCTGCATTTTTCACCACAGCTCAACTTTTGTTTCGTATTTATTTTCTAAGATCCAGTGTACATCCTTTCCTATCACTCTCTACCCGTACTTCCCTGATATAACATCACTTCCGTTGCGCCCACGGTCGTCTTAAGGGGGGATTGTCTTTTTTTTTCGCAAAATTTACCGCTTTTTGGGAATTTTTTTGTGAAGAAAGTATACCACGGAAAACTTGTGAAACTTGGCATATAGTTTTATTGATCTGTTTACTACGTACAAAAAATTTTTTAAACAATTTCATCAAAAAATCCGCCTCCCACCCCCCTCGACGCGCGATGGTCCTTTTTTGATGGTGTGCACGATTACAGCCTTCACGTTCATCCTGCAACAAAAACCCAAAAAGCATTTT
Organism: Ophion ellenae; assembly: GCA_963210295.1. Classification (NCBI taxonomy): domain Eukaryota; kingdom Metazoa; phylum Arthropoda; class Insecta; order Hymenoptera; family Ichneumonidae; genus Ophion; species Ophion ellenae. Next base: position 38,331,839 of record OY723391.1, on the reverse strand, counting down.
ACTTTAGACACATATAGCTATCGTTCGATGAAGGGAAAAAAAATTGACGATTTGGTGACGTTTTGAATTTGAAGTATCGATTTTTCGAAAAAAATTGATCGATTTTTTGTTATAAATAAAAAACTATTAAACGTATTGCTTTTTTGCTTCATCAAACGATAAAAGGATGTCAGCTGAGCATTCTGTCCAAATTTGAAGGCAATCGGTTGAATAGTTTTTGAGAAATCGTGCACACCATCAAAAAAGGACCATCGCGCGTCGAGGGGGGTGGGAGGCGGATTTTTTGATGAAATTGTTTAAAATTTTTTTTGTATGTAGTAAACAGATCAATAAAACTATATGCCAAGTTTCACAAGTTTTCCGTTGTATACTTTCTTCACAAAAAAATTCCCAAAAAGCGGTAAATTTTGCGAAAAAAAAAAGACAATCCCCCCTTAAGACGACCGTGGGCGCAACGGAAGTGATGTTACATCAGGGAAGTACGGGTAGAGAGTGATAGGAAAGGGTGTATACTGGATCTTAGAAAATAAATACGAAACAAAATATATATATCTAGATATCGAACGTAAAATGACGACGGAAATTTTCACCTACTTTTCTTGTTCATGTGAAAGAGCGTTGCGTCTCAACGTCCATCATCCCTCGAAGGTTCTTAAGCACATACAGACATACACACACACACATATATGTATATATACAGTGTGCCCTGTTATGAATGAATACTCCTGCAACTGTCTATATCCTGGGATTTCAGTTTATTAAAAGTCCCACGGTTTTCCAGATTTGGGGCTACATGTTATTTTTTGAAAAAAAAAAAACATCTGCTTTTGGTTTTTCGCATTCCATTTCTACAAATGATATAAATCGATAATAACTAAGGAACTCTTTAAAGCAATTGACATGATATGCGTAGTACATTTTGTTTGCACTGTAGGCTATCAGTTACATGTTCGAATTGGTTTGTATGAAAATTCTGCATAAGATCTTTTTTCATGAAGTTTCCTTAACATTTAGAGTTAAGGGATGTTTTTTCTAGATAAATCAAATTACCAAGAGTATTTAAAAAAAAACCGGGTAAAAAAGTTATCACTTGTAGAAATGGCATGCGAAAAATCAAAAGCAGATGATTTTTGTCTCGAAATTCGTGGGCCTTTTACTGAACTGAAATTTCAGCATATAGTAGGACATGATCTGACCTATCGACAGTTGCAGGATTATCCATTCATAATAGGACACTCTGTGTATATATATATATACACATATATTAGGGTGGTTAAAAAAAATCGATTTTTTATCTCAACGGAAAATTGAAGTATGTTAAGAAAAAGAAAGTTTCGCAAAATTTGAGGGTTCTAAACAATTTTTCAGTTAGTGCTCAAACAACTTTTTCAAGTTTTTTTTCCATGAATATCGGAGTATTAATTTTTTTTATCTCGATGCAGAAAATTATAGCGCGTGATACAATGTAAGTCTTGATTTAATTTTTTCTGTAACAATACACACATTTTTTTTTACCACAATCAATTTGTATTTGCAGATTAAGAATCAATATATGTAATTCGGTTGTAAAAATTATATCAACCACTTGATGAACAACAGCACGGTGTTTACATCACTGAACGTCTAACAAGTATGAGTGTTTTTTTTTAGTAATATGTTGTTTTGGAGTAAGAAAAAAAAATCATGCGGATTCGAGAGTTATAAACCGCGGCGCTGTTGACGCTACTGCACCTTTGTTTCTCTGACTGTCCGTGAGTTATTTTAGCGATTCATTTGACTGTTTCCAGTATTTGCTGTATTGAGGTACGTCACTAGGCGTCACAAGGTACGTGCCGAAATTTATCTGATTGGGTCGGAAATCGAAGAATTTGTTGAACGCAAATTACCCAGGAATAGAGAAGCATTAAGTTTTCACCATCACATTTCACCATCATAATACTCTTAAATTTTCGGTTCGAGAGACTACGCAAAACGTTATCGACAAAATAACTAATATTTGGAGCGAAACCGGAATAGGAATTTCTCAATCTTGCATCAATTTCAAAAGATTACAAATTTTACGATTGGAGTGAGCAGCATTGAAAAAAAAATATTTACGGAAAAATCAAACTCAATCGTTTAACGAAAATCTCTTTCAACATAAGTTGGATAAATTATTTGACATTTCTGAGAAGAATATTCTCACCACGCTCACCCAAAAACAAAAGGATTTTTTAATCGATCAGCGAACAAAACGGTGCAAATGTATATCGTGGGTGTTTGGTGGATCGAACCTGGAGTAATTATGCAAGTTTTTCAACAATCGCATACTGTGATTCAGAATACATATTTTTTAAAGCATCGTTTGGAATTATTTTTTTTATTAAAACTACTTGAAATGAAAACGACATGTATATGTTAACTTAGAAAATGCAACAGAGCATAACAAGATTCGAGAAAATTATATTATTATGATGTCTATTGGCGAGGAACAAAAATTGACGAAAAATCGATTTTTTTAAAAGTCGTTTGCGCACTACCTAAAAAAATGTTTAGACCTCTGAAATTTAGTATAAATTACTTTTTCATAACGTAGTAAGATTTTCTGTTGAGTACCGCGAAAAAAAAATAATTTTTTTAACCACCCTTATATATATATATATATATATATATATATATATATATATATATATATATATATATATATATATATATATATATATATATATATATATAGGATAGAGAAGACCGTTCATTCGCTATATACAAGAATGTTATCTCACTTGCTCGCGTTTAGGTTTGTTCTTTACATCTCGCTTTTGTAAATGGAAAGGGGAGCCACAACCGCCGACTAGTAGTCGTGGAATTCGAGTTACTATAAATCTCCCTTGACGGGTGCGCGATGCCGCATTCGCCAGTGCTCTGTGTGCCCGTGTACTTCGCGAAAGAGAAAGAGAGAGAGAAAGAGGGAGAGGGAGACAAAGATGGGGTGAAAACCACCCTCTTGGTCCTTTTCGCAAAGCAGACATGGTTTGTATATACGTACGAGTCCTTACAGTCGATCCTCTCGTGCTTCACTGTAACACTTCGTTCTCCTCACATGCCCTTCACACCCTCGCGCTTGCCTTGTTTTCTACCCCTCTCGCTCTCCATATACACGTCTCCCTCCCACCGGTCCTTTCAAGCCTCCGTTGGTCTTTCTTCGAAATTGTAACGTCGAATTGTAATAGTTTTGCTAGACGAGGAGTGAACGCAGTGCGAATGAAGAGAAGGGGGTGAGTTTCCACCCCTCGCCCTCTCCAGCGCAGCGGAAAAGGCAGCGAATAGAGGAAGGGCGAGGGTGAATTTCGAAAAGAGATGAACGGGACTTTTCTTTTGGTGCGTGGGCGTTGCATCGTTTCGTGGACGAAATACGAACCCTCTTTTCCTCCCTCTCAAACCCTCTCGTTCCTCAGTCTCTTTTTGTATTTTCCATTTTTCTAAGCCTTCCCCACCTCCCGGACTTTCGTTGAGTTCCGTCACTCAAGAATCCCTGTCATTGTGAAATAAAAGTCCACCACAACATACGGAGGCAAAACAAGCATCTCTTCACTTAAGATTGTCTGGTCCAGTGCGGGACCGCAGTCCTCTTGCTCGCGCATTTTAATGATAACTTAGAATCGCTCGGACGACACTCGCATATCGTTTATGAGGAACTAGCTTTCCGCCCACCGCTTCGCTCGCACAGATTTGTGTTGAATGCTCCTTAATGAAATGTGCTCCTGAAATGTTTCATTAAGGAACACGTAGAATTGTGTTGAAGAGCATTAAGGGGTATTCTCACTTTAAACGCTGAAAAAGGCTATTTTCATGATTTTTCATAGGTTTATATTATAGATATTGATATAAAAGTTATTACACTTAAGGGGTAAGGTCACTGTAGCGGGGGAAAAAATAAGTACATTTTGAGACTTTTTTTAGCGGGAGAATGGAATAATTCAAAATTCAAAAAAGGTCCTTTATTGTACATATCATAATCTGTATAAACTATTTTTTTCAAAGTAATATGAAACAAAATGACAGCTGCACCGCTTTTCTTCGACTAAGCCTTTTTTTCATAGGCGCGCGGCCGGACCAACGGCACTTGCAATTTTTAATTTGCAGTGAATGAAATTTTTTTTCCGATTATACATGTAAACTGCTACAGACGTACGTAGGATTTTTTTGACATATCGATTTTTGCAAAAACAGCGGGTTTTTTAAAATAAAAGTTCAAAATTCTCAAAAAAAACGATGTAATATATCGAGAAAATCGTGCGTACTTCCGTCGGAATGTAATTGTGAATATACAGTTAAAATTTCAAGTCAATTGGTCAAGATTTGGTCGAGTTATGAGTCCAGCCGACTTGAAAAATGTAGTTTCGAGAAAAACGCGTTCAAAGTTTTCGGTACGGATTCCATCGGACTGAGAGGGGCTGCGCCAAAATTATAAATAAAAGTATTTAGACATTTTTCCCACCTTAATCCTTTGAGTATGTCATTTTTAAGACATTAAGGAATCTTTTAAGAAAAAGAAAAAAAAATCGATTTTTTTTAAATTTCTACAGTGGCCTTACCCTTTAATAAATACACTTTCGAAATACATTTAAAACAAAATTCAAATGTATTCATGAAACCCAAGCAAACTTTAAACGCGTCTTTCTCGGAATAACGTTTTTCGACAGCTTGTTGATAAAATCTTCGAAACTACTGAACCGATCCTGATGAAATTTTAACCACATATTCTTTACAACTATAGCTATAGCGCATATCAAGGATTTGTTTATATTTTGATATTTACTATTTTTTGCCAAAAACAGTGAAAAAACCCTTTTTTTCGAAACATGTCGGCCATTTTGTTATTTTTGCATATATGAAAAATCGTACGATATGCGCTATAGCCATTATAATACTGAATCTAAAACCGTTTGTTTTTTGTTTTGTTTTGGATTATCCATCTCCGAGATTTCATCAACAGCGCAGACTTACAATTTTGTTAGGACATTTTTTAAACTACCTTTTTCGTCTATAAATAGCGACTTAGATAAATAAATTTAAAAAATGTGAATGTACTCCGAAAGTGTATTTATTAAGTGTAAGCACATTTATATCAATATCTATAATATGAACCCATAAAAAAAAATCATGAAGATAGCCTTTTGTAGCGTCTAAAGTGAGAAGACCCCTTGATTGTGTCAAGAAGCACGAATACCAAATTTCAAGTTAATCCGACCAGATTTTAAATAATTTCTATACAAACTTCGCCACCTCTTTTCTCTCTTTAAGGGATGAATTTAGAAAAATCCCTTCTTAGTGGGTGCTTACGTCACAAAAGCAACCTACTGTCCAAATTTTATGTAATTAGCTTCAGCGGTTTCGGCTCGGCGTCGATGAATCGGTCAGGGCATATTCTTTTATATGTATAGATTTTATCTTGGATTAACAAGGGATGAAAGTGCTTTTAATTTCTGACAGCATGCGCTAGAATGGGTATTCCCTATTCATTGTTACGGTATAGAGTTAAAACGGAGCAAATAGAAGCAAATCAATCACTCCGGGTGCACAGCTGACGTGCTGAGATTCGATTGTACGGCTTTGGCGAACAAAAAAAATGGGAGACGGCCTCAGTTTCGCCGTCTTCGGAGAGGAAGAGATGCAGTAGATTTATCATTATTTAAATGCTACAGCCGCAAGATCTACGGGCAATCATTCATCGAGGAATCGCGCGCTGATAAGCTGAATAGGAAGTCCATAGCCGAAACTGTATGAATTTTGGCAATATATTTTCATTTCAGCAATCATTCCGTGGTTATTCTTTATTTCATAATATAATGATTCTTCTTCCTCATCACCAATCATCATTTTATCATTATCCTTCACTTGCCACAAAACGTCAACATTTGTTTACAATTGTCACATCCTTTCTCGCTACCAAACCGATACTTACATCCGCTGAGATTAGTTTTGCCATAGTTCCAGTTTAAACGCCGCAGCATTGATCGTTGCGGAGCATTTTTAGCAGAATAGATATACATCTTGGTAGAGGCGTGATAAAGGGAAAATTCGACCAGACAGTTGACGTGTGCAGCAAAAAGTGAGCGAGAAGACAAGCTTTGGCTCTCGTTTCGCACGTCGTGTTCAATGAAGACAATAAGACTGGCGCCCACTTCCCGACCACTGTCAGTTTCACCTCCTGGTGTGTATACTCATCCCGTGGGATTCTTCCACCGGGTTTAGCCGCAAGACGTCTCGGGATGACGTTTCGCGAGAGATCCGCGCAAACACGACTGGACGTATGCCTTCTCGCGTGACTCTTACGTTTATCCGAGCGTTATGACGCGATAGTGTCTACCCTCGGGATCGTAATGTTCAATGACACGGGAGCTATATCGAGGATCGTGGTCGGGCTCTACTGCTAAAAAAGTACTGCTAAAGGCTCTACCTCTAAAAATGTACTGCTAAACGGGCTCTACTGCTAAAAGCTCCACTGCTAAAAGCTGTACTGCTAAATGGGATCGACTGCTAAAACTGGACTGCTGAAACTAGCTTCTGACAGAGGGCTCATATAATTCCGACTGATGGAGGTTGTACTGTACTTTTTGCGGTTTTTTTGCGATTTTTTGGGGTTTTTCTTAGAAAACTTACCTTGCTATCGGCGCCATTGTGCTGCACTCGGCGGGATGCGTCCATAGACACTTCATTTGTACTCATGTGACGTCAGAAACGTCAAAAGTTGGAAATACCTACCGCCAAAACTTACCTTAGGGCTGCATTATTGACGAAAAATCATAACATTTTCGATATGTCGACATGTTTGTTTGGGTTTGTTTCGGTGTTTGCGTTTTAGCAGTTGAGACTCTTTAGCAGTGCTGCTTTTAGCACTAGAGTCTATTTAGCAGTCCAGTTTTAGCACTAGAGCTTTTAACAGTATCATTTTAGCAGTAGAGCTTTTGCAGTACAGTTTTAGCAGTAGAGCCCGTTTAGCAGTAGAATTTGAGCAGTAGAATTTTTAGCAGTTCTTTTTTACCAGTAAAGCCCTAGTACCTCGAGGATCATTGTTTATCATCGGAAATATATATCTACATTTTTCCGTGGTCTCCGGTTCATTGAGTTGGGATTGCATGCATTTAAAAACTTCTAAATTACCTTTGCCACGATTGATCGACAACCTACAAAGATCTCCAATCAAACGAAGAGCAGCTGACGATCCAACTTAGAAGCTCGCATTGAGTTAGTAGAATGATTAAAAGTACGAAGCTACAGGTCGATAAATCGCGCCTCGCGCCTCATTGATGTCTAAATTTAGCATTGCCCTCTGGAAGAACTAGTCCGAACCCTCAACCCTAATAGAATCGAATCTAAGCAAGTTCCGCAACAGAGTTCGCTCGTACTAGTTCTTGGTCACGGCCCCTGTATGACCAGCCGCGAGCGAGGAATTGCGCGTAGCTTGGGAGAAAGGCTGAGAGATGGCACGAGAGTCGAGCTGCAGCCATCATGAATCAAAGCGTCGTGATGTGGCGGCAGCGCGGGACAAAGAGGGTTATGAGAGGTGGTGTATACGAGGTTAGGCCTACAGCACGAAGGGTGGAGTCGGCGCGATGCGTCATATTCGAGCCCACCACCTGCTGTTTCAGCAATGGCTTCGGAACTGCCTCGCACTGGAAGTCCATTTTGTTCAGTGCCATCTAGATTCCTGATGACCAAGCATGTAGAACCGGACACTTCGGCCGATAAAAAATCCGTATCGATTGGACATTTTGCTGGAACGAGGAAAGAAAGAAGTCCTTGACAATCCAATTATCGTAAAATCCAAAACCAAGGCTGGAAGTGTTGTTGGAAATGTTGAAAGTGAGTTGTTCCAAACGGTTACCAACCGCTGTTCGAAAAGGCACCGAGCGTGGGCGAGAGACTCTTACCTACGTTCGGATACCGATGTTTTTAACGACCGTCGGCAAGCCCCGATCAGCTATCGGTTCATGTTCTGACCGTGGTTAACGGACCGGCAGGTGTCGGTAAGTTATCCCGAGCAGGGAATTCTTCAGACTCTCCATCGAACCCAACGTTGCCTACGATCGACCAAAAGGACTCTCCACTAACGAGAATTCCTTAACGCGGATACGCATCATCGCACCAACATCCGGCTGGTGTTTTTTCCCCACTAAATTCTCGTTCTTTCCCATTGCGTAATTACAAGCCGTGCCAATGACAAATTGTATCTTCGTGCCAACGGTTTCGCGTTTGAAACCCATTACACGGATCATTATTATAGATTTACTAAGTGTGGTGGTTGCCTCGAGTCACGGCATCTTCGTTGTCGTGTGACACTTCGAAATTACTGGACTGCGGCCAATGACGATGCACCTACTCGGCAAACTACCAGCGCGGATAGAAGACTTGGTGTGAATGTGGACCAGGAGATTCACTCGGACACTATCTTAGGACCTGACGTCCAATGGCTGTCATGATGATCCAATAATCATCACGTATCATCGTACCATTCAGCTGTGTCATTATTGTACCAAAGACCATGTATCATATGTAATATATGTCTGCCGTGAATACTTATCACCCAACGGGTACAAAATAAATCGACCAAGCATTTTAGGAATCTCAAAACGTGCTCCACATTGATACCATCGACTCTTCTATCAACCCTCCGATGTCTTCTTACAAAACCTTCCTTCCGAGCCTCAAGTTCAAGGTCGGTGATGAAATTTCACTCGAACCAGAACCGAGTTGGCAGCTAGCACTGCCGATCGTTAGATCAGTTCACCCATTAGTTATGTACCTTTTTTTCTTAAAGCAAATGACTTCATTGGGTTTCTAATCGCTCTCATTGTCAACGGAACGATCCCTGCTTTGCTGACATTAACCATAGCCCGTTGACTTCCAACTAATCGAATGAAATAAAGCATCATACGTTTGATCGCAACAAACAGCGGCAAAATAATATCACGAGAGTGCAAGAGCTTGTTTCTCGTTTTGCAGCAGTCGTTAGAGCAAAAAAAAAGAAGAGCCTCGACGTGAAAGTTTGTCCAGGTATACGAAGAGTCTAATATAGCAACTAGGATACCTCGCTCGGGTCCCCGAGGCAAAAGTTTCAGTACCATTGTATATCGCGGGACTTTCCTGCGAGGGTGAGACAGGGGGGAAGGAGCCCCGCGAATTTACGACCGGAGCAAAACTGTCCGTAGTGGCGGGGAATTGCGGCAGCAGTCCTGAGCCCTCCGCATTCGATTCCTACACCAACCGGGCAATGTTCCTTCTGCGTGTACATACAAGCCTGCGCTTCGTTCCAAAGCCAAGCGGAGCAGTATACGGCAAGTAGGATAGGAGAACACGTTGGCCGACTGGATGCGTGTGTTACATCGAATGCCTCCACCTCGAACGGTCCTCCAAAGTACGATTGCGCGAGTGTGTGTGTGTGAGTTTGCCGGTCGTTTGCCGGTTCGCTGGTGTTGGTAACTGTCGCCAATGATAATTTATGTTAAAGGCCGTTCATACGCTCGGGGTTCGGTACTCCGAGCCGATTCTCCGAGGCAGTCCTCCGGTTGACTTCGCGCCGACCGGACGTATAGTTCCTCTCGGCGATCCTCGTTCCTCGGGAAAAGATCACTCGTACGCGAGATCGGTACGAACGTTTCTTCTTCTTCTCCGCAAGAAACTTTGGTGCCAGTGACATTGGCGGGCTTTAAAAAAAAAATACAAACGGGCCGATTTTTTTCGGCATTCGTTTTCTTTTTATCTCTGAAGATCGGGCAAAGGTTTCTTTTTCTTTTCAGCGTGCTCTGGGATGTTCTCATTCGTTGGCCCTATCGTCATTGCGCGATATTCGAGAGGGTCGGCGAGGAACGCCGTCCCCCTCTCAATTTCTCAATCCTACGCAATGGCGACGCCCCGACAAGCTGCCGATGGAGAGAGAGAGACGGTGAGAAGCGGGCTCCTAAAAACGACCAACAGTCGGACTTGGACTCTCCCGCACGCAGACTCGGGAAGATGCGCGCCGACGCGTCAGCAGCCCAACAATTCGACGCACAAACGGTTCCACGGCTCCACGGCTGCTGGGAGTGTTTCACACACTACCGTCACACATCACTCGCCACGTAACCGCAACTTATTTTCGTACCGGCGATCACAACAAAGGCCTATCGAATAATCGATTGAGCGTAATCGACCTCGACGGTGCGACCCGTTTGGAAAGGACCCGAGAGAGAGGGAACTCCACCGTGACGGCGGGACTCCGAAGGATCACGTGGAGGAGCTTCCTTGACGAGGTTGAATGTCTTCGGAGGACCGGAAGTCATCTCCTATCCGAGGTAAATTCATTGATATTCGGCATTACTTTTTTTTTGGGAGGGAATATTCATTGGGGGTTTTGAGGAATCGGTAGATCAAATCGTAAAGTGATGGACTCTTCGCCATTTCGGGATACCTTCGCGAATTTGGGGGTTGAAAGCGACCGTGGCGCCATCGGTGGTGGGGTGGCTCGTCTTTTCTTTTAATTCGGCACTCCAAACTGCCGGGGGTGGGTTTGCTCAACGCCGATCGATTTTTCACCCCGTCGCTCAAGCGTCCTTCGCGCCATGTAACGCCAATTTTCAACTAACGTCTTCCATTCTGAGAGATTTTTATCAACCCTCCCGAATCGACTCCACGTGTCAAGGTAACGTTATCGCGACTCACACTCGCCGAGAAATCCAGGCCGATGTAACTTTTTCGCGGCCACGAGGGCCTCGCGTTTTTTGAGCGGGCCGAGCGCGCCGTTAGGCCTAATATTGACGCAGATACCCGTCGAGACGTTCTCTGCCGAATGTCTTGGCTACTCGCGCTCGTTCTTTCTAAAATGTCCGAAACGAGCGGAGTCACAAATCTGACGAAATTATGAGAATGTTATGGACTTAGTGTTATTGGTAATTTATTATTAACTTATTACGCGTCCAGGTTGGGACCATTTTTTTATGATCAGAACTTGTGGATTTTGAGGACTTTTTTGTTGGCTTTTATTTTACATCGTGGTCGATGTTGACTGCTGGAGTATTTGCGAGAGTTATGGAACATATTGGCTCATTATTTACTTTCCTTTTTTGCCCTTTAATCGATATTCAAAGAATTTATTTGCCATAGAAAATCGGCGATTTTTAAGATTTATTCGTTGTTTTTTATTTTACATCGTGGTCGATATTGACTGCTGGACTATTTGCGAAAATTATGGAACATATTGGCTCATTATTTACTTTCCTTTTTTGGCCCTTTAATCGATATTCAAAGAATTAATTTGCCATAGAAAATCGGCGATTTTTAAGATTCATTTGTTGGTTTTTATTTTACATCGTGGTCGCTGTTGACTACGGGACAAGTTGCGAAAATTATGGAACATATTGGCTCATTATTTACTCTCCTTTTTTGCCCTTTAATCGATATTCAAATAATACTTTTGTCATAGAAAAATCGGCTTTTTTCGCATTCCGCAAATTATTCCGCTCGTCCAAAGAGAGTTCATCCTTTTTTGTTCTCCAACAATCCACATGGCGCAAGTACAATTGTCCTGGCGAACAATGAGGCATTTTTTGACATTTCGCAAAAAAATACGGATCTCGTTTTATTTCAAAGCTTAGAATCGCCCGCTCGTTCTTCATTAAGGGCAGACCGTAATTCTTCTTTTTTGCGGAGCATCGAGAGAGGTTCAAGAACCCATCGGAGAGCGCGGTAAGACAATGCACGAGAACCGGTGCGATCGGGGGTGGGCGGCGAGGGAGGCAGAGGGGATAAGAGCAGGGGAAGCGAAAAAAAGAAATAGGAACAAGGCAGACGGCGTGTGTGTTCACGATCGAACGTGAAATCGCCGGAATAATCTCGAGGAAGTCGATATTACATGTTATACGTATCGGTGGAGGCGTTCTTCTCTGTCTTCCCTTTTTGTGTGTATATGCACATCCGTGTGCCTGTGTGCCTATGTATAAGCAAGAGGGTAAACCGGCTGTGCTCAGTCTCCAATCAAGAAGTCTGCTTCGCCCGCATTCCACATTCAGTCTTCCAATCTCGTCTATAGAGTCTCGCCGATCTTCTAAATTCTCGACCGAAGAAATAGAGATCTGGCTTTCCCATCAATTTCTCGACAGGTTTGGGATTGGCTTTTTAATCGCCAGCCTACATTGCACCTTAAAGACAACAAAACGTATTCGGAAAATATTAAATATAAAACATTGATGAATATTAACTATTAAATATTAAAAATATTAAATATATTAAATATATTGAATATTTAAAATGTTAAATATATTAAATATCAAAAATATTAAGTATTAAAAATATTAAATATTTAAAATATTAAAATATACTCTTGTATTTATATTTTTACCGAACGCCTTCTGCTGTACAAGTAACATCAATCTTGGGCCTTAGTTATGTAAAAGGGACGGTCGTATAAATATATGGATGTATTTATTTCGATATAAACATAACACTTATTTATATTGACAAAAAAATGTGATGTGAACGTTCACCCGGAATATATTTTCTCATACGTATAAGAAATCCATCAAAGCTTATGAACATTGGTTATATTGGCGAGCGTCAATTTTTGAGAAAAGAAAAGCAATCAAATAAAGCCGCCCTTATACTCATCAGTGGAGTTTCTTGATAGAAAAAAATGCCTTGGTACGACTGGAGTTAATAGTGAGTCTTGACTGACATTTCAGTGCGCACTTGACAGTTTCGCTTATCCGAATGAATTTTGACTACGTCGAGTAACAACCCACTGCCTCGAAATTGGCAATAATGCGAATCACGCCTCCGGTTTCTATCGAAAGAATTCTTCGAGCAATGCAAATTCATCGAGCCGTGGCAAACGTATCGTTGGTGTGAAACAATGAGAGCAACAATAACTATTAACATTTCGAGTTAATTTAAAAGGATCGGACATCTGCAATTTAACCGAGAGAGAGAGAGAGAGAGAGGGAGGAAGAAAGAGACAGATCAATTGATTGATGGATTAGATTTTTTTATGCCATGGTTATACCTTAAGGCAAATTAATAACATGAATAAAATTAACTATGTACTTTGTGTACATAGTAGAAGAAAAGCAAATTGCAAAAAAGCAAATGAAGATACATTCAACAGAATTTAAAATATGCACAGAAACTGAAAATCGAAAATGGATTCATTCGAATCCGAATAGTGGTAATAATTACATGAGAGAGAAAGGGAGAGAGAGAGAGAGAGAGAGAGACCTTAACGTCCTCAACTATTAAACATTAAAAATCTATGTATATTAAATATTAAATATATTAGATGCAAGAAATGGATAATTTGGCAACAAAGGCAGAAATGATAAATATGTTAGATGGAAATATACAAAAAGGGATATGCGAGTATTTTAGGGAAATAGAGGACGTGTGCAAAAATATGTGCAAGGAGGAAGGGGGAGGAGAAAGAGATGGAGGGTAAGATTAAACTAAGATAAGGAGGGAAATATTAGATAGTGCAAAGGGCAAGACTATGCACAGTGGAAAATAAGTTCAGGTAGATGTACAAGAAAAAATAGCATGTAAAAAAACTTGTTAAAAAAGTTGTGCAAATAAAACTCGACTTAATTGGTATTAAATATATTAAATATAAAAAATGTATGAATATTTAATATGAAATAAATTAAATATTATAAATGTATGAATGTTAAATATTAAATATATCAAATCGTAAAAATATAAATTATTTAAAATGTTAAACATATTACATACTAAAAATACTCAAAAAAAATCAAATACACCCTCAAATTATGAATTACAACTATGAATATGGGTAGTCATGAATCGGCATGTTAATGGAGTCGAAGTAAGCAACCGCACAGATACACATGGGCACGCGATGACGTGACAAAGTCCGGAATGATCGATGCTCTTCTCGTCGCGCGCGTGGCTTATTTCCAAATCGGCATCGGTAATAGATATACATACAAACGTAAAACACATTGACTCTTCAAATAAAGTAGCGTGTGATCTCGCGCGGGCTTTTACAAAACGTAGATCCGTTTATCGTTTCACGCCTCTGATTATACACGAATTATCCGTGTGCGTCGCGTATAATGGACGATCAATCACCCGGCTAATTAGAGCGGCTTTGATAAACGGCGAATAATTTACGACTCGTTGAATCGCTCGTGGCTGTTCGCCGATAGGATTCAACGCTTTTTCGAATATTGCATTAAACGAATGAAAGAAAAAGTGAAACGAGTTGCAACGTGCGATGTCGAGCTGTGAACGAGAGAATGCTGAAACGAGAACGGGCAACGTAAATTGAAGCGTTTCCGCGAGCAATGACGTCATTTGCGATTCCCGCTCATCAGAGTACGAAACGAGGTCTAGCTGCTGGTCCTTCACTGTCTGCGCCACGGATCAGCGGATTCCCACAGTTTTCACGCGCCCGAACTCCCTCTGTTTAATGTGAATTTGAGGCGGGAGCCTGAACTAGCAGGTCCAAAAAAGCGTTTTATCGGGCATTTTTTAAGAAGGGAAAAAAACAAGTGAGCCCAGTGAACATTGAGGTATATTTTCATGTATATTTGAAATGTGTTAAAAAATGGTCAAGGTAAAACAATGAATGACTGCAGATTTATCAGCACATTTCATGTGCGCTTTACCACTGCAGTCCCCAATCGGCGGGAAAGATGCAGCTCGTAATTCTTGACTGAAACAAAAAAACCAATAAAATTTTCAATCGTCATTTATTTTTCTTCTGGGTGAATTAAGAAAAAGCTAAAAATCGTGAAATTATAACATTTCTCAGGTTTGAAAAAAATGTGTTACAAAAAAAACTTGAACGTGCAAAAAATAAAGATTTAAATATAAAAATTATTTTAAAAGTCTTTTTCAACGATTTTTTAAATTCACGTAGAAGAGATGTTCACACTGAAGAAAAATTAACTTTGGTTTGATTCAATAGGTTTAGTTTTTTTGCTATCACGCCCGCCAATTTGGAAAGTCGTGAAATTGAAAACTGGAGAAAACGCGCTTCAAAGTTTTCTATAGGAAGAAATATTAATATCAAATATCAATCGCTTCCCTGCTTTTGGCCTTGTATCTTCAAAAATATTTTCAATTAGCCTCTGTAACTTTGTAAACATATTTTTGGATAGTTTATCTATCGATTTGAGCAATTAAAAAAAAAGGATTTTTCGGACCTTCTAATCCAGGCTCCGACCTTAAGGGAACTCTCATTTTTGCGACTGTATAGCAAATGCTGTTTTTTCTTCATTAAACCCGATCCTGGCAATGGGCTATTAATTAACGGGTTATGCGTAGTTGTAACAGTCGAAAACAGCTCATTTTTGGGATTTTTTTCTCGAAAAACCTGATGGTGAATTTCTACAAAAATTACGTATTTGAAAAAGTATCATCTGAAGAACACTCTGTAATTTTTTGTGTAAAAATATTTAATTATCATCGATTTACAGCCAATGTCCGGGAAGCACCTCTCAAAAACGTCTTTTGCGGTGAGCAATGCCCTTCTGAACCAGTTTATCTAGTATCACAAAATCGAACAGATTTCGTTAACATATTGCTTTATCCTATGTTTAATCGACAGAATTTCCGAAATATCAAATTCAACACTTTGTCTGTAAACGTTTTTCCGATACGATACGTTTTTCCGTCTGTAAACCTGGGTTTTTCAAATCCTGCCTTTTTTCACCCAGTTAATACATTCGGAATTTTTTGAAAAAATTCATGCTAGTGTTCGAAACGTTCAATTTAATATATTAATCATAAAATTATAAGAAAATAATTTGTTTAATATACTTTTTGCTGAATAAATGTAGCAACTCGATAGGAAAGTAGTATTGGCTCGGACACGAAATACCCAGGTTTATAGAAGTGGTAAAAAAATTTGGCGCATTTTCAAAGTGAGAGTCTTGATTTCAGCGAAAAAAATTGGCATTTTTCGTTTATCAAATCGAAAATATACATCGGAAATTTTTTTTTCGATCTTATCGTATATTTTTACTTTTAGAAAAAAAAACCGAAAATTTTGGAAATATCGATGCAGTAGTTTTTGAGATATTGTGCTGACAGACTTTGAAAACGTTCTTTCGAGAAAAAAAAGGGTTGAAGTCTCGAACGACGTCCCGAGCGTTCCGACGGGCGTCAACATAACAGCTCATAGATCAGTCAATTTTTATCCGATCACCTTAAACTTTTCAGGAAACATTTATAAGATTATGTACTGCCACAATATATTGTTTTTGACGAATGTGAGCTTTTGACTCTTACAACTAGGCATAACCCCTTAATATAGGGAGCCTAGTCCATTCCCAAACAAAATCGCATTTAAACCGTAATTGTTCACTGGTCCCTTCTATTATTCACTCTTTTCCTGATTTTTTTATCGCCTGCACTTTAGTCACTGTAGAGGCATCGAGTCCTGCAATCGGAATTAAAAATCAGAATCTTGAGTACCAAATAAAATTCTATGTGAAATAATTGGAGACGGTGACGAGTCAGAAAGATTCCGAATTAAATCGTAGTCCCTGTCGATAGTCGAGACGTCGAGGGCAGCAGGTAACCAAAACCCTTTTCTCGACGCCCTACATAAAATGGCGAACGGCTCAAAACGAAAGTTTTACAGCTCTAGGCCCGCTTCACGGTCGGGGACGCGTTTTTACATCTCACCATGATTCGTGCAATAAAGTTTTTGATGGTGCAATAAAATTTTTTCAAATTTGTTCGATCAGCAATAAATACACCTAATAAGAAAATGCGTTTGTGTGTTAATTAATCACTTAAAATATATTTGTAAGCTTATATCTTAATCGACAAATTAAGGTTTCACGTTATACTTAAATTATTACACTTTCTCGGTATCATAAGGCAAATTTAACTTTCAAATATTGAATTAATTCTATTCGTATTGAAAATGACATTCAAACCGTAATTGTTCACTTGTCTCTCCGATTATTCACTTTTTTCCGGATTTCTTTATCACCTGCATTTTGGACACTGCAAATGCACCCGTCAGGTTGTCGAAATTTAATACCAGAGGTTGGACCAAATAAAATTCTGTACGAAATAATTGGAGACGGTGACGAATCAGAAAGATCCAGAATTGAATCGCAGTCTCCTTCGGTATTCGAGACGTCGAGGGCAACAGTAACCAAAGCCCTTTTCTCGACGCCCTACATAAAATGGCGAACGGTTCAAAACGAAAGTTTTACGGCTCTAGGCTCGCTTCACGGTTGGGGGCGCCTTTTTGAATCTCCCGTTATGAATATGACAGACTAGTACATTTTTTTTTATTTGGTTAATCTGAAAAAAAATTACACAATTATAAAATGCATTTGGGGGAATATAAAGTTGAATATGGGGAATGTATGAAGGGGAGAAAACCCTGTACAGATGGAAGTTACAAAAAAAACATATACATAAAATGCGTTTGTGTGTAAATTAATAAATTCAATTATTTATATAAGCTCATATGTTAATTGACCAATGTACTATTTACTTTTTACTAAAATTATTACACTTTATCGTCAACAAAAAAAAATAAGCCGAATAAAACTTCCATATATGTAAATAATTTTATTCGTATTAACGAGTCGAATGTTATTATTCCATCTATATATATTTTTTTATTAATTTATGTGTCTACGTGAAAGTAAAAAATGGACAAATTGTCCATTTCAACATTGCTTATCTGATGACTTGCGGAGTTTCGAATTCGCAAAAACATTAGATCGAAAAAGTCGAGACACAGAGTGGGTAGGAAGAAAAAAAAACTCGATAAGGAAAAGGCAATCTTGCTTGGTATCCTTATTTTCGCTCGAGTTGGACTCATGGTAGATTGGATCGAAAGGAATCCGGGGAGAAATGGTTCGCCTGATTCGGCTACTGTAGGGGGTGCAGTTCGCCGAGGGTTTCGTTCTGTAAGGGGTGGTTTCGGGGTCGGGACCATACGATCGATCGCACCGCCTCCTACTCCTCGCGGGGCTCTCGCGCCATTGCAAATTATCACTTCCTATGGCCTCGGCCTTCTATCCTTCATCAAGATGAGGTCAGGTCAGAGGGAAAATTTCACGTCGCGTTCTATCGTCGTATAAGTTTGATGAAATCGTTTGAGTACTATCCACGGCTTTAATCAGACGGTTACTTGTCCTTGGTAATATTACTCCGATATATCATACCTAATGCCTAATATCGAATTTAATTTGTCTCATTTATTTTGTGTTCTGTTCCATTGAAATTTCTAATACATTTATAATACAAATGTTTATACGAATTTGTAATACAAATTCCATTCATGACAAAAATATAAAATATTTTGCTCATTATTTACAGGGACAAAAACTTTATTTTGCTTTTTATTTACAGAAAAACATATTTTTTAGTTTTCTTTTTATTCACATGAAAAAAAAACTTAATAAAACTTCTATATAAAAAAGACACTTTCATTGAATTGAATTGAATTGAATGTTGAATCAACATGCTAGACATTTCTAATACAAATGCCATTTCCACAAAAATACAAAATATTCGGCTCATAATTTACAGGGAAAAAACTTTATTTTGCTTTTCGTTTACATGAAAAAAAACCCCATTTTGCTTTTTGTTTACACGAAAAAAAAAACTTTATTTTGCTTTTTATTTACAGGAAAACATACTTTTTAGTTTGCTTTTTATTCACACGAAAAATAAACTTTTTTTTATATTAAAAAAAAACACATTTATTGAATTTTAAATCCTCTACAAAGAGCCTTATTTACGGCCGGATAGAAATATGCCAATTTTGCGAAATGGGCCAAAAACAAGCGACTTTTATACCATTCCAAGTTCAACGCCTTCTGCTGATCACGTTACATCGTTTTTGGGCCTTATTTCTGTAAAAGGGACGGACGTATAAATATATCGATGTATTTATTTCTATATAAATCAATTGACACATTTCTTTCGGTGAAAAAAATTGACGAGAACATTCATCCGGGATATATTTTCTCATACGTATTGGAGAGCCATCAACGTCTATGAACATCGGTAATATCGAAACCAATTTTTGAGAAAAGAAAAGCAAGAAAAAAAAACCGTTCTCAAACTCGTCAGTCGAATTTCTTGATTAAAAAAATCCCTAGATACAGAAAAATTAAACTTTTTATTTCGCTTATTACTTACACGAAATAAAAAACTTTCATTCCATTTTAAATCCTCCCCAAAGAGTCCTATTTACGACCGGATGGAAATTTTCCCATTTGTCGAAATTGCCCAAAAACAAGCGACTTTTATACAATTCCAATTGAAAGTTGGATTTTTTTTTCACAATGGCGAAAAAAGCACGTTTCTCATTATTCGTGAATCGAGGAAGTTTGCGCGCGAGCAAATATTGTTGCTGGGCAAAGTCGTCCAGTGCTAAATTTCCGCGTCAGTATCCTGGCTCACAGTCCCTCGTGGATCTCATTTCAGAGGCACCATAAAATGAGAACGGGAGGCAGAGGGAGAAAGGGCACGCAAGAGAGAGAGAGAGAGAGAGAGAGAGAGAGAGAGAGAGAGAGAGAGAGAGAGAGAGAGATCGGGATAGAGAACAAAGTGGCGACGCGGGAAGGACGCGGACCTATATATCCATCCAGCGAGGTCTGACGTTGGGCCGAAGGGAGAAGCGAGATGCCGGCTGGCGAGCAGATGGTTGTGTCCCCGTTTATTGGTTTATTCGTTGGTACACTGGCGACCGACTGGCTCTGTATGCACATACATACGTATGTACATGTGCGTGAGTGAACACACGTACGTATAGATGTCCCGACCGAAGCAACGGAGAGTGAGGGCTCTTTTTGTCGACTTGCTGTACATATTCGCAAGTTCCGTCGTTCATGACCCAACTTGTGCAGAGGGAAAGAAACACGACTAGTCACAACGGGTGGAAGAGGGATAGAGCGAGGCGAAGAGGGAGGGACCAAGAAAAAAAAGCGTCGAAACGTCGTCGAAGCCATGGACGCAACATTCGTTCGAGAGGTACGTCGCCTTATGATCGCGACTAATCTAGGTACTTCTTTTATCCAGTCCACGCAACAGTTAAAAAACGTCGAAAATTTTTATCAGGCATCCATCGCGAATTGTTTTTCGACCACAAAAAATGAACTGAATCCATTGGAATGACAAATCAATTTCGAACCTAGCTGATGACGTTTTGAAATCTGCGTATTTTAGGGGGGGGGGGGGGAATTGCTGATTTTCATAATTTATTTTTAAGGAAAGGTGTCTTCAAGATTTTTAAAACATAGAGTGTTTTAGTTACTAGCCTCGGCAGATTCCGTTCATAAAAATGATAAAAAGTTTCATTTCTACGTTTTTCGCGGTTATACGTTATTAACTTTATTCCCCAGCGTCGGTTTTGAGGTTCGTTTTTTCTCAGTTATACGTTAAGGCGGGTCATACATTTGCAGCGATAAAAAAATCGATTTATTTTATTTTTTCTTTAAACGATAGACCTGTATATGAGGCATTTCACGTCACTTCACCCAGTAAAACAAAAATTCACAAATATTTTTTAAAAATCGAGTTGCTTGATTGAAAAATATTCACCGAGTGTCGATTTTTTTTTATTTTCTGACTTTTTTTCTCGTTGATTACCATTTTTTAACATTTTTCCATTCAAATGGCTGTATCTTTGGCAGGATTTGACGTATTTACATTCGTAAAAAACGTAAATGTGCGTCTTTTTTCTAGCCTTCCAGAAAACAATTAATTCAGATTTTATTGAGCAAGTCGAACGTCCGTTTCCGGGCAAAATATGCGAAAATATTTTTTTTCTCAAGGAATGACACTCGTTATTTTATTTTTTAAATTTTCCCGAATTGTGAATACGAAAAACGGATTTTTGGTATTTTTTATAATGTAGGATTCCTAAACACCGTGAAGTAACAGCTATTTTTATTAAATTTTTTTTTTTTATTAATATTCGATTGAGGAGTGTGGAGCACTCCAAGATTAATACATATGACACATATGTCATATGTATTTCAAAAACCTGGTAAACATACAGCGAGTGCTCCACACTCTTCAATCAAATATTACTTAAAAAATAAAAAAAATTAAAATAGCTGTTACCTCACGGGGTTTAAGAATCCCATAATAAAAAATATCAAAAATCCGTTTTTCGTATTCACAATTCGGAGAAATTCTTAAAAATAAAATAACGAGTGTCTTTCCTTGAGAACGAAAATATTTTCGCATATTTTGCCCTGAAACGGACGTTCGACTTGCTCAATAAAATCTGAATTAATTTTTTTCTAGAAGGCTAGAAAAATACGCACATTGTAATTTTTTACGAATGTAAATACGTTAAATCCTGCCAAAGATGCAGCCTTGAATGGAAAAATGTTAAAAAATGGTAATCAACGAGAAAAAACGTCAGAAATTTTTTAAAAATATCTACACTCGGTGAATATTCTTCGGAAACTCGGAAAACTTTAAACGTTACAACCCGTTAACGCTGTGCCTCACCGCTCGGATTCGGAGCGGGCGTGAACTTCAAACGCGTTTTTCTCAAAACTGCATCATTGAAATTGGCGTGCAGGATTACTCAAAAACTATTGAGCCGATTGAGTTGAAACTTGGTAGAAATATTGAAAACATTAGTACCTTCTACTTGACGAAAATTGTTTTTGAATAAGTGGAAAAAAGTACTTTTTTAATCCACATTTTATAGAAATGTTGCGTGAAATGTTGATTTTTTTTTGTAAATACGTGCCATTTGATCAAATTTACATTTTCTTCATTTCAACTACCGTCACACAGGAACTATATATGTTTTAACTGAAAAAATGTTTGAACTTTATTGCAAATCAAAGTCTACGGGTAGCTAGACTGCACGCCGATTCGCAACTCGCGCGAGCTCCGCCATTTTGATAATGAATTAATTTAAAAAAATTATTTTGTATACTTAAATATATTATTGTAGTATACCTAAAGTTTGATAATTGTAGATTAATTTTTTCTTAGTTTAAAAAATCGCTCAATATTGTTTATTTTGTACCTGTCTGAATGTATATCCCGCCTTAATCACACGTGATATTCTTTCGCCGGAGAAAATTTCGTGTGACTGCGTTTTGATGTTTCGATGTGTTTATGTTTCTGACCTCGATTGTGTATGCATGTACTGTGATTCCATATCTCTTGTCAGTACGAACCTGTCTATTATTTTCTAGTCTAAAACGTCAAAGCCTACACCCGTATTCATAGTCGTTCCTTAAGAAATAAGGCCTCCTTGTTCTTTGTTCTGAACAAAGAGTAAGGAATAAGGATTCCTCAAGGTACATCTATGAATCCGGGTGTTAGTATTACAAACATGCATTAAATAAAATACAAAACGGAAATTCGAAAACTTGAGTTGGCTCGTTACTCGATTATTACCAATCAAATGTTCAAGTGCAGAAACCTAACATAAATATAACAGAAGAACTGCTATTGAAAAACATCGGGAATTATGCACCAATCGCCATTTTCAAATGTTAAAGAGTTTCGGATACATACTGTATTTCACTTCTACGTTATTCTCACTAATACGTGATATTTGATATACCCCTTGAAAAACGTATAACTAAAGTTTCACTGTATTAAGCTTTAAACGTGGCGGACGTATGGCACGGTCTTCGAAACTGGTTGAGGCGGATGTTGTCAGATGGCGTGACACGTAGGTCCGGCGGGATTAATCCGAAAAAGGCAAATGAAGATTTTTCTCTCATTAACACTCATACGGAGAATATGAACTAAGAAAAAGTGAGAAATATTGTAAATCGATGAAATGGTACACTTTGAAACAAAAAGATTGAATGTTCCGAAAAAAAGACTACGTCTTGCAATGAAATTTTTTTTTCAAAAACATTTAGGGTCATGTTTTAGACAATAAGGGTAAAACGATTTACCCAAATTTTATCAGAATTGGTCGATCAGCTTTTTAGCTATGCGTCATGCCACTTTTGAAAATGCAGTTTAGAATACCGTGCTATACCTCCGCCATTGTTTAAGATTAATAATTTAAAAAGTACCATATAACATCCAAAACTATGCTCACAAATGGTAAAGAAATGCTTCCTTAAAAAAAAACCCAAACATGAAAATCAGCGAATTTTTTCCTCGCCTAAAGGTATCTCCTCCTTAATAAAAAATGGCTACTGTAGCATGAGGATCCTCGATGCTCCCAACGTTCCCAAATTTATCGAAACATAAGCGATCTCGTATGTATTTCACCGAAAAATTCACGAAAATTCTATTTTATAATAGCAATAAAAAAAAATACTCAATTTCCTGTCGAATCAAAAACAAAGTAACGCAGTAAACTAAGGCATACCGTTGTTTTTTTTTTCAGATTGCACCGGTGAAGGAAGGACCTAATGGAGCTTCGATCGATGGGGGAGCTCTCGAAAGCATTCGTAGTCGGGGTTGAGAAAGGCGAGAGAAGGTACAATTTCGAGGGAGGAAATTATATACCGTGAGTTAGGGGTTGCAAAATCGGAGAGAGCAGGGCGAAGGGGAAGAGAGAGATGGTAGCGATAGCGTCGGCGTCAGCGTCGCATTTTGTACGTGAAAACGCGATGGCGTCGTGGCCGCGATGAGAGTCGGGTCGATAGAGAACCGACACGGGGGCACCCTTGGCCCGCTGTACGAAACTGAAACCCTCGACAGTTCAACCCAATCCTATACCTAATGTAATATGTATATATACATCTATATATGTATATAGATAAATGCCTTCAGAATCATCGTTATCCATATATATATATATATATATATATATATATATATATATATATATATATATATATATATATACATATATATATATACACATACATATATACACATAAAAATATATATACATAAGGATGATTTGGAGGACATTACATTCCAAAGACTGTCCTCATACTGGCCTATTGGCCCGGTATTCCACATTACGTAGACTCCAAACTCTTCAAAGTCACCTGTACATGATCGTCAGCTTATAAGGTCTATATAAGTATGCGCACTGAGGATATGAGGACATATGAAGATGTTACCTCAACGAAAAGAATATCATCTATTTATGTATATATCATTAGATTTTTATTTCCTGAGTTCCAACGTAAACCCTTGCGGGTTTTCTCGTATTACCCATTCCGAACGAACCCTTTCGCTCCCTACCCGCACTTCGCTAACCTAACCTAACTACCGTTGCGTCCACACCTGTTATAAGCTACACTACACCGCACGTGCCGAGGGTACGAGGAAACTGTGGAAAACCCGTACCAGAATAGACGGCCCCATATTCTTCTGATTCTCCGGGGCACGGACGTTTTACTCAAAAGTGAACCATTTTCGCGACATTATTTTTTTTTAAGTGATACATTATTTTTATTTATTTTTTCAAGTGAGCAACTTTAAAAATTAATTTAAAAATCGAGTGTTTGGAATCGAACTTTTTTATTATTAGCAGTTTGAGGACACAGTTACAGAGAATGATCAGTAATGAAACAAGAATAATCTGCAAATATTTTTTTAAATTAGGGGTCCAAAGGTCGGCAAGTCTAATAATTATTCTTCTTTTATTGTTGATCATTCTTTGTTACTGTATCCTTAAACTGCAAATAATAAAAGAAGTTTCATTCCATACAACGGTTTTTTTAAATTAAGTTTTAAAGTTGCCTATCCCTTAGGTAAAAAAAACAATAATATCTCGAAAATCGTTCACTTTTGCATAGAGCATAACTGGGTTATTTGATAGCGGAAAACATGTCCTATAATCCGTTCACGAGATCGTGTCTAATAACCAGTAGCCTTGTGTGTGTGTGTGTGTGTGTGTGTGTGTGTGTGTGTGTGTCTGTGTGTATATAATATTAGAGAGGAATAAGAAAGGAATTTTAGAGAAGACATTATATATATATATATATATATATATATATATATATATATATATATGCTCTCTAATATATATATATATATATATATATATATATATATATATATATATATATAATATTAGAGAGGAATAAGAAAGAAATTCTAGAGAAGACATTATTTATATGTATAGATGTATATATATAAATAATGTCTTCTCTAAAATTCCTTTCTTATTCCTCTCTAATATTATATATATATTTATATATATATATGTACACACACATATTATATACGATATTCCTTTCGTCGAGGTAATTTCCTTGCGCATTTATGCAGACGAGTATCCGCCCAGTCTGGTTCGATGTCCCGAGGGACGGAAAAATCTTTTCGTTACTCGGACTAAAGAGCGTCGACAGATAGAAGAGAAAATTTGTGATGATTCGACACGGAACGAGGTAAAAAGGGGTTTTCGACAAGCATTTTCTCATAGAACTTGCGAGAAGTCAAGTTACCCGCTGCGAGGGAACGTGTTTTGACATTACGCCTCGGATTTTTCGACGCCCCTGCCAAAACTAAATGATTCCGAAGCCAAGAAGTATCCCGAAGACTTAGGGCGGGTTTAAGCCGATTAGGAATAGCATTTTCCAAAATGAACACCCGCGTTGACTGCGCCCACGACCAATTTCCGAGCTCTTCTAATACGACAAATTTGATGAGCCATCAAACGCTATGGATGCAGGAACAATTGACATTCGTCTTAATCTCGTGACAATATTGGTCTCACTCAACATTGACCAACGACCGGTAGCGAAATTGAAAGTTTTCCCGAAATCACGTCGGTTTTGCGGCCCTCTCGTTCGGCCCTTGAATTTTCAATTGTCAGTCGATCGTCCCCGGTGAGCTGACAATGAGAGGCTGCTTGTTTTGCAGCTCGGGGGTGTTCTAATCTGGGATATAATCCAATAGACTCGCACACAAATACCAACCGATAATCCCTAATCCAGGACAACAAGGAAATACATATCGAGGAGGTCGATAATGTCGGTTTCTGTCAGGCACACTGAGGATTGAGCTTGAATATCAGCAGCTGCGAATTCATTTCAATTTAGGCGCCCAAAATTTGCAAATTCGACTTTTCCAAATTCGTAAGATTAACAGCAACGACGGAACGTTGGCTCGAATTTAAGTGGGTGGGAATGAAGATCCGATATGGAAAAGATCGCACCTTGGGGTTACTTACCAATGGTTGAATTAAGGGGGAAAGCAAGGGAGAAATTTTGGGGGGGCTTTGGGCGAGGAAAAAATTGCAGATTTTCATGATTTTTTTTCAAAGGAGAGATTTCTTTACCATTTTTGAGAGTTAGGGTATATTTTATTCCACCTTTTGGTTATTACATGGCATTTTTTTTAAATATTTGTCGAAGTGTCGAGAATAGATCGAATGGTACGCTTTGAAACGAAAAGATTGAATTTTCCGTAAACGGCTACGTTTTGCAATGAAAGAATACTTTTTTTTGTAATTTTCAAAAATACTTAGTATCGCGTTTTAGACAATAAGGTTAGGAAGATTTATGCCAACTTTCATGAGAATCAGTCGATTAGTTTTATACCTATACGTCACGTCAGTTTTGAAAATGCAGTTTAGAAGACTGTGCCATACCTCCGCCCTTTTAGAGATTTTTTTTAAATACCATATAATCGCTAAAAGTAATAATAAAACATACCCTAAGTCTCAAAAATGGTAAATAAAACTTTCCTTATAAAAATCATGAAAATCAGCACATTTTTCCTCGCCTGAAGGTCCCCACCTTAAATATACACGGAATCTACCCAAATTAAAAGAGAACACGTTTCTAATGTCTCCAATGTTGGCGAAATTGTGCTAGAATAAATATTCACTCACATTTCGAATGAAAAACAATTTCTACATCTGGCCACGTGAAAAATTTCAATTCAGATTTGAAAAATCACTTTTAAATTCGAGTTAATACGAATATCTATAAAGTTAATAATGATAACAATAACCATAGTGCAATAATAATAATTCCAATGCAAACTGAGGAAGTTGGTTGCGCGGAGCAATAAAATCTAATAAATAAAAAATTGTAATTACCATGAGCATAAGAAATATCACAATAATCAGTTTAAGGGAGGACGACACTGTGACAGGCTGAAAAGGACGATCTTTCTGATTTTTTTGTCTACTAGATTATTTATTTGGGATTTGGACAAAGATATGTTATTGAGCATACAGTGAATACATTGCCTGTAAATTTCCATTAAAAAAAAATAAAAAACTGACACTGTTATTAAGGTATTATAGAGAAATAATCAAGTTTAATAATCTATACGTATATGTAGTTCGCGTTGAGCGTTTTTCGAACAAAAAAAAATCACAAAGTAACGGGGCATTCAAAAAAACGTCGTTTTGACGAAATTTTTACTCATCTTCGGAGGCTTAAAAAATACTAAATAAAAAAATGGCCACGTAACACGACATCTACGGCAATTACAGAAATTTTGAACAATAATTGTTAGAGTTATGATTCCGGCCAGGTCAAGAAATGTCGAAAAACGCGATTGAAAGATTCAGTATACGTAAATCGTTGCGCTACCTGCCCTTATTAAATCGTCTCTAAGTTGTTTGATTTTCAATATTCCAACTTGAATTTTTTCACATACTCTTAAAACATATTGAGAAAATGCAAAAGAAGCCTCTTTCGGCCCCTCACAGTATCCTTTTGATATTACGGTAAAAAACATAAGATTTGTACGTGGCGTAAAGCCTACAATACCCATATTTGACAATTTATTACTCCCTTCGATCCCTCGCACGAAATATTTTCACTAAAAATTTGTAATAATTATCTTCTCCTCATCTTGATCTTTTTTTCTTCCCCTGTATCTTTACGTCATCCAAAAGGCCCTGGTGAATTTTACCACCCGCTTTCATGCTAAAACAATTTTCAAAATCACATTCTGCATCTCTCGCAAGGACTGCTGGCGTGTGAGAATGTTTTTCACGTCTTGTAGCAAAGACTGCAGCGAAAGATTTATCTCGTTATTAGTCGATATCGATCCTAGCAAAGCTTTCTCGTCTGATTGGCTATTCGTTCGAGTAGAAGCGAAGAAAAAGAAATGCAGCGAGGAAGCCAATAATTCAGCATATTTTAATTGTATGTGGATTGCAGGCGAACCTCATACGTACGATGACACGTTGACCAAGTAACCCGAAGAGAATTATGAGAGGGCCGATCATGCATCGTCACGCAGATGATCGCGAAGTTTCCAGCGGGCGCATACGCGAGAACGGAAAGAGTTGTACCGCTAAGATGAGACGAGAAACTCGACCTTGCTCACGATTCGGCTGTGTCATCCTCGGGCCGTTAATGGAGCGGAGAAGAGGATTGCTCGTCTCGGCATTTCCTCCATGAACACGAACGACCGAATCAATCACTATACATACATATTTACGTATAGGTGTATACCTACATGCGTAGAGTGCGGCTCGGCAGTGCAGGTGTATGAGCGCATCACTCTCCCGATCTTTCTCTTTCTCTCGCCTTGGGATAGTCCCCGGATCGAGTTTGCACGTCAGGTAAGAAGTGTGCCAGGTGACGAGACAGATTTTCTCCGTCGATTTATTTCACGATCGTATCGAACATGTATCAATTACTGTCGAATTCTTACGAATTTTCTTGCCGCTCTAACGATTTTTCGATTTTACAGAAATGACAGCGTCGCGGTAAAATCGAAGGAAAAAAAGAAGCAGTCGCGAATAGAGAAGTAATTTTATTTCATAAATTAACATATTCTACGTTACTTGCTTATATTTGTAGGTTGATTTTTAAACCTTTTTACACGTTTTTGGGGTATTTTGGGAGAAATCGAATTTTGTTAGGTTGTCGGTCATGGTTGACGGATGATTTCGATGTGAATTGCAATTGGGGCTCGGGGCTGGTACAAATGCAGGGGAAACTCATTTGTAAGAATGAATTGGTTAGCAGAGATTGGAGAAATAAATTAAGGGGGGCTGAAATGCCGAACTTTGAACGCTCCGACGGTTTAAAATTCTGAATTTTACTGTTCCGAAATTCAAGATGGGTCCGCGTTGAAATTTCAAACTTTGAATGATCGGAACGCTCAAAAATACGAAAGAATACTACCCCGAAAGAATTTTACACGAAAGACCAACACTCCGAAAATCTGAACACCGTCACAATAATTCGGCTATGGAAGTTTTAAAAGTTCCAAAATTTTCAATAAATCGACGAATTGTTTCAAGAATTTTTTTAAATTTAGTGATTTCGCGTCAATTTTGAAATTTGTCTAGACAATGTTATACGTTCTATATCATTTACAGTCAACTGTGTAGACTTTCGCTGGCATGATCTTGACATGGGGACCGGGTTGAAATATCAAACTTTGAATGCGCCGACGGTTTAAAATTCCCAATTTCAATGTTCCGAAATTACAAGGTTCGTCATATGTCTCATGACACGAAGAGCCGAAAAGTTTTCAATACCTGAGACTCACATGCTCTTTGCGAACCCAAAAATCCAAAGAAAAGGAAAGTGTTTGAAAAAGTGTTCTATTTGGCGTGACATTTTTACTATACTTTTTCTTAATGAAAAAGTAGTTTTTTAAAGATAATTCGACAAACAATGATTCACATACAGTACCGGCCAAAGAAAAGTACGCACCGTTCAAAATTCAATATTGATGCTATCATACTTACGAAAATAGTTAATGGAGTACTTCCTCAGCTGTTTCAACGATACTTTATAAGTTCACGTTTAGATTTTCACTGAAAAATCATAGAAAATATTCGAAAGCTGAACGAAAACAATTTCAACGCGTAGGATGCCAATTTTAGGCTGGATAAAATAAGTACGCACCCAAAGAAAAAAAAAATATGTCATCACATCTCATATTTTGCGTGACCACCTTTTGCTTCGATAACAGCCTGTAAATGCCGAGGCATACTTTCGACAAGATTGTGCATTTGCTGTTCGTCGATATTGTCCCAGGTCACCCGCAAAGCATCAAAAAGCTTTTCTTTGTTTGTTACGTCGCCTTTATTAAAATTTTGGTCGAAAATAGACCACAGATTTTCCATAGGATTTATATCTGGCGATTGTGCTGGCCAATCCAAAAGTTTGATCTGTGAAGAACGGAAAAGGGACGATGATTTTCGAGCCGTATGTTTACGATCGTTGTCTTGTTGAAAGATCAATTCATCCTGAAAACCGATCGCTTGCAGTGATTTGTCCAGATTTTCGTGTTATGATATCAAAGTGAACATCGGTCATAATACCGTTGATTGGAACCAAATTTCCCACTCCTGGCCACGCAAAACACCCCCACACTAAAACACTTCCCCCTCCGTGTTTGACAGTCTTTTGTATATATTTTTTTTCAAGAAGCTGTTCCCCCGGCTTATTATCCTCGAATTATTAACACGGTTAATAATCGTCGGATTTTTCTTTACCTCCCTGATCATTTTGCGATCGTCCAATGCAGTTCTTTTTCTACCTCGTCCATTTTTATC
This sequence comes from Ophion ellenae, assembly GCA_963210295.1. Taxonomy (NCBI): domain Eukaryota; kingdom Metazoa; phylum Arthropoda; class Insecta; order Hymenoptera; family Ichneumonidae; genus Ophion; species Ophion ellenae. Next base: position 38,301,442 of record OY723391.1, on the reverse strand, counting down.
ACCGAGTAATTTCGACCCATTTCTCTTTTAGAAATACCTTTTTTTGGAATGTAATTACCAGTTCTCGCTCTTGAATTGCAATTTTCAGCATCGCGGATTTGTTGCCACCGTACTCGAACACAGAAAATCGATAACTGGCTGAAAAATCGTTTACATTCCGTTTGCCTTCCTAAGCTTCGTTGGGAGAAAATCGCTTTGTTGTCAGTGATGAGAATATATAAACCTTGGGTGTGTACTTTTTTTTGTACAGCACATAACAGGCACTCTTTGCGCTGAAATCTCTGTCTTTCTGGTTTCGAATATTTGTAACATTGTTTCAACGGCAGCGTGAAGGCAAAACAATGAACTTTCGTCATGACTGCTCAAGTTCTGGTTTATTGGTGATATTTGGAATGAGAATAGCACATACGTGGATATTGAACGGTGCGTACTTTTTTTTTGTCCGGTACTGTAGGTAGTCATTATGTTATCTAAAAGTCTGCAAAATTTCAAAATGATCAATCAAATATAGTTTTTGAGTTACTTTGAACGAGGTTCGCGATAAAGGGACTTTCAGGAAAACGCGTTTAAAGTTTTCAATACTCAAAAATGTTGTGACTGATTTTCGTCTACAATCAATGAAAAATACATCCCAGTATACTGATAAAATGTCAAGCCAAGTTACCGAACTTTTAACGAAAAATTACGATTCTAAAAATCGTCTCACTTATACGGTGCTTTATGGAGATCACACGCTGGCAACATTTCTATCTAATAACTTATACACTAAATAACTCTAGATGCCTGATATAAAATGCTCATACGTATAGAAAAATCTAAAGATTCCGTAGTGACAATGGAAACAGGGGGTCACTGAATGTTTAAAAAAAAAATATGAATGATGAAACTTAGAAAAATGTGCCTGCCAAAAGAACTTTCCTAGTCGCGAGGCTAAAAAAAATGTACAATTGTTTAAAGCTACTAAAATTGGGCGAAATTTTTGGTCTGGTTTATCGTTGGGTACAATAATTGATTGTGACTTATTTTCGTTAAGCGCCACTGTAATTTACCAATAACTCAGAAGGGCGCTCCTTATGCCCCCACAGAATAAGTTCCTCCGCGAAAGGAATACCTTAAGGCGGGATATACATTTACAACGATCAAAAAATCAATTTCTTTTTTTTTTAAACGATAGAACTATATACGTAGAATATTTTTCCAAAGTCTTAAAGCGAAATTCGAAAAACTTCAAACGTTGCAGCCCGTCAACGCTGTGCCTTACCGCTTGAATTCGGAGCGGGCGTGAACTTCAAACGCGTTTTTCCTCAAAACTGCATTATCGAAAGTGGCGTGCAGGATTACTCAAAGACTATTAAGCTGATTGAGTTAAAACTTGGTAGAAATATTGATAATATTGGTACATTCTACTTGATGAAAATTGTTTTTGAAAAGTTGGAAAAAAACGACTTTTTTCATCCACGTTTTACAGAAATGTTGCGTGAAATGTTGATTTTTTTTTGTAAATACGTGCTATTTTCTCAAATTTGCATTTTCTCCATTTTAATTACCGTCACATAGAAACTATACATATTCTATATGAAAAAATGTTTGAATTGTTTTGCAAATCAAAGTCTACGGGAAGCTAGACTGTACGCCGATTCGCAACTCCCGCGGCGATCTTGCTGTAACACTCTGCCACAGCCCCGCCATTTTGATGATGAAATTATTTAAAAAAATTGTTTCGTATACTTAAATATATCATTAAAGTATACCTAAAGTTTCATTATTGTAGAATAATTATTTCTTAATTTAAAAAATCCCTCCATTTTGCTTATTTTTTCCTGTCTAAATGTATATCTCGCCCTAATGACCTACCGATAAATCTGCGATTTCGGGGCTATCAAGACGTCCCTCACCTTCTTCTCAAACTGTTCTTTACGTTACAAAGTTAGTCTTTACGTTAATTCGAAACGTATTACTTACGAATTGGTAATTAATGAGTAACTGGTAAACAACAAATACCTTTAGTCACGAAAATGTTTTAGTCTCTAAAAAAAAAACTTATTAATTATCAACAATTAATTAGCAACGAATGTTAGTAAAAAAAATCCATTACTGTATAAGATTTTTCGAAAATACATTCAATTTTCTCTATTTTTCCACCATTCCAAATCGTTACGTTACAAAGTTAGTCTTTACGTTACGTTACGTTACAAAGTTAGTCTTTACGTTAATTCGAAATGTATTACTTACGAATTGGTAATTAATGAGTAACTGGTAAACAACAAATACCTTTAGTCACGAAAATGTTTTAGTCTCTGAAAAAAATAACTTATTAATTATCAACAATTAATTAGCAACGAATTTTAGTAAAAAAAATCCACTACTGTATAAGATTTTTCGAAAATACATTCAATTTTCACTATTTTTCCATCATTCCAAATCGTGGACCAACCGAGATCATAAAATGGTAGCACGAATGTTAAACGACACTTCAAGAGTCAGAAGAAATCTACTTTATCATGTCTTCAAAAAATTGCATCCTTTCTAATTCAACTCATTTCAATTCTAAAAACGAATTTCAAATGATTTTCAAAATAATATATATACGATATGAAATATCTTTCAAAACGTATGAAATCCCAGACTGAATTGACCGTAAAAAATGAACGAAACAAACAAGTGTTAGAATTGTCAAACGAGTTTTAATAATTGCTTTAGACTAAAAAGATTATCGCCGATCACGATGAGGCCGCTGATGAAGCGATGTCCGTGTATTTGTATGGCCCGAGTGGCCGAGTCCCGACGCGGTTCGTGGTCGGCTCTTCCGTGTCGAATGACTGTGCGAAAAGAGAGGCAATTTCGGGGCTCTCAGCAGAGCCAGTATCGAACACAGCTGTTATATGTCCGGTAGAAAAGAAGGATAAGGAGGGAAAAAAAGAGCTACGAAGCCACTCTGCCCCTCAAGAGGGCCAATTACCTTGCATTTCACTGTCATTTAGCGAATGATCGATCTACCTTCGTGAGGAGAATGAAAATTGAATGAAACGATCGTCGAGTACGTTAATCGTGTTTTCGTAGCCGGACGGAAAAAAATACCGTGAAAAATAGATTTAAAAAATTGATAATGACAATCGAAATAAATATCAAATATATTTGGATCGTCGTTATCAATTTTTTTTTCTATGCGTTCCCCTCTACTGCTAAATAAAGAATAATTATTTATTTTTATGCTCATATTCAACATTTTTGTCATTAAATTCCAGAATAAAAATTAACTTTTTTATATTAATATGCACATTTTTTACTCAATGACATTAAATGAGGAGAATAAATAATTAATGAAAAAGTATTTCCTTTTAGGTTTGGAGCAACTGGAGCACCACAAGAAAAACCGATGAAAATCGACAACGTGAAAAAAGCCTGTTACGTATACTGGGCCATCTGCGAAATTTGCATCGTACGTGAAAAATGTTATTTCAACGGAGAGACGGCGCGAAAAGAGGGAAAAATCATTTAGGAATTTTCAGCGAAGAAGGCCCAGTTAATGCTCTACATCTACCCTGTAGATCCGAATTTGTTTGAAAAGAGGCGACAAATTCGGTTCTAGAGAGGTTTGTGTGGTGCATACAGTGCTACGGTGGTCTGAAACAACGATTTTACAACACTCGTCAACGACAAAAATGCGCGCTCGATAAAAATCGATTCTCGAGCTACGATCGAATCTCGCACCCTGCGAGTTCCGCGACGAAGCAATCGACGTACCGAGAAAAAAGAAGCACCACTTATCGAATAAAGGCGTAACGAAAAACAACGATAAATTTTCCGGGAACGAAGTAATCAACGAGAATAAAAATGGACGTGGAAAAAAAAATGGAGACCGTCATTTTTCAATAGTTTCACGAGTCTCGATGATGCTGTCATTGACGAACGTGACATCAGTGCACAGTCACGATCCATTACACGTTCACGTGCGTATCCGAACGATAATGACATTTGTTGCACATACGCGCAATGCAAATGCATATTTATGTATACAGGTAGTCGCAGAAATTGATTGCCTGTGGAAGAGCGAGAAAAAAAATGGCAGATTTCTCGCGATCAATAGCCAATAAATGTTCGATGAAAAAAAAAATCAAACCTCTCGACACCTCGTCCCGCGCGGAATGACCCGCGTCCCAACAATGCTTCGGACTCCGATAATTTTCACCCGCTGCGCGTTAATTTTGAAAAATTCGCCACACGCTCGTTTCCCTCGCGTCCCTGTCGATTCTCAAACGCGGCAATATCGCAATGCAATCTCGCGTCTCGTAACGCAGTCACGGCGTTGCGTAATCTTTAAGCTCGCGCTAATGAAGTGCATACTCTCGAGAGCGAGTGTAATTACCGGCAAACGTGTATCCTAGACGATCGCGGGTGAGCTGTTCACTTTTCACGCGGTTTCAACTCACAGCCACGATTTTGCAACTCGGCACGGTTACAGCGAAAACGCCGCGAAAAAGGTCACGGCTCGTTATAAAATATCGCGCTGGTAAAACGAGATATTCATTTTTTCCTCGCCTTCTTGTCATTGTCGCCCGTGATGCAATTATATATATTTTTTTTGAGAACGAACGATAGGGGAAATGGGAGAATGCGGTGGATTTTTTGGAGAATGGTCGTTTGTAGTGAGCAGGGTCGAATGTGCCGGAAGGGACATTTTGTGAGGTTTTCTTCACTGACTTTTGGGACCAACAGATCGCGGCCGAAAAAAAAGAATTTTCGTAAATTTTTTGGGGGAAAACGTATACGGGATTTTCAATTATTTTTGTTTTTATATTGAAGAGTATGGTTTTGAGTATCTTTTACAATTTTGGGATTGAAAAATATTTATGAATGTGGTAGATACAAAGGTTTGTGTAGTGCTGATCGAAAACGAATCAACCGGAATAAAAAAATCAAAGGCATTGAATTTTTGCGTGAAATTGAATTTTGAAAAATGGCCGCTGTTCAACGTGATTTTCGGTGAAAATAAACGTTCTATTTTTGTGAATAAAATAAACTAGGCATCGAAAAAATCCTTCGCTCGAACACTGCTTATAGATGTGTAAATGAAGCTTGTAAAACTTGATGTTGATCGGTGCAGTGCTTTTGGAGATTTCGTGATCACTGATTTTGAAAGTAGTAGAAAAAAAACGCATTTAAAGTTCGCTGGTTTGCGGAACCTTCCTATATATTATAACTCAATTTTGAACGTATCGACTTGAAGTTTTCAAGAGTATTTTTAAAGTGTTGTATTTAATGTCTGATTTAGTATTTAATCCGTCGAAAAACGAAAAACGATATTTTCAAAAAATCTGTGAATTTTTTAAGGGATAACGTGTACAGATTTTTAAATTTTGTTTGTTTTTATATTGAAGGGTATGGTTTTAAGTATCTTTTAAAATTTTTGTATTGAATAATATCTATAAGTGTGGTAGATACATTGGTTTGTAGGATGATGATCGGGAACGAATCATCCGAAATAAAAAGGATCAAATGTATTTAGTTTTTGGGTTAAATTATCTAGTGCTTGGACGAAAGAAGTGATAAAATATTGATTTTTGAAAAAATGCCCGCCGTTCGAAGTGGAAGTATCGATTTTCGGGGAAAAAAAACGTTCTATTTTCGTCAGTAAAAAGAACTGCATCGAAAAAAATCCTTCGTTCGAGCACTGCTTTTTGATATGTAAGAGGAGCTTGTAAAATTTAGAGTTGAACGTTGCAGTGATTTTTGAAAAATCGTGATCACTGAGTTTGAAAGTAATTTTGAGAAAAACACGTTTCAAGTTCGCCGGTTCGCGGAACCTACCTATTAACGGCCATAACTCCTGTAATTCTAAACGGACCGACTTGAAATTTTGTGTGAATATTTTTAAAAATATGTATTTTGAAAATCCGTCGAAAAACAAAAATCGATATTTTCAAAAATTCCGTAAATTATTTGTGGAAAAATGTGTACAGCATTATCGATATTTTGATTTTTTACATAGAAGAGTTTTAAGTATCTTTTACAATTGTTGTCCAGGAAAATTTGTTTAAATGTGGTAGATACAATGGTTAGTACAGATCGGAAACAAATCATTCGATCTGAAAAAATCAAACGCATTTAGTTTTTCCGTTGAATTATCTAGTGCTTGGACAAATAAATAAATAAAATGTTGATTTTTGAAACAATGGCCGCCGTTCGAAGTGAAAGTAACAATTTTCGGCGAAAAAAAGTTGTATTTTCGTCAATAAAAAAAACTATGCGTCGAAAAAATCCTTCATTTGAGCACTGCTTTTAGATATGTAAAAGAAGCATGTAACATTTAAAGTTGATCGGTGCAGTGACTTGGGAGATATTGTGGTCACTTGGATTTTAAATGTAATTTTGAGAAAAACGCGTTCAAAGTTCGCCGGTTCGCGGAACCTACCTATAAACGCCTATAACTTCCTTTTTGAAATGTTATATTTTAAAAATCCGTCGAAAAACAAAAATCGATATTTTCTAAAATTCCAACTAGGTGTAAGCCTTCAGAGCTAAAATTCCAACTAGGTGTAAGCCCTCAAAGCTAAAAATTCTGAAAAACCGTCGAAAAACAAAATTCGATATTTTCATAAATTCCAACAAGGTGTAAGCCTCCAAAGCTAAAATTCCAGCTAGGTGTAAGCCTTCACAGCTAAAATTCCAAGTGGGTGTAAGCCCTCAGCGCATGTGGAACATTTGACGAGCGCAGCGTAAATGCGCTTTTCCACACAAGAACCCGAAATGTTACACGACGTCGAAGTTTGCATCGTTAGAATGCACAGGACTTTTATACTAGCCCTTATTTTTGGTCAACACCGCCAAGCTACAAAAATTTCCAAAAAGGCTCTTCAAAAATCTTATTCTCATGACTACTTTTTACCCTTTGGATCATGACAAAAATGGAGAATCAAGAAAGAATTGCCGTTGCATTCCAACGGTGCAAACTTCAACACCATCGTCTCATCCATTTCTGACGGCGCTTCTTCCTTGCACTCACTTTGTCGTCACGCGGGAAATTGCCAATTAAACAATACCCTACAGAGCCCGTACGCCACAAAAATGCGTAACCACGAAAGTTATCTTCATTTCTGGAAATAATTGTCAAGACGCCTGGAAGTGTGTACGCATGTAGATTTGTCCGAGCGTGGATAACACAAGGAGGGGTGAGACGAGAGACGCGCGCGCGCGCACGTAGCCACATTATTACATTTATTAGTATGAGAGTTCGGATCGCGAGAGGATGTGGGTTACAAAGGGAAAAGAGAATCGTTTGTGAATAACGAAAAGAAGAGAGGGAGAAAAAAAACCGAGCGAGTAATGGAATGAGGAGACGTCATGGCAAGATATCCCCGCGACTCAAGTTCTAAATCCACATCCGAGTGTGTGAGAAAACATAGGAAGATTAATGATTTACGTGACAAGGGAAGAGAGGGTGCCCGTTGCTTCAGCGCGGCGTCTGTGGCTCCTCGGTTGATGCCGAACAGACAGAGAGAGAAATGAGGAACAGGGAGGAAAAATTTACCGCGAATATGGATCTCTTTAGCTCGGCTGGCAGCCAAAAAAGTTCTAGCGAATTGCGAGCACGACATTTCCAAAAAAATCCACACCAAATTCTTCCCTACTTACAACAGATGATGGTTCCCATCATGGCCCGTGGTATTTTTTATTCCCTCGCCATTCACTGTTCGGATACGTGGTCCATATCGGTTGGCAATCATGAGCAAACTTTGACAGACGAGAGGATGATGAAGGGATGGAGATAAGGCTGATAAGGAACCTCCACTGGTGTGCAAGCGAGCGTCATCACTCACAAGGAACATCACTTTGGTGTCCTCCTCCGATTTTGTTCAAACTTTTTTATGTTGAACAGTATTAAAAACTCAGAGACACGTATTTTTTTATCGCCGGAATAACGGTTTTAAGGGGTGAAACGCAACCTCCAAAATGGGGATGTTTTCCGTCGATAACGTTTTAACGGTACGAGATATAAAAAAATGTCCAATTGCAACAATGTTTATTTTTTTGTGTACTATACATTGAAGATAAGAACGATAACGTTATCGACGAAAAACAGAAAACACCCCTATTTTTGAGGGTGCGTTTCACCCGTTAAAACCGTTTTCCCGACGATAAAAGAAAATTGCTGTCTCTTGGTTTTTGATACTCTTCCACATAAAAAAGTTTCAACGAAATCGGAGGAGGACACCAAAGTGATGTTCCTTGTCAGGCATAATTACTCAAGACGCTGGAAAACTTTAGCCCACAATGAGGGGGTGGCCAGCTACGATCGAAGTTTCCGGGCAAACAAACTCGACAACCACGTGACCCAGCATCCCTATCCGGAGTAAGACTCGCTGGCTGTTCTATTCTCATTCGCTCCTTTCGCGACGAGTGACTGATGACATCTCCTCGATCAAGACCGTCACCGGGAGATGCTCACCCCGTTCTTCCCTGCCCAAATATTATCCAGCTATCGCGGATTATATAGCTATACATATGTATATGTACGTCTATACGGTTGCGTAACGCGGTAACGTCAGCCACAGTCCTTTGCCCCATGCGTGATCACGTTCGAAATGGAATGACATGCTAATTCTTGACAGAGAACATTCGTACTTGGTGGATCGTGTCATCCTGCAATTTCTCAAATTCTCTCGACGCGTTTCCAAAAATATTTTACGCGAAGTGTTGTCAATCGTGAGGAACGAAAATGGCTGCCTCGGCTAAAGGTGGAGTCGGGTTACTTTGAACGGGTTTTGGAAGTTTTTTGTAGGTAACTTTTTTTTAACGTACTAAATTCCAACTTTTTTGCTCCAATGAAACAATGTGTCCTTTGGCTATCAAATGTATGAGAAAGTCAAGCCCCACCACCCCCCAATTTTATATACATATATTTTTTTAGTGTCAAAGTAACCTCGCATGTGGGATTTCTTCAACAAAGCATTGAAATGCAACTTGTGTCAAAAATTAAGGATTACTTTGACATCATTTCGATAAATTGTCAAAATATTTTATGCATTATACATGGAATTAAATGGAAAGCAACGAATTTTTGCAATCAAATTGTCATCTTTATCAAGGCGGGAGCCTAAATCAGAAGGTCCAACAAAGCGTTTTTCCGGACTTTTGTTCAGAAAAGAAAAAAAACAAGTGAGCCCATTAAACAATGTGGTATCTTTTCAGGTATATTTAAAATGGATAAATAAAAATGTTTCAACATGAAACAATAAATGACTGCAGATTTATATTCCATGTGCGTCTTGCCACTGCAGTCCCCAACCGGTGGAAAATATGCAGCTCGTAATTCTTAACTTATACAAAAAAAAAAAACCAATAAAATGTTCAATTCTCATATATTTTTCTTCCGGATGAATTAAGAAAAAGCTGAAAAAAATCGTGAGAATATAACTTTTCTCAGGTTTGAAATAAAATGTGTTAAAAAAACATTTTAACGTGCTACAAAAATGATTTAAAAAGACTTTTTCAACGACTATTTAAATTCACTTGGAAGAGATTTTCATACTGAAGAAAATAAACTCAAGTTTGATTCAATAGGTCGTTTAGTTTTTTTTTGCTATCACGCCCGCCAATTTGGAAAAATCGTGAAAATGAAAACTGGAGAAAACGCGCTTCAAAGTTTTCAATAGGAGGAAATATCAATATCAAACATAAATCGCTTCTCTGCTTTTGACCTTGTATCTTCGAACATATTGACAATTGGCCTCTGTAACTTCGTAAATATATTCTCGGATAGTTTATCTATCGATTTAAGCAACAAAAAAACGTGTTTTCGGACCTTCTAATTCAGGCTCCAGCCTTAAGGATACATTTTACACAAAAATATCAAGTACCTCGGGTACAATTATTGGCACTTAATCAGTCTTATAATTATCGTTGAGATCAAAATGAAGTTCAGCAACATTATAATAAACTTGAACAACAAATTTGAGCAACAACAGAAAAAAAGTTGAAAATAATTAGTCTGTGTCCTCGCACACTGCTCTGTTAAATTAGTAGTCCCAAAAACTGTCAAAGTTACCCCTAATGTCAATTCAACCCCGTTGTACGGTCCTGAATGAGGGCCTCATTTTTATCTTGCCATTTCCTGAGGCGAGAAAATCTTTTCCGGATTTTTCACAATTTTGTCGATTCCATAGTGGGATAAGTTTGGTAAATGCAGCTTTTATTCTTTCGTCCCGCATTTTTTTTTTACCAATCGCCCAGACGTCCTGGAGGAACGAAATCCGTATTGGAGCGTTTTGGAGCTCAGACGATGCGAATGCGGGACAAGAGGCGGAGGTCGGCATAGATCTGACGCGAGTGACGGAGCCGACGCCACACTGTGTGAGTGTCTGTATGCTGCGCACGTAAAATTAATGATGACTCGTTGCCCCGACGAGGAGTCGTCTATCGCCCAATTCCGAACCTTTTCCTCCACGTATCTCTGCTCCTCGACCTCCGTGGATGAGGCCGCAGCGAGAGGGCACGAGCACATCCTCCTCAACTTCGCACCACATCCCGGGGAACGAGCTCGAACGCAATTTTGGACTTTTGTTGAGCGAATTATCACACGATTTCTGACTCGTTTCCCATAGAATGCAGGGCGAAGCATTCTTTCGAAAAGTTTCGAAAATAATTATTTCCAAAAGAAGGAATGGAAATTTGCGAACCTTGGTTCCAGAGGAATTTGAATTGGTTCTACTCTTGTCTCGATTTGGCAGAATGGGCGGATCCAAGGGGGGACACCACTGTGACGGGCCGAAAGAACGTCCTTTTTCCGATTTTTGTTTACTACTAGATTATTTATTTGGCATTTAAAAAAGGCATGTTATTATGGAATCATCATAGTGTGAAATTTTCAAAAAATCGATTTTTTCATTATCCGATAGTATACATGGTGATAAACGTTCTGTCCAATTTTTAGATTGAAATTCGAATTATTTCGGTCGCTACAGCCTTTCTTTGAACTTTAAACGCGTTTTTCTCGAAATGATGTTTTTCGAAACGGTGGCCATTCTCAAAGGAAGAGTTTTCAAGCTATCCGTTTAAAATGTTAACAGAACACTCTTGACGTCATTCCTCATATTGCTATGGAAGCTTTTTTTGGAAATCTTCCTATTTTTTTTTACGAAAAACTGTCAAAAAAAGGCTAAATTTAATACTTTTTGTTCAAACAGCCGCTATTTTTCAAATTTCACTTTTTAAAAACCCGTCATAGGAACATGGCGGCTTTCCTACAGATTAGTAATCATTTTGAAATTCGTGTTTCAGATAAAATTTGCGGCCGCAATCCTGGCCACCGTGGGACACCATTTTTTTCCACGCCATTTTCCGAAAATAAAAATAATGCTAAACAATAAATTGAGAGATTTTTTAAAAATAATTTCGTATTCTTTATAGGTGCTTAAATTTGTAAAAAAAATCGACCTATTACTTATCCTATCCACCTAAAAAAATCGCGAGAATCGGCTATTTTTCGGGTCACACTGTGATGATTCCTTAAGCATACATTGAATTTACTTCGTGTAAATTATTATTAAAAAAAAATAAAAAATTAACATTATCGAGGTATAATAGAGCCGTCGTATAAAAAATGTGGTCCAATGGCCGAGTCCATATTTCAATAGTGGTTGGTCTGAAGAACGAAAATAAAAAAGTTATATAATCTATATAAATGTAGTTCTCGTTGTACGTAGCCGTTTTTCGAAAAAAAAAATGTTTCACAAAATGGTGGGTATTCGAAAAAACTATAATTTTAGCGAAATTTTCACTTAGGTTCAGAGACTTAAAAAATACTAAATTAAAAAAATTGCTACGTACAACGATAATTACTGCAATTAGAGAATTTTTGGTTTTAAAATATTGAAAATCGCACAATTATCGCTAGAGTTGTGATTCCGGTCAGGTTGAGAAAAGTCGTTTCGAGAAAAACGCGATTGAAAGTTTTAGTATACGTACATCGTTGCGCTACCTGCTCTCACTAAATCGACTGTATCTTGATCAATTTTCAATTATTCAACTCGAATTTTCTTTTTCACATATTCTTGAGTATGTATAGTTTGAGAAAGTGGGGAAAAAGTGTGGGCGTCTTATAGAAATGCTAACATGCCGATGAAAATCGAATATATTACTTCGTTCGTTCTATTAGATGCGAAATTTTATATCCGATCACTAATCCGTTCAAGAATTATAGCACTTTTAATTTTTAGTTGCTTTAGTATGAAGAAAAAATGGTATAGACTGGTTTAGATTTTTTTAGAGTGATTAATGTATAACAGGAACTTTTCGCAAAGTTGTACAATCATTCACTATATAATTGTCGGGTAATTAATCAACTAATATTCCACATTAGTCAAATGTAAAATTTCACATTACAATTACTTACTCAAATTATTAATTCAATAATTAATAGTAACGTACGGAAATCCATAGGCAAAATTGCACAATAATTCACTACATAACTGTAGTGTAATTAATTAATATTTTACATGTGTAAAATGTAAAACTTTACGTCACAATTACATACTCAATTAATTACTTCAGTAATTAACTGTAACGTACTGAAATTCTGCTTGTCTTCTCGTTCGACGCTCTCGTTCTTAGCAAACTGTTCCGCAACGCTGCCAACAGTTGAGCGGAATAAAAACTGCGGCAGTCGCGAGGCGCTGCATATTCACTCTCAAGAATGTTGCCCTCATAAAAACAAATATTATAGAACGGATACAAGCAAATAAATAATTCACGAAAACCCTTTTAAGGCAGGATGCTACTTTGAAACCATGAAAAAAACGCTATTTTCGTGAATTTTTTCTGAGAATACTATTAAAGATATCGATATGGGGTTTAAACTGTTCAATAAATACACTCTTTAAGTACATAAAAAAAAATTTTTAATGTATTTTATTCATTTTTTGTACACGTAAAATATGTTTAAAGCCAACGCCTCGAAAAGCAGGTACCGTTGCCGTGGTCGTGAAATCTTCCCGACGGATGGTCTGAATAAAAAAAATCAAATAGTTTCATGTTCAGTATGTCTTCAGGAACCGACCTAACTAGAATATTTTATATACGTGCAAAATTAACAAAATGGCGGCTAAAATACGAAAAATATTTTTTTCGTATTTTTTTTCTCGTATTTTAGCCGCCATTTTGTTAATTTTGCACGTATATAAAATATTCTAGTTAGGTCGGTTCCTGAAGACATACTGAACATGAAACTATTTGATTTTTTTGTTTTAAACCATCCGTCGGGAAGATTTCACGACCACGGCAACGGTACCTGCTTTTCGAGGCGTTGGCTTTAAACATATTTTACGTGTACAAAAAATGAATAAAATACATTAAATTTTTTTTTTTATGTACTTAAAGAGTGTATTTATTGAACAGTTTAAACCCCATATCGATATCTTTAATAGTATTCTCAGAAAAAATTCACGAAAATGGCGTTTTTTTCATGGTTTCAAAGTAGAATCCTGCCTTAAATGAAAAATCGAGACTTAAACTACATATTATGCCATGATTAAATTCACTGTACAGGTAGAGCCTGAATTTGAGAATTTTCCATTTAGGTTACTTTTACCAGCGCTTCTTCTTCACCAGGCATCATTAAGGGGGAGCTCCGTAAATATGATTATACTCATGAAATTTAATAATAATTTAGCTCGGTACGAAAAATACGAAGAGTATTGGAGGAGGATCTCACAGAGTAGTGTAAGAATTCGAGGCTGTCTGAGGACCCAAACACACGCTGTAGGCATTCAAAAGAACTCACGCGGTTTGTAAATATCTTTTTACCGAAATTTCTTCGATTTTATTGATAAATTGTGAACCTCGTCCACAATTTTTCAATCGGCATTTCAAATTCGACGTGAGGGATTATTGATTGTGAACAATTGCGTCTTTTATGTGTATGTGTGTATATATATATATATATATGGCCATCAATTGATCTATGGATCCATCGTCCATTGAATAAATCAATCTGTTTTCCGGATGAATTCCCAGCATTATTATTATATTTCAGGGGGAAGAGTTCACAAGCGTATAAACTTCGTTAATGTTTCACACTCTCCACGAGGATTACTTCGTAGATTCGTCGGGAAATTAGGAACATCGGATATAAGGGTCAATTAATTAGTTCATCGGTACGAGGCTCGATCCTCGAGATCTCCAGGATATATTCATTCGTAAAGCCGTATCATTAACAATATTTTATAAAGGCGTGCGCGTATGTGGCTGTGTATTGAGTTCGAAGGATCTGTGAAAGAAGGTTTCCGGAGAGCTCCGTTCGTCCCGAACTCGCTCGCAATTAATGACTCTCTTCGAAGGGAAAGAGAGGGAAGGTTCCTAATGTGCCGACAAAATGGTCGAAAGGCGTTGCTCCATTGTCCTGACAGATATCTCATGGTGGTGTACCGGAATCTATTTACAATAAACTGAACTTCACACGTGTAAACTAATGATATATATATGGGATATTCCACGCCATTTCAGCTAGCTCGTGACCCCTACCATCTTTGGTTTTCCCGATTTTTTTGTAAAATTGTACCCCATGAAAGGAATATCCACACCAATTTTTAGATTTTTATCTCTTCTTTTTTAGGAGTTATAATTTTCCAAAAAATGTCGATTTCAGAAGTTTTGGTAACGTTTAAACGCTGATTACTCTTGAACTAATTGAGATGCCGACAAATGGCACTATATATTTTTTTCATTTTGAAGCATATCTACGTTAAAGAATATGAAAAAAAATGATCAATTATCAATGACGTTTTTTTGCTTCTAAAGTGATAACTTTTTTAACGATGATCGCCTTCTTTTCATTTTTTTTTAAAATTCTCTAAAATAGAGTGACCCATTCTATGATTTTTAAGACTAGTCTCAGCGTGGGCCTAATTTTTCTTCTATTTTTTTCGATTCAATCATATTTTTTTAAGACGGTTTTTATCATCTTATTGTTAGTGTCCAATAATGCTATTAGTGATTTTGTGATTTCCAATTCGGCTTCGACCGGCCTGAAACGATTTATTTTTCATTGGTAGGTACTGAATTTAACAAAAAAAGTGATTTCGAAAAAAAACATTGTTTTCGTTGAATTCAGCACGAATGAAAAATAAACCGTCTCAGGTCTGTCGAAGCCGAATTGGAAATCACAAAATCATTAATAGCATTATCGGACACGAACAATAAGATGATAAAAATCGTCTTAAAAAATATGATTAAATCCAAAAAAAATGGAAGGAAAAATGGGCCCACGATGGGGCTACTCTTAAAAATCATAGAATCGGTCACTTTATTTTAGAGAATTTTTTGAAAAAATAAAAGGAAGGCAATCCTTAAAAAAAGTTATCACTTTAGAAGCGAAACAAAATTTTCATCCAGGTGGAGTTGCTTTAGATATTTCAAGGTCATCTCCATGTTTTCAAATGGGACTACTATTTTGTATTCATAATTTTATGAAGCAACTAAAAATAAGTTCACTCATCAAATTTCACGATGATCGATCATGATTTAGTATGAAAAAAAAGATAAAAAAGAAATTTCAATGTATTAGCTTAGAATCGGTGCAAAAAACGGTGTAAACACTTGTTCCTATGAAAGGTGCTCAAAGTGAGGTCGACCACTTTCAATCCACGCTTGCAATCTGATTCGTATTCATTGTTTTGTCTTATTAATCACGTCAGTCTGCGTTAACGAACAGGCTCTAATTATTCTTCCTTGCATATCTTGCGCAGTAGTTGGCAACTTTGGTTGCAAGAAATAAGCTCAGTGAAAAATTCCCCAATCGTTGGATTGGGCGTGGGGGCCGTGTGGTTTCGGCCAGCTCGCTCGCCAGACTTGACACCAATCGGCTTTTTTAATGGAGGAGTTTGGAAGACATCATGTACAAAGAAGTGCCGACTACTGCGCGTAATATGCAGGGAAGAATCATTAGAGCCTGTTCGTTAATATAGACTGACGTGATTAATAAGACTTTACACTCAATGCGAATCAGATTACAAGCGTGCATTGAAAGCAGTGACCGTTAGATGAGCATTTTTTACAAGAGCAAGTTTTTGCACTATTTTATTAAGGGAGGGCACCACTGCGACGGGTAGAAAAACGATTTTTGTTGCATTTTCTCAAAGTATACATATTTAAAAATATGTGGAAAAATGTTAAAGTTAAAATATTGAAAATTGACCAAGTTATAGACGATTTAGTGATAGCAGGTAACGCACCGATTTTCATATACTAAAACTTTCAATCGCGTTTTTCTCAACACGACTTTTCTCGACCTGGCCGGAATCATAACTCTAGCTATAATAAGCCAATCTACAATTGTACGTAGGCATTTTGTTTTTATTTTCAAACTTTTTTTAACACCCGCTATTTTGTGATTTTTTCCCCGAAAAATAGCTACGTATAATGAGAACTACATTTATACACATGATAAAACTTTTTTATTTATATTTTTCAGACCAACCATGGTCAATTTATCGGTTCGGCCATGGGACCACATTTTTTACACAGAGGCTTTGTTATACCTCAATAACGTTGCTATTTTTTTTTTAAATAAAAATTGACACGTAATAAGTTCAATGTGTGATTAATAACATACCTTTTTTCCAAATACCAAATAAATAATCTAGTAGACAAAAAACTCGAAAAAAACTACCTTTTTGGCCCGTCACACTGGTGCTCTCCATTCTAGGTCACGCACTCACTGGTGCAATCCATTCTATGCTAAAAACCACGGAATTTATTTTTTAGCGATTTTTTATACTAAATCTTGATCAATCATCTCGAAATTTGGCGTGTGAACGTTATTTTTGTTCTTTGATGAAATGTTTGAAAAAAATAGTGGTCGCATTAAGGCGATCCTCTAGTTTCTCGGGTCGAAAAAATCGATTTTTTTTCTTCATAAATCACATCTACAACATGTGTAGAAAGTGTGTGCCAAAGGATTTTTCGATATTCGAAGTGGTTCACAAGTTACGGCCCTGGAACGGAGCAGGTATACGGAGCGCGCGCCGGGAGCGAGAACTTTCAAACGCGTTTTTCTCGAAACACCATTTTTCGAAACGGTGACCACGATATTTCAGAAACTACTGCACCGATTTTGTTCAAATTTATACAGCATCTTTAATATGTTATAAGCCAGCGATTGAACTAGGATTATCATGATTGCTTCGATAGTTTTTTTTGTACGAGCGAAAAACTTAAGAAAAAATGAGTAAAAAATAGAATGTAATTTTCAAAAGTGTATAAAAAAGTCAATTTTTGTAATTTAGAATTCACTCTAGTTCAATCGCTAGTCTTAAATATGAAGATTAAAATGCCGTTTGGTTTTTTGATTTCAGATAAGCAGAACAGCTGCAATCTTGGTCACCGTCAAGCACCTCTTTTACTTGATGTCTTCCTGTCGGCCACTATAACGTTTATTGTATTATATATTTTGACTTCAAAAAATTTGTAAAGCTGATGTAAATGTTAATAAAGATTATGCAAAAACAATGAGATTGATTATTTCGATGCTTTGCCCGTAAAAAATTATTGAAAAAGCCGTAAAAAAACAGCCGAGAAACTAGAGGACCGTTTAAAAAAAAATGGAGGTGATCTTGAAATCTCCGCAAAGCCTCCATCTGGATGACCCGCGTATCCACCACTCGATCACCCTCTTCGAACCATGCAACTTGTGTATGAAAAGTTTTCTCCTAAGTCTGATAGGTTAGAAAATATTTCTACTGCTAATAGTTTGTGCCTCGCCCGGTGAATGGAAAAAAATGATGATGAACAAATGTTAAGCTCCATTCATAGCCAGATATGACGATAGCCAACATTAGATGTTTTCCACGCCAATTTCCATCGTATGCCCATTTCCAATGAAAAATGCATACAAAAGTTAAGCTGACGCGAATGATGACGTAAAGGGTTGATACCTCGACGGGTTTTGATACTGCGAAAGGAATACAGTCTCCTGTCCATTGATCGTGGTACACTATCCGAAAACAATCATGCTAGGCCAACAAGAGAAAAAAAGCGATAGGCAGCGAGGGAGAGAGACGGAGAGACGAAGAGACGTTGAAGGATACGACGCATAGAGAAAAGCAATTAATAATCTTGAGACGAGAAACCTCGCGGTCCAAGGATCTCCGACAAAATGGTAGAGAATCGTATGGTGCTCCACGGAGGATGCGCGAGAACGGAAAATAAAATGAGAGATGGAAAGACTATGCCAGTACGACGCAGGAGAAGAAGATGAAGAAGAAGAAGAAGAAGAGAGGGGGTATAGAAACGAAGAGGAAGATGAAGAAGAGGACTGGAGGAGGTACCTCGCATCGCCCTGCGGGGCTGACCACCTGCTGCCTCTTTGATACCGCCGCTGGAATCCCATTTGCCCGTGTAATCCGACCGATATTCAGCAACAACGAGTCCCACAATCGCCGTATCCCATACCTCGTGTAAGGCCCGCAATATCATGTTCTCGATTCTACTGCGGTTATCGATTTGTCACGGTTACACGCTTTACACATATGCTGATGTGACACGTAATCGAAAGTGTTTTTCGAGTGTTATTTTCGGAAAACGAAAAATGAGAAACACGTCCGATACGGACGATCGCAGAACAGGTGCGGCCCGTCGAGCGTTTCTCACATCTATGCTGAAGGATACTGATTTTTTCCCCGATGACACGTCCAATAAAAGTACAACTTTGAAGTTTTTATAAGTTCCATCGTTTGCGAGAGAAAGAGATCGAAGGTCAAGCAATTCAGTAGTTTCGTATGGAAAATCGTGAATTCAGCCGCGGTTGATATTTCTTGCTACTCACTGTGCCAATTGAGATCAAAACTCCAGCTCCTTTCCGATTTTCCGAATTTACCAAAAGTCATTTTACCGACATTCCGGATTTACGAAAAGCGAATTTGACCGATTTTTCAATATGACCGATTTTTTTACTGATTTTTTTACCGATTCATCTATTTTTCTAATTTACCGGTTTTTGGAATTTATCTAAAGTAAATTTTCCCAATAATTCGTATTTACCAAAAGAGAATTTGACCGATTTTCCAATATTACCGTCTTTTGACTTATTTTTTTTCTTCAATTTTACCGATTCACCCATTTTTTCTAATGTGCCGATTTTTTCGACTTTATCTAAAGCAAATTTCACCGACATTCCGGATTTACCGAATGTTGATTTGAACGGTTTCCCCGTTTTACCGATTTTCCGAATTTACCTGAAGTAAATTTTACCGACTTTCCGGATTTACCAAAAGGGAATTTTACCGATTTTCCAATATTACCGATTTTTTTCCAATTTTACCGATTTACCCATTTTTCGAATTTACCCGAAGTATATTTTACTGATATTTCGGGTTAACCGAAAGAGAATTTTACTGATTTCCCAATATTGCCGATTCATTTGACCAATTTCCCAATTTGACCGATTCTCCTATTTTACCGATTTTTTTTGCGAATTTACCGATTTTTCTGAATTTACTGATTTTTCAGATTAACCAATTTTTCCGAATTTACCGAAAGTGGCAATTAAACTTTCATTGGACATCTAAAAATGAGTGTCCTTTATCGATCATACCGTCCCGAAAGGAAATAATGCCACTAAGAAATCCGCGTGCGTACGCGAATCGAACGGTGAACGTGGCGACCTACAGGAAATGACGATTTATCCGTCACATTGGCAATTCACGTGCACAGCGCCAATTCGTATCTCCGAGTTCCGTTCTCTCTCTTTCTACCTTGCTCTCTCGCACTTTTTTCCCGCTCCTTTCCTCGTTCTCGCTCGAGATCAACGCAGTGTGCTAATTACGAAGATTACAGTCGCCTAATAAATTGCCTACGATCAGACATTGGGTAGTCGCTCACGAATTCTCTGTGATTATCACCACAGTCGATAATATCTCCGCTATTACAAGATTTTTTCTCGCGATCTGCTTGTTAAATCGCAATTTTTTCAACCTCCTTCATACATACCGCAATACTCGTTATGTTTCTCGAAAATCCTGTTCGACACGTCGCGCACGACCCACGCCAAGCTGGTCGCGGTATGTTCCGGAGTTTCTCAAACTGTCTAGACCTATCTACGAATTAATTAAAAGCTTAATTCGAGCAGCATTCGTTGGGCGCCTGGACAAGGATAATTCGCTATTGCGCCATGTTTGGTTCTAAATCACGAGGCTGATACGATCAAGAGTGAAAAGAAGACTTGACAGCTCGGACGACAGGGCTCGCGTGGAATGCCCCTCACATGTATCGGGTTTTGTCGTATTTGCGAATAAATTGCATATCAGCCAACCACAACGATACACACACCTGCATTGACGAGTGAAAATTATCCGTTCAATCTCGACGTGTAAACGAGAGCTGGTGCAAGAAGCAACAACCTTTGGAATGAACGATCAATCAGGGGGAACAAATTGATTCGATAGCTGTTCAATCGAGTAAGAAAAGCAGCGTGCAACGGCATCCATTTAATCGACGTATTAGTTGCTCGGCAAAAAGTGGAGGACTGACCTTCGCCAAGCCCTTTACTTTCTATTACCTTCATAGTAACTGTCAATAAAAACAAAACTCACAATCAAGCCCATCCTATCATCACGTGAGATCATAGAAGATTATTATCCCTGGATAAAATCCAAAAAACCCTAAAAATTCCAGGCCCAAGTGCTTCTACTCCAAAAATGTCACCACATAGCACCCAGTTTGAGAAACTACCGGACATCATGAAAGAGCAATCATTACGTATCAAAAGGAAGCTTCCACTCCGGATCGAAGCAAAGGTACAAAAGGACGCGTCAAACTGACAAGGGCATCGCGCCAACGGATGAAGGGGTTAGGCCACAGTAACGGGTATAAAATCATGTGCGAATTCAACCATTTTTTTTCGTAAGATAACGTGATTCACCCATAAAATTAATTACACATCTATTTAGTATGAATATCAAGCTGTCAGAATTTTTTTTTTTTCGATGGACAAAATGGCCGACTGCTCGAAACTTCTCGTAACAGCTTTTTTCCAATTGGCGTGACAAATAACTTCAACAATTTTCACTCGATTTACTTCAAATTTAAAAGTTATGTTCCTAATTGCATCTCGCAGAGAAGTACGTACGGATTTTCTGATTAATCGAAAACTATTTTATGGGCAGCTTATGAGCAGTTATAACAAAATTTTTCACTGAAAATTCATTTCTTAAGTTCAAATACCTACAACTTTTGAACAAAACAATATTTTTTAAATTCCTTACGTACTTCTCTCGGTATTCTAATGTAGATTGACGAGAATTTTTGTTTTTTGTTCTAGGTAAAAAATCGTGGATGCTAAACGTCACGCCGCGGAGCGCCTAAAAAAAAGACAACAAAAGAAAATATTAGTAGTCATTTTGTACATCGAAAAAAATATATATATTTTTTTTAACAGCTTGATCTTCATACTAAATAGATGTGTAATTAATTTTATGAGTAAATCACTTTTTCATACGAAAAAAAAAATTGTTAAATTCGCACATGGTTTCATACCCGCTACTGTGGCCTAACCCCTCAAGGTGAGAGGGAAGTCGAAGATTCTCTCGACCCTGCGCGGCATATATACGTGTATGTAAATCAAGGAGGCTCTCGCGATGCTGAAGGAAGAAGAAATGGCGTTTCCGAGCGTGTAAAAGAGATCGACGGCACAAAGGTTTAAGGTTAGGGCCGAGAGGATCCTCGGCATGACCGCCAACCAGGAGCAACGCATGCCGCATATTCCAGGATAGTCGCCTCCTGCGGGAGGTTGGTCCCGGTCGACCGGGGCCTTTATCCAAACGTATGTATATCTGGACTTCGTATGCAGGAACGAAGTAAAAAGGTTTCTCTGCCTCTTTCTCTTTTTCCCTAACTCGCCACTCTTTTGATCCCCTTCCCCCACTGGAGAACGAAGAAAGTAAACGCTATACACCGCCCTTTCTTCCTTCAGCCTTTCACCGGGTCGGACCAGCAGGGGGGGGAGGCTCGGGGGGTAAAGAGCGAGACAAAAACTCGCATACGGCGGAAAAAAGGGGAAGTGCGGGAATGGAACAACCCCGCAGCCGCTACCACCCTGCGTCGTTTTCAACCCCCTCGTCTGCTTGCACATTTCTCTCTCTCTTTCCTGGTCGACGTCCACCAGAGTTCCAGCTCCGCTGCCTGCGAGCAAACAGGGGCGAAAGAAGGGGGGCAGCACCGTCTACTTTTCCTCTCTTTCTCTTTTTCCCTCTCACGCCGTGAAGAACGCGCGGGGAATTTACTCCGTCTCTCCCCCTCGCCCCTCTCCCTCTTATACGCTTTTCCCTGCACCTCTCTCCTAGTCAAACCAAAACTCGGGCATGATTAATGGATCCGCGAGAGAACTGGCAAAAGGAGAGCGAACGAAGCCGAGCGCTCTCCACGCTTCCACTACGAGCACCATCGCCAGGGCACAGAAAGAAGAAGACGAGAGAGAGAGAATGCTTCAAACAACAAACTTTTCCCAAGCAACGTGTCCGCTATATAGGGAATAAGCCCGTGAAGAGAAAAAAAATGGTATATATATATATATAAGAAAGAACGGGGAACTCTCTTTCTTCGCATCCACCCTTCAAGCCGTCTAATACCCCCGGGCTCCGTAGCACACTCTCGGGCTTGCTTTTCTATCGCTTTTCTTTCTCCAGCGGTTCCCTCCACCACCGACCTCTCGCGCGTCTTTTCCTTTTATTTCTCTCGCTCCCTATGTACGGCGCTCCGCGACGAGTGCTGCGAGACCGACCGAGCGGAGAAGCTTTCTTCCTTTCACCCTGTGAGAGATATCTCGACGCGTATGTATATTGACTCCAAAGAAAAAGGCCGCAACCCACGGGCTTTTTTTTCAGTACCGGTCGATACGCGACTGCCGTTTGTTCCTTTTTGTTCTTCACACCCCTTTCTCCAACCCGCTGTCCTTTGGATGGCTACGATTCCATCCGTGATCTTCGTTTTGTGACAAGTGTCAGCTAGCCGTTTTCCGGTCCGGTGCCTCTAGGTAGCACGAGCACGTACTTGATCATCAGATCGCTGCCTGATCTTTTTTTGATCCTGCGGATTAGGCACGCAAGCGCGTGGGGGTGAAAAGCCAAGAAGGCTACATTGATAGATCCGAAATCCGAAGATTTGGCGGGGTTTCTTATGGAAAAAGAGTCACGGCCGAACTCTTATTCAGTGTTTTTGCGCATTATCGTTATTATTATTAATTATGAAGAAAAAAACAAATTTTAATAAAAGTTATTTCAGTTAAGGCAGTAGTCTGCTTTGGAAGCCGAAAAAAAGCGTTTTTTCAGCAATTTTTTTGAAAGGGAAGGGAATGATTGCGGTAAACGAAATTTTGAGACGATAGTGTATTATATTCAAGCTTTAAAAAACAATTTTTATCATGAAAAATATTGAAATTTTTCAAAGTTGTAACGATTTTTCTGGGGCGCCTGGAGTCTGCACTTGTAAATCGGTGCCGGTGATGGAGGTCATGCGATGCATCTGAAACAGTCGAACCAAATTTTTTTTTAGTTTTTATAAGTTCCTTTTCTATATGAACTAAAAAAATACCGAAGAAATGATGAAATTAAATTTTTTTTGAAGTTTGAAAAAAAATCAGTTTTTTGAAAAAAAAATTCACTTTAAGTTGCAAAACAAGTAATTTAAATAGTACTTTTGTCCAACTTTTTTATTTCAAATAGAAGATAATTTAATACTGAAGCTAGATCACTTTGATTTTTTTCGATCGGACATATATTGTTTTTACTATCGCCGGCACCGTTTTCTAAAACTTGTGAAAATGAAAACTCGAGAAAACGGGCTTTAAAGTTTTCGGTGGAAAAAAATATAAGTTTTTGGATACTTACACTAATTAGATGTTAATCAGCTATCCCCGGGCCATACAATAATCCTTCCTCTTCTTCAAATCGATTTTTTGAAGCCTGTAAAGTAGACTACTGCCTTAAGTTTATAAAAAATATTAAATATATAATTAAGGCATGTAAATGAATGTTTTATTCAATATAAAACAATTTTAATTAACAATTAGTTCAATAATTATTATCAATTATTAATGAATGAATGATTAATTGGTAATTGATAATGAAATGAATGCAGGAACGAAAAGAGGAATGTGGCCCAGAGATGTCAAGCTTTAAAATGGTGATTGGAAGAAATAGGGTTACCGAATGATTCGATGAAAATGCAGTAGTGGATGGCAGCAATTAGTCTGCAAGCAGACTCACTCTGAGCCAAGATGACGATGCTATGAATGCAGGACCACTGATCTATCCGTCGTGCTAAGTCGCTATGTGAGAACGACAATTTGAAAATACAGTGAAATCCCGAAAGTTCATGGGAGAATCAATTATTTGCAAAGTTGTAGTTAATCGTAAAATGATAACATCAAATTTGCCATGTTCAAATAAATTTTACCGACTATATTCACATGTCAAGTTTTTCTGTTAGACAATCAATATGCGTGAGAACTGGCCTTGTCTTGATATTTTAAAGATTTGAAAGAATAGAATCAAGTGATTTGATGCACATGTCAAATTACACTTTATCATATTGCGATAGGGGTATTTGAACATTTGCCTAGTGAAACTCTCTTCAGCTAGCCAATGCGCATGTGAGGCCTTAATTAATTACACGCCCGAGGAATATGCATTAGCATGATTCACTAAAAGTAAGAATGTTCCGAATTCACTGAATGCACTTTTATGTCTACATAGACATTTGACTAGCATGCCAACCGAGGAGTAAACTTTTTTAATCGCTTTGATAAAAGTACATAAATCCTTATCCCCTAGTAAAAATGGAGTATCCTGTTATGTCATTATTGAATGTCAGCCCAGCTTGCCTCTGCATGTTAATAATCATACGCAAGATAAGAACAATAGCTAGCCAAAAAACCATGAAAATGAAAGAGGACCCAAGAACAGCTGGAAATTTCATTCTTCCAATCCATGGTGGATAAGATCGACTTGACACCGCACCCAAGCGAGGCTACATGATAGTCCTAATGAACTAGACATTATTGCACTGACAAGGAACATCACTTGACGAGTTTCGGAACGATTGGTGAAGTGTTATCATTTGATTGAAATTCATACAGTGAATTTTTTGTCATATACTGAATGCACTCTTCAAATTTCGAATCGATCGTCTACACCATTTCTATAAAATTTACAATTGAAAAAACCCTTTTTAGTGTTTAGTGTTTAGAAAAAAAGATAAAAATATTTTTTTTAAACCTCCGAATGACGCAGTACATTATGACAATTTCGTCATCAGTGTCAATGATAAATGCCTTATGTTGAAAAGTGTTTTTAATATTTAAGATTTAAGATTTGGAGAGTGCATTCAGTATATGACAAAGAATTTACTGCACAAATTTGAATCAAATGGTAACATTTCGTCAATTGTCCCATAAGTCCTCAAATGTCCACCTTCGATTTTGTTGAAACTCATATATGTAATAACGTATTGAAAACCTATTAGCGTGTATATATTTTATCGGTGGAAAAACGGTTTGAAGGAGGGAAGGCACCCCTCAAGGAAAGGCGTGTCGAGGGGTGATTTTGCAGTTTCACCCACAAGCAGTCCACCGTTCCGAATGAAACAAAAACCAAAATTCTTCTAACGTAAAGCGATGGAAAACCCTCTGTAGAGGTATTGAAAATAAAAATTAAATTAAGTGCTGTCACGCCTTTCTTCAAGGGGTGATTTTCCGCCTTTAAACCGTTTTTCCGCCGATAAAAAAAAACACGTGTCTAATAGTTTTCAATGATTTATCACATATATGAGTTTCAACAAAATCGAAGGCGATTTTGTAACACAATATTTCGCTCACAAGGATCATCACTCAAGTGATGTTCACAAGGAACATCACTCAAGTGATGTTCCTTTTGATCGAATACTCATGGTGTTTTCAACACCCATTGCGAAATATGATACACTAAATGTTACCATAGTTTGCTGGCAGTACAATCATGACATGGCTGACACAACCATATTATAATTGCACCCCCCCCCCCCCACTAAACTTCATAGTCTCACTACATTAGCTCTTACCATGGCGGGTCATTGCAATTGCCACGCATTCTACCCTCAGCGTGACCCTCGAGTACAACATGATTCACAAATAAATAAAAACCGACGAATCTTCGCGCCGATGATAAAACACAAAATTCAATCAACGAAAAAATAGGCTGTTCGTTTCGGGTCTGTTTCATTGCAGGTTAGAAGAGTATAGCGTTCTCGGGTATACACGGAATGTAGCAAATCCATTATAAGTTAGTCGATACAGTGACGAGGAGCGTGTGATGGAAAATAAATGTGCGATCCTACGGGAACGGGTGGTGTGTATAGCAAGATGGAATCCTATATCTCTGGTGTCCGGAGGTACAACAGGGTGCGCGGTCGGGAATAATAAATCGACTCGGTCAGCAAGAGATGTCTAACGGTATCTGGATGAGCTGGACTTCACTATCGTACACTCTTTTGCCTCTGTATGAATGCACACACACACAGATATATTGAATAGCTGCGTTTCTGGATTCTCCACCGTTTCTGTTCTTCACACCTATACACGAGGGAATAGACCGCGAAGCTTGCTGCAGACACGGGTGAATCCTTTCGCGAGTTGGAATCAACTAGCGCGAGCAAGAGAAACGCATTAGAACAACCGGCATGGCGGGTTATAGGATATCAATACCAACTACGTTCTCGTCAAGTCTAGGGGGCCTTCAGGAAAGGAACAATTGGTATGAGAGAGATAGCGAGAGAGAGAGAGAGAGAAAGAGAGAGAAAGATGGGCGATTGAATTGGTAAGAGACCCAGGCAATAGCCTCCATATGAGAAGCCTCTGAAAACTCGCAGCCATGATAGTTTAAAAACAATGTCCTCTCATACTCCTCCGCAGTATCGTTCAGCTCGTGTATTTTCATTTTCCAGCCTATCTCAGACAAATTACAAAGAGAAAATTGTTGTACCTGTGATCATAATAACAGGGCGCGGGGCTTTCCAACTAATTTCAAATCATCCCAACGCAGCCGGAAAATTACAATGTCTTCCGGTTGAACCAGGTGACGTTTTGATTGACGGTTCGCAAAGATTGACTCAAGAATCAAGGCTCAAAGAACGAGTCGACGAATTCAAATTGCTTTTAGTTTCTGGGTTACGACTGACATTCATTGCTTGGGTCTGGAAAGGGAGAAAGTGCCAGTTTTTCGGGAACAATTTGTTTTCACTATCCGAATATGAACTTGGGTCATGTGCGCCTACATGTGAAAATGGAATGACAGGCATCAAGAAATTGCACAATTTCAAGACTCATCTTTAGAAAATGACTTGTTTTATGTCATCATCATCATTTTTATGATAAAAGGTATTGTCTGATTTTTAATGCTAAATTACCTTCTATGGAAAATAAACGGTATTTTTCCTATTAAATTATGACATGTAAATTAAATTCATTTATATACCAGTACAATTTTATAACGTAAATTATGTATATTTAAGAAGGGTAAAACCAGGGCAAACAAGAGATTAGAGCGAAACCACAGGACGATCCGATTAGAATCGATACCAACGAATACGGACAGGAGAGCAGAAAATGAAAGAAGGAAACTATGTAGAAAGAAATTAAGGTAGACATCAAACTTTTTTGATTGTATAAAAGCAGACGGGGAGATGTTGGAAGGCAAATGCTGTACATTGAAATAAACAAATAAATAAAAATGTATATGATGGTCATGGGGGAGATATTCACTGGCAAATCCTTTACACTGAAATAAATAAATGAATAAAAATCCATATGATGGATATGGGGGACATGTTGAATGGCAAATGCTGTACATTGAAATAAATAAATAAATAAAAAATTACATATGACATCCATTTATATATTATCAAAATATAAATAAAATACAAGGTTTTTAAATGATCGTCTTACCGAGCCCAAAAGCGATGATATTGAATTTTGTATCATTCGAATGCAATGAAAATTCATTTCTTCGAACCGCTTAAATTTTAGTTTGGTTTCAATTACAAAAATTACTCAAGCGATTTTTTAGGATCTTTATTAGACATCCAAAACTTGGGTCTGTAGGAAAAAAAATGTACGACAAAAATTTTAAAAATCAAAAAGGAGTTTCGTCGCATTCCACCGATGCATACGTCAAAATCAGCAGCGAAGTTTTAAAGCTTTAGCATCGAGTTTTTTCATTCTTAAGGTCGAAGCACTAAGATACAAGCCTACATTACTGAGACAAAAGAATGTAAGCAATCCACCGATAACCATAATTATAGAGGATGTTCCCCACATCGTATTTGACACTAAAAATACGAAATTCCATTCTAGTCGGTAGTTACAGGAATGGATCGTCGGTGCACATTATTCATTACATTATAGCAGCAGCACGTGGCTAATTCCTTATCAAAGAAGTAGGTACAGTCGGCGGACAGCCGACCATATGGCACGATACGTACGAGGAAAAATGAGAATCATCCAGCAGGAAAACGATACAAGGGCGCTTGTTTTTCCGAAAACGCGAATTGTGCATAAGCCCAGTCACGAGACGACCTCCCGGTGCACGTCTGTATACTTTTATATCTATCCATACAACCCGGTGGCTGTAGCGATGGGGAGCCTCGAACGATCACTCTTTCTCTCCTTTCTTCTTTTCCCTCCATCGTTCCCTCTCTCTCTCACTTTCTATGAAAAACTCGCAACGTCATCACAGCTCGGTCTGTATATTATATTGTATATACCGCGTATGCTCATCGCGGAGCTCCCGGTCTGGATATACAGCAGCAGCCTCGACACGAACTTTCACGTTCCATTGTACGAACAATATTACAAACGGATGCTCAAACACGCATCCTGGCTTTACGAAACGCGGGTGTCGTTCGACCAGTTAAGTTCGACGTACGATCGAAAAATCGACGATCTGAATCTGGGAGTGTCGAACTTGGCCACCAAAGTTGGATGCTGTGCAGCCTCATCTGGCCTGTGCAGATTGTATTTGATCCTGAACTGTTCATTGATCATTCAAGAAATCAATTGCGCTTATCAATACCGAGCCGGCCTATTATGGGGACAAATTGATCCCAAACACGTGCATAATTTATGATGTTAAAATCTGATGTTCCTCCGCATCAAACATGTTCTGAAGTTCTTCGACGTCAAACATATTCCGATGTTCCTCCGCATCGAACATCTTCTGATGTTCCTCCGCATCAAGCATCTTCCGATGTTCCTCCACGTCAAACATCTTCTGAAGTTCCTCCGCATCAAACATCTTCTGATGTTCCTCCGCATCAAACATCTTCTGACGTCCCCTCGCATCAAACATCTTCTGATGTTCCTCCCCATCAAACATCTTCTGAAGTTCCTCCGCAGCAAACATCGCCTGATGTTCATCCGCATCAAACATCTTCTGATGTTCCTCCGCATCAAACGTCTTCTGATGTTCGTCCGCATCGACATTAAGATTGGCCACTCCTTAGCTACAGCCCAAGAATTTGATATTGTGTTCTAGGAAAATGTTGAAGCTTCGATTGATTCGCAGTTCCTTCGGGGCGTTCATCAATAAATCGGCCGACGTCAGAAGTGAGAAAGAAAAGAAATCAATTGCGCTTATCAATACTGAGCTGGCCTATTGTGGGGACAAATTCTGATCCCAAATGTGTGCATCATTCATGACGTTAAAATCCTCAGCGTCAAACACCTTCTGATATTCCTCCGCATCAAACATCTTCTGAAGTTCCTTCGCATCAAACATCTTCTGATGTTCCTCCGCACCAAACAGCTTCCGATGTTCCTCCGCATTAAACATCTTCTGATGTTCCTGCGCACCAAACATTTTCTAATGTTTCTCCGCCTCAACATCAAAATTGGCCACTCCTTAGCTACAGCCTAAGAATTTGATTTTGTGTTCTCGGGGAATGTTGAAGCTTCGATTGATTCGCAGTCCCTTCGGGGCGTTGATCAATAAATCGGCCGACGTCTGAAGTGAGAAAGAAAAGGATCGGCGAGAGAAATCGTGATCAATGATAAGAGGCTGATACAATAATGTGGCTTATTAGCCGAGGAAAGCTACCATTTGCGGTCGATTCATCCGCGGAGTGAATTCCCCGTCTGTCGGGTAAGAAGCAAGAGGAAGAGTAGGAAAGAGACGAAAAAAAGCGGCACGTAATCCTCCGGCTACGGTAATGAGAATCAATTGGTCACTGCGCGCTGCCGAAGAGCGAGACCGAACGTCGGCAGTCTCGGTGTGTATAATGGTCTTGCGCTTTGCGTTCCCATCCCTTTCATTCTCTTCCTCCCGTCATCATCATCCTCCTCTTGTGTGCAGCGCGTTCGTATGTAAAGAGAAGCCGACTCGTCGCGCGGCGTGCGCCACTCTCGATGACTAATGGCAAAGATGAGAGCGCGTTCGCGAGTAGCGCGGATGGAAGCATCCGACGGATCGGCACGGAGGATACCAACAACAACAAAAATCTTGACCTGACAATCAACGACGTATTAGTAATCACGGATGAAAAGGTTCGCCATTTGTGGCATTTCGATAGTCGAGCTGCAAACTTCCAGACTCCTTCTTCGGTGCGAATCGAAGGCTATTGTTGGACGACTTTTGCTCGAGTGTCGATCTTGCCGATCTTAATGAGGGATCGGCAAAAAATCGAGATCTGGATACGAACAAAGCGTCTGGTTTTTACAGGACATGGAGACAATCCCTCCAGGAAGAACAAGTACCCCGCCAAGTTGTTTCCGATCTGTACTCTGTTGATTGCCCTGCCAAGACAATCACAGCAGGCCTGAAACAACCAGTTGGGTTCCGATAAAAAGAGAACGTTGAGTATAGATCGGGTTGCGGAAACATGCGGACTTTATAAACGCTTTATTATACGATCACAGTGTACAACGACGTGTGGCGAGACTCTATGTGAACGTGATGAGAGCGAGGGAACGATTGGATGCTGAGAAAGCAACCGAAGTGTGTACCTGTGGATCGGGATAGCCTCGAAAGTTTTGGGATCCCGAGCGTGGTTGATTAACGATCGCGAGCCCCGTGGACGTGGTGGGTGGCGCATGCCTTTGTGACAGCACGGCCGCTCGAAGGAGCAGCTCTCTCTCGCCGTTCTTCGACATTGCCACCACTACCAGGCGGCGTACAACAACGTGCATCCGATCAACTGGCCAACGAAGACTGAGATTGCCTCTCTCTCTCTCTCTATATTCTTCTCTCTCCGGAATTATTATAACTATCAGCTGTGTAGGTGGATATCCGCAGCAGTGTGGACTCACGAATGTCCTCGTATCGCGAGGATCGAGCCTCTCGATCGGTTTAACATCGTCGCGGAGAACGGACACCACCCGGTGGACATCATCACCTTCACCGTTCCAATGGACGACCATCGGCTTGATAGCAACCCGGACCACCCGCATTGCTCAACATCCCTTAGTTCATTCGAGATACCGTTTTTTTTTAGATCGCACTCACCTCGCTTTGTGCAGGATTGATAAGGATGTTTGGCTCGCGTGTTTGTAGGTGTTGCCTGGCTGAAAAATATTCACTTTCGTTGGTGGCGACATCGTAGATGGAATCAGCGAAGACTTTGGGTAAGGTATTTTAGTTTTCAGTTGAGGCGACCATTTTTTATCATCTGGATTGGTTGATGGGCTAGAAAGTCTTTTTGTTCTTGAGGTGACTTTTTTGGGTAGAGATGGTACTGAAATGGGAAAATGTCATGGCGCTATTGTTGCTATGATTGTAAGAGGGTGTTCTCAGTCAAAAAACGTTCCCACAGTGCCTTTCCTGTTGTTTTTTCCCCGGGAATGTTCGAAGCCTTTCGGTCCTTTGCTGTTACACACTCAAAGGTTCACGGTTGTGATAATGACTCAAAATTTGCGCCCCCCCCCCAGTTTTTAAAATAGTAATGAACTACGCAATCTGCTGTTCTGATTCTAATAAGGAAATCAATGAATATGTTTCCAACTTGGCTAAATATATTACAAAAGTCATTGAGTAAAAAAAACAAATGGCAACATAAAAAAAAAGATATGGATCAATTTGGCCCTGCGTGACAACGAAGGATCAACCAGTCTTTTGAGTATTGAGAAAATCGGAAAATGGTAATGTTTAATCTGACATTTTATGAATTATTGGTCAATCTAAAATTAAACATCGTTGGAATATATTGGAATCATTGCATCCTCACTGAACCCAGCGCAAAATATCAACCCCCATACTTCTTTGTTGCACCTCACCACCCAAATTATCAAAAAACTGAACAACCGAAAATCCAAAATCTTCACATCAAATCAATCCCCAATTTCTTCAGTAAGCGAGCGAAATGTGTGACGTCAACGGGGAAACGGCCGGCAAGTTGTGACATTTCGATCGAAGAATCGAAGTGATCGCCTCCATTTTGGGAAATGAGTCTTGACGCAAGGTTGATATTCGCGAGGAGGTCGAGATAGAAGACAAAACGTACGAAGTGCAAGAGAGCGAGAGAGGGAGACAAAGAGCCGGGCTCTGGGAGAGAAAGAATGGCGGGTAAGACGAGGCAAGAGGATAAGGGTAGATGTGACGAGGGTACGTACCCTATATTGGCAGGCGTGGCCGTGCGGGGGTTGCTGCAAGGGGCCGAGAGGGTCTCTACCAGGGAACGCTGATTGGTTCTCGTTGCCTCGCTGGATTTTCTCTGGCGCTGTGCCGACGGAAACTCGGTGGGTTCCCTTTGCACCATATACATGTATACACATGTGTGTCCGTGTGTACATATATTTACGTGCACATTTATAGGAGAGAACCCCACGGGGGCTGAAACGAGAACCCCCTGGGTCGACGATAGCCCACCGCGTAGCGAACTCCCTTAATAAAATGCGCATTTATATCGAGGCTTGAGCCCGTTCGGCCCCATACTCAATGCTGCTGTATATATTGTTCCCGATAGAATTTTTGCCGGCGCCAGAGCGCGATCCCTCCCGCCGCAAAGCCAAGCCACGTGGATATTTTTTTCCATTAAAAATAGTATGGCGATCCAGCTTGTGATCCTTTCTAATAAACGGGGCCAGTATTATATATATATATATATATATATATATATATATATATATATATATATATATATATATATATATATATATATATATATATATATATATATATATATATATATATATATATATATATATATATATATATATATATATAATATGTTTATATAATATATATATAATTATGTTTATTATATTTATATTATATTATTAAAAAAGGAGATATATATATATATATATATATATATATATAGAGAGAGAGAGAGAGAGAGAGAGAGAGACACGCGTCTTATGGCACACCCCAATCGTGCATAGCTAAAATATTCGGGGTTCGAGGATTTTGCTCGGATATTCTCTGTGACATCTTTGAACTTCGCCTCATCCATTTCCTTAAGGCCTTAGGCCACAGTAACGGGTATAAAATCACGTGCGAATTAAACAATTTTTTCGGTAGAAAAAGTGATTCACTCATAAAATTAATTACACATATATTTAGTATGAATATCAAGCTGTTCGAATTTTTTTTTTTCGATGTACAAAATGGCCGTCTACTCGAAACTTCTCAAAACAGATTTTTTCGAATTGGCGTGACAAATAACTTCAACAATTTTCACTCGATTTACTTCAAATTTAAAAGTTATGTTCCTAATTGCATCTCGCAGAGAGTACGTACGGAATTACTGATTAATCGAAAACTTTTCATTTTACGAGCAGTTTATGAGCAGTCATAACGAAACTTTTCACTGAAAATTCATTTCTTAAGTTCAAATACCTACAACTTTAGGATGAAACAATATTTTTAAAATTCCGTACGTACTTCTCTAGGTATTCTAATGTAGATTGACGAGAATTTTTGTTTTTTTTTCTAGGCAAAAAATGCGGATGCTCAATACCACGCCGCTGAGCGCCTAAAAAAAAGACAACAAAAGAAAATATTAGTAGACGGTCATTTTTTACATCGAAAAAAAAAAAGTTTTTTCTAACAGCTTGATATACATACTAAATAGGTGTGTAATTAATTTTATGAGTGAATCACTTTTTCATACGACAAAAATTTGTTAAATTCGCACATGATTTTATACCCGTTACTGTAGGTCTTAAGTTTCTTAATCCACGATGGCGGACGCTCGAAACGTTTCAGGAAGATGGCTGCACGAAGAGCAAAGTTGTATACCTTACGTGGATTAGGTAAATTGAGACATCGCGCATCCTCAATGAAATTTAAGTGTTTCGGATGTCTAGTAACGGAGGATTTTTGACACATCATTTTTTAATCTGCGAGGAATAAAAAATGAAGATTTTTGACGATCCTGTGGGGCAAGATACTATCACGAAAAATGGCCTTTCCCGTTGAAGTTTCATCAACGTTTGTATTACCCACAGATCGATCTACGGATTAACCGAGTACGAAGATTTTCTGATTTAAACTTGATCGAATAAAAATTAAGTGGTATGGTGAGATGCTTGACATTGGGCGAGACATCTGTGCTTGATGTGAGAAATTCTTTGACGAGCGTCAGAGAGGGAAAAAAAGGTTTCCGGAAAATGTATAGTCTCGGGTAAGCTTTTGATAACGTCGTCGTCGTGTCTGTAGACGAAGGGCGGTCCTTCATGAGAATCTTGGGAAGGCACAGAAAACAAGGGATACAAAGTTCTCCAGACAGAGGTACGTATAGATGAGGGAGTGAGAGAGAGAGAGAGAGAGAGAGAGAGAGAGAGAGAGAGAGAGAGAGAGAGAGAGAGAGAGAGAGAGCTGAAGGGTGACTGGGCGATTGCGCGCCATCCGCCGGATCGGTGATTGATTCACTTTGAATGATTAAAGAACGCGGAAGAAGGAAGGATATATACCCATATATTTATACATCTACATATATAGCGATACGGACAAGCGCAGCCGTCTTTGTGGAATAATGGCGTTCGATAGACTCATCAAAGTTTCTCCATGGAAACTTTAAGAGTTCGTGCCTGTCAACCTATCGTGACGGGAAAAAAGTCGATGGCGAATTGCAGGATGATCCCTGCCGGATCTTGAAAAATCGCGAATCCACGGAGATGCTTGCATAGACACCTTCAACATTTTTCCACCCATCTGTTTTACGGATATGCAAATGCAATCTGATCGAGTAAATTATATTGGAACTCTAACAATTTTGACAGCTGCTGGTAATGCTCATCTCATTGCAAAGCTCTCCGTACTTGATCCTACAAGAATTTGAAACAAATTGTTCTTTCCAAATGGACGTGGATAATAAAATACTTATTCCCAATGCCATAATTGAAAAATGTTAATTTTTTTGCCTACTTCTTTCAGCCAGGCTATTTTTTGAAGTAGTTTTGAAGCTCGTTCGTTTATTTTTACTTTGCCAACTTTTCGTATACTTTTCCACCTTGACGGGAATGAGATGAAGATGCGGGCAAGAGACCGGAGATCGCGTTGCCTTTGGGAGAAAGAGTTTCGTATAGACGGTGAAGAAAGTTGAAAATGAAGGAATGAAGAAAGTTACTTTCGAAATTTGAATAATTTACAGCCCGTAAATAATGGAGATTGCAATCAGGCGGAACCAGCCGTCATACCGAGGCGTCATTGGGAATGGACAATGGCCGAATGTAGGCAGCGGTAGCTGAAGCGGGTAAAGTCAATTTTCGAAGGGATGGTCTGCGGCACATAGAGCTCCGTGCGCGGTGTGGTATGTTAGCCCGCCAGTAGCCAAAGGGTTACTGTACGTCGAGACGCCCGGCAAACTCCTGATTTATTACCGTGCGAATCGATTTTTTTTTCTTTCAACTCGACAGTGTGCTGTCTGCGCTGCTCTACCACATGAACGTAGCTTCAAATGTGCACACATATTTATGCGAATGTATAAGCCCAGCCCAGCTGAGTACTGCGGACGTGTGCTCGAGTAACACGACCATTATTGTCAGCCACACGGGCTAACGAAGCTTGCAATAACTCACACAGATGTTTCTATTTTAAATAGGTCAAAGGTAACGAAAATCGCGTGGGCCCTTCAAAGCCATTTGCGCGGTAAATATTTTGAAAATGAAATGGAACGTCACGAAGATTTTTGTTGAGGAGGTACGGTGATTGGAGCGAGTTCAAGATAAAAGCCCGATTTTTTTTTATAGCATTGCCGAGACCTTCGTCCATGCGTATGCGGAGTTTCCACGAGATTTACCGTACACTTTCCGAGTTATTAATTGTTAAAGTTGGTGAATTAGTCACACGTAGACGAAAAAATGTGCCTGTCCTCTCATATATCGATTTTTTTGTGCTACTTGGAGTCAAGAAACACGTAAAAAAAACTGATGGTTGCGTTCGTTGAATCTTTGTGATCGATAAGGCACCTTGAATTGGAAAGCTCACCGCAGAAATAAGCAATGAATTTGGAAATAAAGTCGCAAAAACCGAAATTTTCGGAGAGCGAGACTTCTCGTGACGTAACAGCAGCCATCTTGCTCGACGTGTGGCAACGCCGGATACCCGCGCAAATTTGATTCGTCCATCGGATATTTTCAACGCGAATTAAAAATATAATTGTGCGAAGCCGTACATTTTTTAATGGATTATAAAGGGCCTTTCGTCGATATTTACTCGAAGTTCTTTTACGTACAGCAAAGGCATCTCAATTTTTCTGGCGACATGTACCTATACATCGCAACTATATATAAATTCAGCATGGGAGAACCGTCATATAAAAAAAAAACTTTCCTTTTTATACCTGCGAATATTGTGGAACTTGGGAAAGGGAAAAATAACATAACAATCGATGAAATATGTTTTGACTTTGAACAGATTGGACATTGGACATTGAGGTTAACTTCAACGCGACGTTTTTTATTTGCAATCGCAATATTATCTTTTCATGTTCTAATTCTTGTCCGTCAGAATCTACATTTGTCTCTAAACTGGACTTCAGGTACAATCCCGTTACTCTTTTGATAAACTTCCACAGTATTTTCATTCTTCAGGTTAACCGGCTACAAAAAATAATAAGCCGGGCGCGTGGAACCGATGACAGCCACCGGAAATGCGACGATGCTAAACGTCAACGATATGGCGTACTACTGAAGTCGAGTAGTAGATTATTAAGGTTGTTTCCATATTATAAAAATAATAGGAAACTCGAAATTCAATACTTAAAAAATATTTCTCGAAAAATAGGCCATATACATATATCTAAAACGTGGCGGTATTGCGGCGTGAAATAGACTCTAAGTTTACTAGCATGGTCATCACCGTACCTCCTTAAAACGCATGAAATGTTACGGGAGTGGGGGAATAATATTTATAACTCGTATGTAGGTAATGTTGGCGGTCTTGACTTTTTTTTTCAAGGGCGGCTGCCGCAGGACACTATCAGCCAAAGTGCACTGACTTTATGCGACGCTGCCATTCAGTTACAAAATCTTGTGAAAAAAATTGTAAAGATACTTGAAGATATGTGGAAGGAGCAACTAATCGGAATTTTCATTCTATTAACTGGGTATCTATGAAAAATTGTTCGAGCTTTTTTCGAGCTTGAAAAAATAAAAACAAATGTTATCTATTCTCTTATAGTATTTTCTTGGGTGTTTTAAGAATGTGCAAAAAAAAATCGTGCAACAAGAAATAAAAGTTGAAAATGGGCCTCTAAATATGGCCGTGAAAAAGGGTTGTGGCGGTTGACACAATTCCAAAGCTTCTATTCATCCAAAAGAGAAATAAAACCAATTTCATTTGTCAATAAGAATGTCATTATTGCAGGTACCAAAGAGAACAAAAAAGTGAGAGAATGGCGACTGTCTAAAAAAAAGTTTATTAAGTAGGTGAAAAGTGATACTTTAAAATGTATATCGTGGTTGTTTAATAAAATTCGGTTTTATACACAAACATTTTTTTAAACATAACCTTACTTTTAGCTGTCTCCGGTGTATGTGAGCTCTTAAGAGTCTATACTTTAAGAAAATACAAAAAAATCACTTTTTCAAACGTCTAGTCTAGAATATTGTCTTTAGCGAATCATTAGTTTTAAAAACGAACGGTTCATGAAACTCCCTTTGTATATAAATATGCTCAGAACAATATGTGTACAAAAATATTTATGGAGAATTTGGTATCGCATCGGCCTTGGATGGCGATTTTTGACAACGATTTAGTTGAGACCATGGGGGAAGGAATATTTACTAATGTCTTAATATTTATTTTAAAGAAATATTAACATTCGTTCAAAAATACTCACTAATGACTTTAATAATACCTGCACCAAATCTCAGTGCCCTTTCGCCCCAGCACAAAAATGTACAAAAATATTTATGAAGAATTTAGTATCTGCTTTGGATGGCGATTTTTGACAACGATTTAGTTGAGCCCATGGCTGAAGGAATATTCATCAATTTCTTAATATTAACATTTATTAATACAAATATTAACATTGTTACATAATAATAATACATTTAAAAATACTCGTTAACGACTTCAAGGGGCTATACGAGACACTTACAAAAAATCGATTTTTTTTGCCTTTTTCGACATTTTATACTTTCAAGAATATGAAATGAGATTTTTCCAATTTCCTGACATTGTAACTCAAAGAGCAATCATCCGATTGACTTAAAATTTTAACTGAGTACTCTTGAGTATATTTACTTTACAATGACGTAGGATATTTTTCATTGGATGAAAATTGACGCTTTGGCATTGGAAAAAACGACCATTTTATGGGCAAGAAAATATACTTTTTTCATAACTACGCCATTTTGTCAGACTTTGATATTTTTCGAAAATCCTACGTCATTGCACAGGAAATACCTTTCAGTTTAACGACATTTTTTTCCTTTTTCGGCTTCAGCTACTCAATCGGCCGAAATTATGTCAGCAGTGGAGGAACTTTTTTTTTGGCGCCTCCGAAGGCAGCGCGTAAGTCGCTTGAATCTCAATATTTTTCTATGAAAAAATTATGTAATATAGGTCAAATATAGCCAAATATATTCTAAATTTTCCAAAACATTTAATTGAGTACTTTTCTTCCAAAAAATTCCCGAAAATCACCCAAATTTTCAGCGGTCACATTGGTAGAGCCCCTTAATCGTTCCTGCACCAAATCCCATTGCCCTTGCGCCCCAGCACCCTGATTGGAAGCGAAAAACATCAAAAGCCATGCGTCGATCTTCCAAAAGCCCCGGGTAGCTTTCTATCAAGCACAAGTGTCCATCAGCTCAACAAATTTCTTCAAAATAAATTCCGATACTGTTGCATTGCAATCAGC
Organism: Ophion ellenae; assembly: GCA_963210295.1. NCBI lineage: Eukaryota > Metazoa > Arthropoda > Insecta > Hymenoptera > Ichneumonidae > Ophion > Ophion ellenae. Next base: position 38,262,121 of record OY723391.1, on the reverse strand, counting down.
ACGCATAAAAACGTTCATCCGCGGGACAGCGCGTGAGAAAAGTGCGTAGAGAGGCCACGAGACCAGATGAGGCAGCGTTTTGAAAAGGTTAATTCGTGAAGAAGCGAAGAGTTAGAGAATAGCGAATGTAATTCGCACAGCCAGCGTGGCAATCGAGACTCGTGTGGAGCGTTTGCGGTTCGAGTGAGAAGGACGTACAGTGGTGAAGCTTGGCGATGTTTATTGTGCGCGTGAATGGTTCGTGGCTCGTCATCAACTGCATCACTAAATGCCTCCAATCCTTCGCAATTTGCCTTCGTGGCACGGGCTCTCCATACGTATGCATGACAACGGTCGACGACGAAAGGTGTCCCCAGGCGCCAACTTGCTCCTCAGCCGCCCATCCGAAGGAAAAATGTTCGAACCTTCCAACCCAAGCTAGGAATTGACTACCTCTGTTCTTTTTTTTTCTTTTCCCACCGCGACACGCGATTATTTCTATCCGTAAATCATTCGAATTAAGCAACAAATACGACGAATTGCGCGGCTTTCGACGCTTCTACAGACGCAAATGGGAATCGAGTCCCAGGTGAGTCGTAAAACGGCCGTAAGAATTGCAAGTTACGCCCACGCCTTCGCTGTCTTCCACACCTCCCTGTCTCTGCCTCTCTTTCTCTCTACCGGTCCTTGTGTATTTATATTCTAATCCGACGTGTCTCCGTCTCATTCTCGTGCCCAAATTCTCCTCGATTCCCTCAAGGGACTCGTAGGGCGAATCTCCGGATTTGCTTTTCACTCGTGCCGAACCGATGTTCTTTGAGGACCGCCAACGCAATGAAAACTAAAGGGTGTCTCAAAATCACCTGATATTTTAATTTATCGATAAAACGTATTATTTGTTTGAAAAGTGCGAATATTTTTATTTCAATATAAGGTACGAACATGGAGGTTATGTTTGGAACATAATATCCGATAAATGGCGACCTCGAGATTGCAAAATCGAAATTACAAAAAAGGGTGTTTATCATACATGTCAGTGACTGTATACAATAATTTTTTTGAAGCGATTAATTTCAAAATGGCGGCTGTGCAGCGTCACTCGTGCCGAACGGATGTTCTTTGAGGACCGCCAACGCAATGAAAACTAAAGGGTGTCTCAAAATCACCTGATATTTTAATTTATCGATAAAACGTATTATTTGTTTGAAAAGTGCGAATATTTTTATTTCAATATAAGGTACGAACATGGAGGTTATATTTGGAACATAATATCCGGTAAATGGCCGCCTCGAGATTGCAAAATCGAAATTACAAAAAAGGGTGTTTATCATACATATCAGTGACTGTATACAATATTTTTTTTCGAAGCGATTAGTTTTAAAATGGCGGCTGTGCAGCGTTTTTGCGATGACGTCTCCGTTTTTCCAGGGTCCTCGGACGAACAGCTCCTGTAATTTTCGAATTATAACGAGCCAATTAATTTTTTTCGATTATATATAATAACTGCTATAGAAGTACGTAGGATTTTTTTGATATATTGATTTTTGGCCAAATGGCGCACGTCTAAAGTGAAAAGTGAAAAATTTGCCTAAAAAATCGTCAGATAATTGTTAATAGCAAATGAACTATGCAATATAAAACAAAAATCCTACGTACTTCCATAGACAATGTATTTTTCAAGATATATTCAACATTTCAAGTGAATCGGTTGAAAATTGTCTGAGTTATGTTTCCGGCCAACTTAAAAAATGCAGTTTAGAGATAAACGCAGCACAGCCGCTATTTTTAAATTACTCGCTTCAAAAAAATGATTGCATACAGTCACTGATATGTATGATAAACACCCTTTTTTGTAATCCCGATTTATTTTGTAGTTTTTCTATTTTGAAAATCCCCAAAAAGCCTCTTTTTCGGCATCTAGAGTGACCTAAGGCCTTAATGGTGCGTCCAATTGCTTCCGTGAGCTCCGGAATGGTCTGTGGATCATTGGCGTACCCTTTTCCTCTCAGAAAAGCCCAAAGAAAGAAGTCCAATGGCGTCAAATCGCACGATCTTGGTGGCCAATTCACATCACCGCGGCGCGAGATAACACGACCATGAAACTTCGTCTGCAATCTCTATGCAGCAACAATGCAGCAAATAACAATTTCTATGCGGTGCTCGATCGTGTAATTCTCCATGACTAAACCTCAATACTTCCTGATGCCAGTTGTCAAATATCAGTAGGGGTGATGGGGCATAAAAGTAACAGGGGAAAGAAGTAATAAGCGAGCTGCCGGCAAACTGAAAACATTGTAACTACATATTACGGGGGGAACCTCCTCCAGACAATAGGTTTTTCAATCGTTTTTTTACAAAAAAATGAGAGCTATTATTGCAATGAATAAAATGATATAATAATATTGACGTTCAAATGAATACAAAAAAAATTGTCATGAGTGAAAAAAAAACAAAATGGCGGCGCTAGAGGTGCTCGAACTTAGCTCCTAGAGTTTGCGCCGTGGAACGCCCAGGTCCTTGTAGTTAACTAAAATTAACGAAACAATTGTTTTCATTAAAATAAGTCGTTCCGCTTCGCATGAACCTAAATTTAGCAAAAAAAAAATTGAAAATTAGAGGACAAAAAGAGGAAAAAAAACACTTTTTATAAACAAACCGTTAAAACTATATTTATTAAAACAATTTATACAAAATTTTAGGTTTGTGCAAAGGCCGATAAGTTAAGGCGTTACCCCCACTTGTAGCGCAAAAAAGGCCTTTTTCATGAATTTTTTTAAAGAAAACTACAAAGCTTTTTTAATCGATCAATATACCATCTTAAAAAACACATCTTGAAGAACTTTTAGTAATTTTTTTATTGAAAAATATTACATTGTTTCGTGGCAAATGGCCGTCAATGAAATAATGTTTTTATATACACGGTTTGCGGTGACCAACATTGCCGCGAAGTGGATCATCTGAAGAAAAAAATGCGGATGGATTTAGTCAAATATAAGTATAAACTAGTCTTTAATCGAAGGATTTTAAAAAATATTCATTTTTCACAAAATGGCGGACAGTCAAAGTTAATGGTTCGATTTTAACGAAAAAAACCGGCCGTTTTTTGGCTATAAAACGGCCACTTTTTCGAAAAAAAAAATTTAGTCGGAAAAGACTAGATTTTTATGTATTAAATAAGCCTGCAAAATTTCAAGAAGATCGGTTCATTAGTGTTCGAGTAATCTTGGTCACCGACTTCAGAAATGCCATTTTGAGAAAAACGCGTTCAAAGTTTCTCTTTCAACGCTCTTTCAACGCGGATTCTTCTCTTTCAACGCTCATATCTCAGTCAATTTTGTTCGGATCGACTTGAAATTTTCAGGACATATTCTCAGATAGTTATACTTCAAAAAAATGCAATTAAAAAAAAATCGATTTTTTCAAAATCGCCAGTGGGGGTAACCCCTTAAAGAATATTTGTACACAATTTCAAGTAGATTGGTTCATTACTTTTTGAGTTACATTCCACGGCACGGAAAAAAACGCGTTACGAGAAAAACTCGATTGAAGTTTTCGTTCTTAAAAAGTAGAGTTTAGAGTGATTTATAATTATCCAAGCTTAATCCACGATGCCAGGGCCATAAAGAAAGCCTTCTTCTAGGAAATCACTAATCTGGACTGCATTTTTCTCTTTTTGTGTGAACTGTTTGGGTGACAACGAAAAACGACGGTTACACAGGCCGAATTTTTCTTTACAATCGTCGGAAGTGGAAGTCGGAAGGAATTCAAAAAGTAAACTAGCCAACTTGTTTGGCTAAGAAACTAAAAGGTAGAGGCCGCAAAGGGCGCTCGTTCGTTCACCTACTCTCGGTATTTTGGAGGGCATCACTTCGGTAACTTCCTAGGGACCTTTAGGACTTTCTGTTGGGCTTCAAACTTTGGGAATATATTCTTCAGATACTAAATGAATTTTTAAAGCAATAAAACAAATTGATATCTGAAGGAGGCTCCCCCTTCAACAGTATTCCAACTCTTTGAGTACTAGCGGACGCGCACATAACGGCTAGTCGTCGCTCAGTAGTCCAGTAAAAGACGAAAACCCAGCACTTTTGAGCGTAGAATATGAATTGTTGACTAAAGGTAAATGGTTGCATACTGAAAGTAACCCCAATAAAATGTTGCCCCTCAACACGCCCCACCCCTAAGAAATAGGGGTTGTAACCTTAAAAATCGCCGTATCTCGATAATTCAGAGCCCGATCAAAAAAGGTTTCAAACAAAAGTTGTTTGGAATGATAAAGTTCGTATAAAGTTATTCAACGTCCAACCTCCTATCTTTGAAAATAGCGGCACAAAAACGATTGGAAAATTCGGGGTTGATGTATGTGCGAGCGGAGTAGACATATCGCCGCGTCCTTGTCTGGGTCAGTGGTTCTCTCGTGTTTTTGTGCCGCTATTTTCAAAGATAGGGGATTGGACGTCAGATAACTTTATACTTATTTTATTATTCCAATCAACTTTTGTTTGAAATATTTTTTGATCGGACTGTTAATTATCGAGATACGACGATTTTTAAGTTTTCAACCCCTATTTCTTAGGGTTGGGGCGAGTTGAGGGGCAACATTTTATTGGGGTTAGTTTTAGTATGCAACCATCTACCTTCAATCAAAAATTCATATTCTACACTACAAAGTGCTGGGTTTTCGTCTCTTTTACTGGACTACTGGTAAATGAACCTTTTTTTACTATCGCAATTTTTTTATTTGTGGTTTAATTAAAGATATTAAATAATATTGATATTTTTTTATTCGATGCTTAGCGATTCGATTTTTTATTATGAATTAGCGTAAAACTAATTCATAATCAAATAAAAATACAAATGTGATAAATGGAGGCATAGGGCTAAAAGTAACACAGTGACGGGGTATCGAGTTACTTGTAAATATTTTCGTCGCAGGGATAGGAGCCAAATTTCTTGGTTTTAGCTTTAAAAAAATAACACATTGAAAGACAGTTTCATACATAGTAGTACCTATGGTGGCAGCCCCCGAGCCATTGTAGTTTCGTTTTAAGGGCTTACACTACTGTCAATGTCTAAAATAAAGTGATTTTTCGCGATTTTTGCTGGCGGAAGGACAAGTGAGAGGTTAATTATATTCAAGGATGTCATTAGACATATCTTCGAGAGAACAAATACAAAAAATTTGTATTAAGAAATTATACGAAATGGTGAAGCTGGAGTTATTTTTGTCAGGCATGTTGAACTTAAGACGCTCTCCGGCACGCAGTATTACTGACGCAAATTTGAATTTATAAAAAATATAAAAAATTCTATCAATTTACATGAGCATAGCTAAAAAAATACATAGGAGATTTTGAAAACATGAATTTTGGTGTAATTGATAAGCACTTGAAACAAAAACTCATTTTTCGACAGATAAAAAGACAATCATTTGTTAATAACTAATGAACTCATTGAAAATCCCGTACGTATTTCTCTTCGGAATGCTATTTTAAAGATGTGCTCAAAATTTGGAGTGAAAGGAATGAAAATTTTTGGCGTTATGCTGCGTGCTGTTTTGAAAAATTGTGTTGCGAGAAAAACGGTCGACGTTTCGCACACGGGCCTGCGAACTTTTTTTTCACAGTTATGAAACTTTTTTCCCCCTATTCTAGATAGTTCAAAGCATCTCCTGAGCCAAATGAAAGAAAAAAATCGAAAATTCTCCAGTGTTGTTACCCCTTAATTGCCTCACATTTCGTGCAAATATCTGCTCGGTTTCTATGCGTTATTATACTAATTGTTACTATACGATGTTTTCCTTTACCGTACGGGCATCAGTTACTTTACTACGTTATAAACAACGTCTATGTTGCAGTATAAAGACTCATAAAATACGTACTGAAAGAGGCATCACTTCGAAAGAGGTATATGAGTTGGCTGCAAAAGAAGTTTTGGGGAAAAAACCGTAAATACAAAAATCGTTCTCGAATACATTTGCCCCGTTATTCTTTTCAAATTCGTGAAGAAACTGAAAAAAGGTGTTCCACCAGAGACCATAGAAGTTGAAAATGTGATTGATGTGCCTAAATTATTAATACTTGACTTAAATTAAGAATTTACAAAAATATTTATTAGTTTAATTCAATTAAAAACTAGATTTATTTAATGCTGTTAAAACGTGTCCCTCGTGTTAAAACCTGCCCCAGCCACGTTAGGGGGCATCCATTAATTACGTGAGGTGATTTTGGCGATTTTTCGACCCCCCCTCTCCCCCTGGTGAGATGGCGTGAGATTTTGCTCGACCCCCTCCCCCCTCCCCTAATCTCACGTGAGATTTTTCAAAATGCGTACGTTCACGGAAAATAAATTATAGTAGAAGTAACTGCGGTTGTAGTACCATTTACTCCACCATGTAAAGTAGTAGGGAGACCCTCCCTACGTGATAAAAATTACGTGATTACTAAAATTACTAACATTACTAAAATTACTAAAATTACTAAAATTACTAAAATTACGTGATATTTGCCGAAGCCCCCCTCTCCCCCACGTGAGATTGGGTGAGATTTCGCTCGAACCCCTCCCCCCCCTAAACGCCTCACGTAATTAATGGACGCCCCCTTACAACTAGCCCCGAAACCGGGGTTAGAAGTAACACCGGACTTTTTTTTTAAGCAGCGCTGTTAATTATCCATTTACGTTAGGTACATGTTTTTGAGAAATTGTAGCCAGATAAATTTCCTTCAACAAGGGCTACTAACCATTTTTATACAATCATCCGTTTCGGAGATACGAGCTCTTAAGGGGTCTTTTCACTTTAGACGCTAAAAAAGGCTATTTTGATGCATTTTTTAATAGGTTTATATTATAGATATTCATATAAAAGTTGTTATACTTAATAAATACAATTTCGATATACATTTTTTTAAATTTGTTTGTTTAAGTCACTATTCATAGACAAAAAAGGTAGTTAAAGAAAATGTCCTAAAAAATTGTAGGTCTGCGCTGTTGATGAAATCTCGGAGATGGATCATCCGAAACAAAAAATCAAACGGTTCTAGATTCAGTATGTTAATGGCTATAGCGCATATCATACGATTTTTTATAGATGCAAAAATAACAAAATGGCGGACCTTTTTCGACAAAACAAAAAAAACATGTTTTTCACCGTTTTTTGGCAAAAAAATAGTAAATATCAAGATTTAAAAAAAAATCCTTGATATGCGCTATAGCTATAGTTGTAAAGAATATGTGGCTAAAATTTCATAAGGATCGGTTCAGTAGTTTCGAAGATTTTATCAATAAGCCGTCGAAAAACATTCCGCAAGAAAAACGCGTTTAAAATTTGTTTGGATTACATAAATACATAAATTTTGTTTTTTAATGTATTTCGAAAGTTTATTTATTAAGTGTAACAATTTTTATATCAATATCTATAATATTAACGTATGAAAAAAATGCATGAAAATAGCCTTTTTTATTCTTAAAGCGTCTAAAATGAGAAGAACCCTTAACTAAAATTTGTTTCGTTTGTCCCCTGTCTCTTCTACTCTATGTTCGCCACAAAAAAAATGGCGCACAATTGAAAATATCAGGTCATTTTGAGACACCCGTTATTAGTAAAATTCCCGAGTGCGACTCGCCGCGAAAAATATCGAAAAAGAAAAGTTTTCGTTCTTTTTTTTCTGTAAAAAAAACGACGCGCGAATTTTCGAAAAAGCATGAAAAAAATCTCCGCACTTTCAATGAACGATCGGACCTCGTACTTTGGAAGAAAAAAAAAACAGCGTCGTTTTTCGGCCGACTTTACAAGCACGTGTGGGTCTTGAGTCCCCGAAGAAAAAAAAAAACGGAACCTCCGTGAACTCGATACCGAACCATTAGCACGGGAGCGAATCGACAGCGCAATTTTTACAGGACTCCGGACCACTGCATGCTCGAGGGGGCAATACGAACGTGAATGTGGGGCGAGGCAACTGAGAAACGTGCATCTCGTAACGCGCTCCGGTACGGGCCCCCGAAACGTGAAAAATTTTGAAAAATGAACATTCTCGAGACTCAAAAGTGGGACCCCGAAAAATGGACTGAAAAAATACCGACAATGCGAATCCATTAATCTTTACGGGGGTGATGCGTGTGTTCGTGAAGCGCGAGACCGAGACCAAAGTTCGACTGACGAAGAGGTAAGCGGGAGGAGGGCCGAAGGGGCGAAGGGGAAGAGGAAAAGAGAGATGAGAGACAGAAAACGAATGAGAGCGTGGAACAGCAGCAGCAGCAGATTTGAAACATCCCTTTGCACTTACGTCTACAACCAAAAATCTCCGGCCATGGCGAGACTTTGCCACAAAAAAAATTTCGTTCCCATATCCACTCTCGGGATATAGAACTATTAATTCCAAGTCAAATCAGTGTCGAACTGGAAAAAAAAAACGATTTTCGGAAGCGAGAAAAACTCGTCCCGCCTCGTTTATTGTATTTCGCCGATGCAACGTGATCTCAACGTGTATACAATTAAAAGTGGCGAACGTGTGACAGGATACTTAGTTTCGAGAAAATACCCGATAAAGTACAAGGACATTTTTTAGTAGAGGAATTTCGGAGTATTTTTTTCCAAATTCTAGGGTTGAAATTCGGCCAGTCGCTTTAAGGGGAGATATACACCTAGGAGCCGGAAAAAAGGTCATTTTTGTGAATTTTTTCAAGAAAAACTATTTGAAAATTCGGATTGGGGTTTTAATTATCTAAAAGTATATACAATAAAAAATATGTTTAATTTTCTTTATTTAAAAATTTCAAAAATATACAAGAATATTGTATGATCCTTGGAGCGTCGTAAAAAAATCTGCGTATACGGTACCCACTGGCGTTTCTTAAAAAATCATCTGAAAAAAAACCAAAGAGATTATTCAATTAGATACTATAATCTAGTACTTGTCATAGCCGATTTTGAAAATATCGATTTATGACAAAATGGCGGACGTTTGAACATAAATAGTGATTTTTGGGACAAAAATTAGTTATTATTTTGCCTCTAAAGCAAAAACTAAGTAACGGGAAAAAAATCCTATGAAAAGTACTAGATAATGGTGTATAGAATAACCACAAAAAACCTCAAGGCAATCGGTTCATTGGTTTTCGAGAAATTTTGGGTCCCGATTGAAAAAACGTGGTTTTGAGAAAAACGCGTTTGAAAATTTGGGAATGAAGAAATCATGAAATTTGTCAACTTACATGGAATCATCTATACCAGGCCCATAGTGTAGGTCTTCTACGGTCGACGGAATGTTCATAGCTTCTAAATCGATTTTTTCGACCATCTAGGTGTATATCTGCCCTTAAATTGGCAATGGTTGTTTGAGTAATTCTTCTCTGCTTTCACATATTTTTTAAGAGACGAACTATGCTTTTCCGTTAAATTTTATAATAGGTGTCCTTCAATTTGAATATATATATATATATATATATATATATATATATATATATATATATATATATATATATATATATATATATATGACCACAAGGTGGGCACATGTTTGTTAAATTTTGCGACTGAGAATGATATGATACTTAATGATTTTTCAATTCCTCTTCAAAAGAAATTATAGCGAATTTTTGTCATGAGTAGTATTGTTCAGTAAAAATTGAGTATTATGGAAAAAAATCGCAATTCTATTTTGAGTTGAGCAGAAGGAAGAAAATTAAAATCCGAATACGAAACACTCTTATAAAACTTTTTTTTAAATGGAATTGAATTCTATTTATCGACTTATTTATTAGAAAACATTGAGCATTGGGGAAAAAAATAAAAATGATATGTTGCGTTCAGCAGAATGAAGATAATTAAAATCCCAATATGAAACACTCCTGAAAAACTTTTTTTCCAATGGAATCAAATTCTATTTAACCACTTTTAAATGCATCTTCAATTTTTTCGATGACGGGATTATCAAAAATAGTTTTTCACGAGTCTCTCGTATTGGGAATGTTATTATTTTCATTCTGCTGTACTCAAAATGAAATTTTGATTTTTTTCTAGAATGCTTAATTTTTTGTGGCGAATGCTACTCGTCACACAAATACGCTATATTTTTTTCAACGCGACTGGAAAAACCATTAAAAATAATATTTTTCACGATCGCTAAATCTCCACCCAAGATCCTTAAAAACCACATCGCCACCTTATAGTTGTCACTCTTCGTATTTACATACATGTGGACTAGTGGGATTAATTCTGTACGCTGTTACATTTAAAATCTCTATCAAAAGTGTGACTAGTGGAAAGAATAAAAGTGACTAGTGGAACTAATTCTGAACACTTTTAGCATTAATAATCTCTATTAAAAGTGTCCAAAGTTAATTCCACTAGTGTACACGTACACATAATTTATTAATTATTACTAGCAATTTTCTCCTCAAACTTTTGCTTTCACAGCGTACCTTTCTTACTTCCTAAAATGAACAACGCAAGCTGCATGAACTCTACACGAGACTCCACAAAAATAGAAAAAAATGTTTGCAAATAAATATTTCTAATGTCAGCCCTAGTAAAAATTGACACATTCACGTTAACGTCGACCCTCCCATTCGGCTCTCCCCTCCCATCCGTATTTGAAATATTGAAAAAAAACGTATGCCCCAATGTAATAAAGTGCCTCCCAGTGAACGCACCAAAGTCGCAGTAAAACCCATCAAGCCGAAGCGTTCGAATTCGGGGAGGAAAAAAGTGCACAGTAATGTTCCTGTGCACTTGTTGCAGTAAATACGACAGATTGATCACTCTCCACTTCGAAGACCTTAAAGACCTTACCCGAACGGAATCGAGTAACGTCTATCGAATCATGGGAACGTAAAATAACTCTTGACGGTGAAAGGACCGAGCTCACCATAGATTGTAGGTCAAAAGGATGTCTGAAAAATGGAGAAGGCTCGAAGGTAAAGCCGTGTGTACTTCTCGGGCCTCTGTCGGATCTTGAGGGGGAAAAAGACGATTAGCCCTTCTGGAAAATGTTAACTGGGTCAAACGGAGTCAACAGGGGGTGTCGATCCTTTTACGAACAATGCGAGAACGATTTTCGTGTATGCAAACGCGGTCTCGTGCCGCAGACTCTCGACAGGGAGCAAGAGCATGAGGTCCTTTCGAAGTATCCTAATTGCCCCGAGAAGGTCAGCCGGAACGGAAGTTGGCCTCAACCCTGTCGCACTTGTTCTTGCATTCCCAAACGAAAAAATCTTCCCTGGCACGTGCGTACAACGTGCCTCACGAGGGCTGGTCAACGATGTACTGTCCGATGCACAAATTGCAGATCTCGTTGCCTCCAGAAAAGCACAATTTTTTACAAATTAGGTTAAAGTTAGGAGAAAGTTGCTTTAAAATTAGTATAAGTTTGGATTAGAGTTAGTATAAATTTGAGTTGAAGTTAGTAGAAAGTTGGATTAAAGTTAGTAGAAAGTTGCTTTAAAGTTAGTATAAAGTTGGATTAAAGTTAGTATAAAGTTCGGTTAAAGTTAGTATGAAGTTGGGTTAAAGCTAGTGTAAAGTTGGGTTAAAGTTAGTATAAAGTTGGGTTACAGTTAGTATAAAATTGGGTTTTGTCAACGGTCTTGTCCGATGAACAAATTGCACATCCCGTTGCCTCCAGAAAAGCACAATTTCTTGGCATGTTAGGTTAGAGTTACTATAAAGTTGGGTTAAAGTTAACATAAAGCTGGATTAAAGTTGTCATAAAGTTGGGTTAAAGTTAACATAAAGTTGGATTAAAGTTGGGTTAAAGTTAACATAAAGTTTGGTTAAGATTAGTATAAAACTAGGTCTTGTCAACGGTCTTGTCTGATGCACAAATCGCACATCTCGTTGCCTCCAGAAAAGTACAGTTTTTTACAGGTTAGGTTAAAGTTAGTATAAAGTTGGGTTGAAGTTAGTATAAAGTTTGGTTAAAGATAGCATAAATTTGGATTAAAGTTCGTATAAAGTTGGGGTAAAATTAGTATAAAGTTGGGTAAAATTTGATATAAAATTGGGTTAAAGTTGGGTTAGGTTACAGTGAGGTTAAGTTAAAAAGACACAATTTTTTGAAACAGCAAAATTGCAGTTAAAAATTAGCACATCTCGGGTGCCGAAAAAAAATCGAACTTTCGTCTCTTCACGAGCAGAGACGTGCTTCAATGAAATTTAAAACGCATTCGCTATTGATGGGTTGCAGTTCTGGACGTCTCGGGCAGCCGTAATGTGGGTCAGATCCTACAACGGTCCGCGAAAGTTACTATACGTAGCCTTGAACTTGAAAATGGTCCATATATTTTGTCCGGCTGTACAAAGTGCAACTACGTGAAGGGTTAGCATTGAACTAAAAAGGGTGAAGGTCGGACGCGCCAGCAAATGTTAATTGCCAAGGCCGTGAGACTCGTGGACTGCTCGAGCCTTAACCCCGTTACTCTTTTCAGGAAAGAATTCGAACGAAAATATCGACACACTTAAAAAAATATTCATAATAAAATATACATATATACGTATTTCTTTTCATGGGTGTCGATATAATTCGATATAATTGTTCATTATAATTTTCATATATATATACATATATATATATATATTGTGTAGATTACAATTTGTATGTTTTTACTTGTCTATTCGTTTAATTTATTTATTCTCATTTCATTTACATTTTTATCTTATCTATTTTGCTATATGATTGATGTACACAGAAAATGTATATTCTGCTACGCCGAAATGATACTTGAACGTTTGTATTTTAATCTATAATGTTTTTATTTAATATTTTCCTTCATAGGCCTACGTCGATAAGGATATAAAATATAGGTGATTATTCTGTAAGAATGATCAATAAATGCGACATTAAAAAAATGTATGAATATATGTATATATATATATATATATATATATATATATATATATATATATATATATATATATATATATATATATATGCTGAATGAATAAATATTGAATAAAATCAATACAAAAATGAATATAAAAATCGAAACACATGAATTAAGGAAGAGAGAGAGCAGAGAGAAGGACAGAGCATCTGGAATGACCGATTTTTTAAAGTCAGTTTCAATTACACGCGACAATGAACTCATTTTATTCGTAAACATTTATATTAACTCCAATCTTCAAAATGTAAATCATTATTCCTGAAAATCATAAAATGATTTTTAAAAATGATAGTAATATCGACATTTCGACAGATTCTTTTTTTCGATGGATTATTGATGGATCAATCGACTCACGATACGGAGTATGAAACGAAGGTATGCTTGGGCCGAATTTATTTCACAATGTTTTTGACCGGGGAAAAAAAATTGAAAAATGAAGCAGAGGTGTTTTTGGTTAAAAAGTCAACCAGATTTGGCCATTTCAGGATTGTTTCACGGAGGTACGAAAAGAAAATGAGCACGAAGAGGCTCACAGTTTCGTCGTTGACACGCTCGCTCGTCAAGCACACCAGAGCGTGAATATCTATCCCGGAGACACTCGAAGCAATCGAGTCTCGTGCGGACTCGCTTTCTCTCACTCTCTCTCCCTTGCTCTCCCGTGATTCTCGAAGTGGTAAAGACACGAGCACAGCAAAACGAGCTGATTAACAGTCGTTAGTGCGAGCTCGGAAAGTGACGAGACACTTTGTTATAGTCTCGACGTATTTTCGGGGCGCATGATCCTTCACCAATTAGGCCTTCTCATTCTTACCGGGTGTCAAGTGAAGTTTTCGTTTTTTTTCGCTTTTTTGTCTAGTGCCGACGATACGTTCTTGCTCGAGCGTTAAAAGGAGTTACCGTAGTTTCGAGTGTCTCGTTCTCGAGAGGCACTCGCGCCGAGTGAGTTTAGCCCTCGTTCGAGGCGAACCCTTCGGCACCCTCGATACTAGAATTTTGCCACCCTCGAACATTGTGGGGTAAAAAATCAATTTGGGCTGCTCGGCGCATCAAATAATACACAATTAAAGAAAATGGGAAATCTAAATTATATTTAATCAATGAAATCATTTTTTGAACAAGTATAGGCCGAAGTTCCGTTCATACATTTTGGCAAATGTTCGAGTACATTTTTATTATAAATTATGTAAATTTTCAAATTTTTTTTCTTCTACTAGATGACTTTTTTGGGATTTGGAAAAAAGGTATGTCATTAAACATACATCGAACTTACTTCATGTAATTTTTTAATAAAAAAAATTAACATTAACAACGTTATTAAGGTATAATAGAAACGTGTAAAAAAATGTGTTCCAACGGCTGGATCGATAACTTGACAATGATTGGTCTGATAAAAAAAAATAAAAAAGTTTTATAATCTAAATATATAAATGTAGTTCTCGTTTTACGTAGCCGTTTTTCGAAAAAAATGCACAAAATGGTAGGTGTTAAAAAAAAGTGTAATTTCGGCGCCATGTTTACTTATATTATTGTATTTATGAATACTAAATTTCAAGCAAATAAATAAAAGGCTACGTGTAACGATAGCTGATGCAAATACGGACATTTTGTTTTTTGAACATTGAAAATCGGACAATATTCCGGCTAGAGTTATGATTCCGGCCAGGTCGAGAAGAGAGGGCCCGGTTGAAATTCCGAACTGTGAATGCTCCGACGGTTCAAAATTCGGAATTTTAATGGTCCGAAATTCAAGATGGGGCCAGGTTAAAATTCCGAACTTTGAATCAGAACGCTCAAAACTCTGAAAGAATGCTACCCCGAAAGATCAAAACGCCGAAAGAATTTTACACGAAAGACCAAAACTCCGAAATTCTGAAGACCGTCAAAATAATTCGGCTATGGAAGGTTTGAAACTTTCAAAATTTTCGATAAATCGACGAATTATTTCAAGAATGTTTTTTTATTACGAAGTAATTTCGCCCCAATTTCGAAATTTGTCTAGACAATGTTATACGTTCTACATCATTTACAGTCAACTGTGCAGACTTTCGCTGGCATGATCTTGACATGGGGGCCGGGTTGAAATTCTGAACTATGAATACGCCGACGGTTTAAAATTCCTAATTTCAATGTTCCAAAATTACAAGGTCTATCAAGATCATGCCAGCGAAAGTCTACACAGTTGGCTGTAAATGATGTAGAACGTATAACACTGTCTAGACAAATTTCAAAATTGACGTAAAATCACTTCTCAATAAAATAAAATGCTTGAAATAATTTGTCGATTTATTCGAAATTTTGAAACTTTTAAAACTTCCATAGTCGAATTATTTTGACGGTGTTCAGATTTTCGGAGCTTTGGTCTTTCGTGTAAAATTGTTTTGGAGTCTTGATCTTACGGGGTAGTATTCTTTCGGGGTTTTGAGGATTCTGATCGTTCAAAGTTCGGAATTTCAACCCGGCCCCGAGAAGAGTCGTTTCGGGAAAACGTGATTGAAAGTTTTAGATACGTAAATCGATGCGCTACCTGCTCTCACTGAATCGTCTGTAACTTGGTCAATTTTCAATATTTTAATACAAATTTCACATATACATATTCTCGAATATGTATATTTTGAAAAAAATGCAAAAAAAATCATTTTTTTACCCGTCACAGTAGTGTCCCAAGTAAACCCACGATTTTTTTTCACGTTTGCCAAGTGTACATGTAAATGGTGTATTTTTTTGGAAAAATAATGCAGTGCCTTCTATATGCAATATAAAAAAAAGTGTCTTGATCAACAAGGAAAGTGTCCCCAGTGATTGGAGAGCGCAAAGCCGTTCTCCACCGAATTCTTCTTGTGTATGCCCGTCGGTGAAAAGGATGGGGAGAAAAGGACAGTATTCATAGCCACGCGATCCCGTGACTCAGCAGAGAAAATCGAATCCCCAGGGACTCATTTTCGTTCGTACTTCTGCGCTCGCGTGTTTTTCGCACTTTTCGTGCATACGAGCGGGTACGAGCAACATGATAGGTATACGAAAATATTTTGCGATTTTTTTCTCTCCACTCCCAAACAGAATATTTGTCCGAAAGACACGCGTGAAATTCCAAGCTGAGCGATCACTCCCCAGAAAATAATTCTATACCAATTACAAAAATGTCCACAGAAAAACGTATCATTCTTTCGGCATCACAATGAATTGTCAAAATATTATTGGCCTTTTTGAGAAAGATCGATCGGATGGAATCTCAGGGGTGTTTGGAGTAAATTCAATAAAGAGGGTAATATCGTCACGAGTTTCATAAAGTGCGGTAAATCACTTTTGGATTATTGATATCATGGGCACTAAACGTTTTACAATTACGTACGATTTTTCTTCTAATGAAATTTAATTTAATGAAAAACGTTTTAGCGAAGACACCACTGGAACGGGCCGAAAAAACGTAATTTTTATTTAAAATATTAAAGTAAAAAACATTATTTATTGGGCATTTGGAAAAAGGTGTTTTATTAAGCATACATTGAATTTATTTCGTGTAAATTTTTATAAAAATAAAATAATAATTGAATAACGTTATTGAGGTATAATACAGCCTCCGTATAAAATGTGGTCCAACGGCCGGATCGGTAACATCACAAAAGTTGGTCTGGAAAATGAAAATGAAAACTTTTTATAATCTATGTAAATGTAGTTCTCGCTGTACGTAGTCATTTTTCGAAAAAAAAAATCACAAAATGGCGGGTGTTTAAAAAGAGTGTAATTTTGTCAAAATTGCTACTTATATTCAGGAGCTGAAAAAAAATTAAATTAAAAAAAAGAGCTACGTACAACGATAGCTACTGCGATCACGAAAATTTTGTTTCTTACTATTGAAAATCGGACAACTATAGCTAGAATTATCATTCCGGCCAGGTCAAGAAAAGTAGTTTAGAGAAAAACGCGATTGAAAATTTTACCATACATGAATCGTTCCGCTACCTCGCTTAAGGGGAGGGTAGGGGTTTCACCGTGAAAAAAAACACCTTTTTGCGATTTTTTTTCATCTATATGGACAGAGTAAATTTATTAAAACCTTTTGTACATTGAAGTGTCACTTCAAAAACATTCCGTGAAATTTGTACGCGAAAATATCCACAAACAAGCCGGTGCCGCGTTTTTCTCGAAACCACTTTTTCAAAGTCCGCGTTCACTGCCATTTGAAAACTACATGACCGATTTATTTCAAACTTGGTAAATACTTTCTACATATAAAATACCTCCCCCCAACGGTTAGTTTGAGATATTTTTTTACATTATACAAAAGATTGGTCGCCGGCTTGTTTGTGGATGTTTTCGCGTACAAATTTCACCGAATGTTCTCGAAATGACACTCAACAATGTACAAAAGGTTTTAATAAATTTACTCTATCCATATAAATGAAAAAAATTTGCAAAGAAGTGTTTTTTTCAAGCTGAAACCCCTACCCTCCCGTTAATCGTCTGCAACTTGGTCAATTATCAATATTTTAACTTAACATTTTTCACCTATTCTAAAACATGTATACTTTGAAAAAAAGCAAAAAAAAAATTTTCACCCGTCATAGTGGTGTCTTTCCTTAATAGCATAAATATAACATTTCACTGAAAAAAAAAAAATGTCATCAATGAAAACTTTTTTCCGCTGCACTTCGCGATTCTTGGGATCGAGATTTATTCCGATGGTATTTGTTTCACTGTCTCGGTGACTTAATTAAATTTCTTCCACGGGGCAACATCGCGGCCAAAATTGTCGTAAAGTTTCGAGATTTCCGTATTGCCAGGACATAATGAGAAAGGGCCATCGGTATCGCTGATCAACAAGTTACGAGAGCGAGACTCAGCGCGAGATCATATCCAATGTATATAATAATAGTGACGAAAAAGATAAATCGCCGTCGAACACAGACCCACACACACACACGTTTACAGAATCGCTCCTCTTCTCCTGTCCGTCGTAGATAGTTGTTCCTGTGACTCCCTGGGGCATCGGTGTCCTTCTCCTTCGCTCTTGTCCACCCGCGCCCTCTTCACCGCGCGTTATTAAAACTTTACTAATGGGCTATAATGAGTACCGCGCTCCTTCTTCGGGATTGATATTAAATTTTGTGAAGCGGCGCGTTCCGTGACCCGGGGATCTTTCATTTATCATTAGCGAGAGATGGAGCGAGAGATGGACGCGTGGAAAAAGGTGTTTTACATTGTTCTCTGGGCAACTATGCGGTGATCGTGACAGAGAAAGAGAAAGAGGGTGGGAAGCGTGAAAAACTCTCGCTACGATCTATTATAAAATCGTCTCGAAAATCTTCCGCTAATCGTTATAGATTATCGAGTACGTTCTCACGTACATCTCGACGTGTTTTATCGATGACACGATTCAGGAGTCGCGTCGCGGGTCAAATGTAATCCTTGCAGGAAAAATAAGGTTGGTCAAAGAATATCGATGTATGGATGATTGTTCCGATTGTAATTGAATTGTAATATTGAATGTTGTAGAACGGCTCTTAAGGGGGGAGATACCTTTAGCTGAGAAAAAAATTGCTGATTTTCATGGTTTTTTTTAAAGGAAACATTTCTTCACCATTTTTTAGACTTAGGGTATGTCTTATTACTATTTTTGGCTGTTATGTGGTGTTCTAATTTTGTTAATCTTCATAATTGGCTGAGGTATGGTGAGGGCTTCTAAACTGCATTTTCAACACCTTACCTTTCGTGCCAAAAAACCAAGAAAATCTTCCCAATATGTATAAAGGCTGTGGAACTGTGTACCGAAAGTAGAAAATACTTTTTTTTTCAAGTAGTGCAGATTTAAGAGAAAACTTTCATTTTTGAGCAAAAAATCACGTGAGTAATTGTTTTAAAAAAAAGTTAAAAACTAATCGCAAATTTCGTACGCAGTTCCATGGGGAATGCATCTGAGAAGATACGTTGTGTTTTCGGCCAGTATAAAAAACATGGTTTCGAGAAAAACGCGTTTAACGTTGAAACTTACGATCAGCAATTGACATTTTCAATTCACCTTTAATCTGTAATGCCAGCACCATACATTTGGCCTTCCAAATTAACATTGTCCTCTTCGTTTTCTTTCCTAAAAAATTGAAAAACCTCGTGTGGCTTTACCCGATAAAAAATATATACGTAATCATACCAAAAACACTCACTGAAATTCCACTAATTGAAGAAATATTTTCAAAATACCTCAAACCACATTTTCCTTTAACGTGAAAAAGAAAACGTATTCCAAGTATACTTTTACCAAGAGTTATCAGCGTCACGGAATAAAAATACGGTCCGATCCTCAAGAAATTTAGTCACCTCAACTAAAAATTCGATTGCGCATCAGCAACCGCAGAATTCGTCTCTACACAATTTTTTTGGCTATTTACAATAGCAATAGATTCTTCATGTGCATTATTTTCCATCAACTCCATGTAGGATACCTCCAAAAAAACTCCATTCTCTCTATCAGTGAAAACAAAAACAATTTTTTAAACAAAAAATAAGACAGAGCCATGAAAACTTTTGGTGCGACAAAACAGTTACGCAAGTTTTGGACAACGGATAATCGGTAATCGAATACTAAATTTATGCACGGAATTTCATATCGGCGTTTCTCGCATTACAAAATGGGTGACGTCGTCGTAACGAGCAAAATATACGCGGTGCATATCTGATCCGAAAAGACGAAAAAAAAAAATAGAATTCGAAGGACGGAGTCCTCTCTCCCTCTCTCTCTCTCTCTCTCTCTCTCTCTCTCTCTCTCTCTCTCGGTCTTTCCTTTGGTACTAAGGGATGGTGGTGTGGGAGTAAAAGTAGGGGGAGGGTGTCATGCCAGGAGACACGAAGAAGTGATTGATCGTGTTTCGCCGGAAGAACCGGGAGAGAAGCGAAAAGCTCACTCTCTGCGACCGAGAACGACCGACTGTAAGGAGGGAGAGCGTTACCGAACTGCGTGTCGCGCGGGGGTAGATGAAGAGCAGATAGAAAGAGAGAAGCAAAAAATGTATATACATAAATCCATACACATATATAAAAATATAAATGTATGTAAAGAAAGGAAAAGGAGCGATGTTCTTTCGTATCCAGAGAAACGTATGAAAAGAGACGGCAAGTGCCATCCGAGGAAGAGACTGCGAGAGCCAAATGTCTGTATATGTAGAATGTGAGAAATATTTCTGCGAGGGCGTACAATATCTTGTACGACTGACACTCGCTCTGCGATAATGGGGACTAAGAGGAAGAGGTTCAAGAGGTAAAAAAAACCACACACACACACGCACACACACACGCACACACACACACACACACACACACACACACACACACACTCACGCACACGCACACACACACACACACACACACACACACACACACACACACACACACACACACACTCACGCGCACACACACACACACACACACACACACACACACACACACACACTCACGCGCACACACACACACACGCGCACACACACACACACACACAGCTACACACACACACACACACACACACACACACACACACACACACACACACACACACACACACACACACACACACACACACACACACACACACACACACACACACACACACACACACACACACACACACACACACACACACACACACACACACACACACACACAGCTACACACACGCGCGCACGCACACTCACAGCATACACAGAGGATCGTGCTTCAAAAATGGAGAGTAAGCGCGTCGTTTGCGTACTTTTTTTCTTCTTACCCTCAGGCACCGTTAGAAACGTTCGTACGAATCATCTTGAGAATAATTCCTCTCTGTGTTCCCACTATGAATTACCGGTGAGCAGAAGTTACGTCCAGGTTGACTGTCAATCGTTGATAAAGAGTAACCCAATTTGGTCTCCGCTCATAGTGCTTGTGTGAAAATTACTAAGTAAAAATATATATGTAAGTTGCCATTATCATCCTTGGCATGAAATTGGATCGTTGGGTATTGCAATAATTGTCGAAGAAGTTGTGGAGTTTAATTGAGACCCTTGGAATTAGTGAAATTAGATTTAACATGGGATACTTACAAGGAACAGCACTTAGGTGTCTGCCTTTGGTGAAACTCATATATGATGTAAAACATTGAAAACCAAGAGATACGTATTTTTTTATGGGCGTAAAAACGCTTTTAAGAGGGGAAACCACCCTTCATAGAAACACGTGTCACCCCTTATTCTATATTTTTTTCAATATTCTTATAGTGTATTTTTCATGGCTTTACGTTAAAAGAATTTTGGATTTTGTTTCATTCAGATCGAGGAACTGCTTGTGCGTGAAACTGCGAAATGGACCCTTGAGATGATTTTCTTTGAGGGGTGGTTTTCGCCGTTAAAACCGTTTTTCCGCTAATTTGAAAAATACGCGTCTAATAGTTTTCAATATTTTATTACATATATGAGTTTCAACAAAATTTTGATGGTGTGCACGATTTCTCAAAAACTATTCAACCGATTGCCTTCAAATTTGGACAGAATGCTCAGCTGACATCCTTTTATCGTTTGATGAAGCAAAAAAGCAATACGTTCAATAGTTTTTTATTTATAACAAAAAATCGATCAATTGTATTCGAAAAATCGATACTTCAAGTTCAAAACGTCACCAAATCGTCAATTTTTTTTTCCCTTCATCGAACGATAGCTATATGTGTCTAAAGTAAAATGCTTTTTGGGTTTTTGTTGCAGGATGAACGTGAAGGCTGTAATCGTGCACACCATCAAAAAAGGACCATCGCGCGTCGAGGGGGGTGGGAGGCGGATTTTTTGATGAAATTGTTTAAAAAATTTTTTGTATGTAGTAAACAGATCAATAAAACTATATGCCAAGTTTCACAAGTTTTCCGTTGTATACTTTCTTTACAAAAAAAATCCCAAAAAGCGGTAAATTTTGCGAAAAAAAAGACAATCCCCCCTTAAGTGATGTTCCTTGTTGGACTGGTTTGCGTGTACCCTCGAAATTAAAGGCGTACGAATGAGGTACTTTGGATCCGCGAGACACGTGTATGTACTTGGCGTCGAGACGCTGCCTCCTTACTTGATATGAATATATGCATACGTGGGTCGGGATTCGGCTCCGGCAATACTTCGAGTTAAGGGGCTAGGCCACAGTAACGGGTATAATATCATGTGCGAATTTAACCATCTTTTTCCCATGAAAAAGTGATTCACTCGTAAAATTAATTACACTTCTATTTAGTATGAATATCGAGCTGTTAGAAAATATATTTTCGTTTCATTTTTTAGTGTAGAAAATCGTCGGCGACTAATATTTTCTTTTGTTATCTTTTTTTTAGACGCCCCGCGGCGTGACATTTAGCATCCACAATTTTTTACCTAGAACAAAAAACAAAAATTCTCGTACATCTACATTAGAATATCTAGACAAGTACGTTCGGAATTTAAAACGGGTAGTAAATACGTTTATCATTCGAAAATGAAAAACGGACTTTTCCAGGTTCTCATTGAAGGATCTAAATGAAACATGAAGTTCACGTGCCAAAAGTTTAGGAAAAAAGCTTCAGCCGTTTCCCCACTAACTACACTCAGGAGGACATTTCTAAAAATTATAGAAATTACCGCATCCTATTCTAACCCTACCAGCTTTACCTGGCCCTAAAAAATAAATTACCCGCCAGACACAATAACTTTTCATGTCAATTCAGATCAGACTTTTGTTTCAGTTATATTTTTCCAGCAATTGTATATGTGATGGTTTCCCCCGAGTAGGGGGTGATAGGAAAGGGTTCAATTGGGAAGGGCAACACGTAATAACCCGCAAAGGTCTGCATCGGGACTCAGGAAATAAAAAATAAATATTCTTTATACGTGGAAACAGGTCATTTGAAAGACATTCGGTTTCAAAAATCGCCCTCACAGTTGTCCTCGTACCATCCTCATACAACATAATGTAAGCCCTAACGTCTTTAAAGTCACCTTCGGATAGATGTAAGAATATTTATGTGATGGCCATTTCAAGGCCCGTCCTGCCCACAAAATCAACGATTTATTCAAAGGAACGTTGGGGACCGTCCTCAAAGAAGCCAAATCTGCTGGCGTTATATCGCGTTATATCTATATAATGTTGGCCAAATGTTGGCCAACATTATATAGATATAACGCGTTCAAAATATTATTTTCTCACATATATATATATATATATATATATATATTATATACGTCTGAAATAATGTGAAAGAAGAACGAAAGCTTGGTGGACGTGTCGAGTGGTCGGACAATAGGTGGAAAAAGTAGAAATAAAAGATGACGTTCTCCCTCGTTGCAAGCTCTTGGCAAGGACGACAGGGGGCGTCGAAGATCTCGGTGTCTAGTTGAAAAAGTGAGTATCTCCCTCTCTTTCTCTCTTGAGTCCTCTAGGTGTCTGTCGCTCTCTGCTCCTATAACACACACGCCATCATCATCCTCCTTGAAGGAACAAAAACCAGGTGACGTGGCTCTCAGCCTCACCGCAACGTGGAATTGCCCGTTTCTCTCTTTCTTTCTCTCTCTCTCTCTCTCTCTCTCTCTCTCTCTCTCTGTCTCTTTCATCCTTCCCTCTTTTTCACCCTCACTTGCTCCCCCGCCTAAATACAATTCAGGAGAATTCACCACCAACAGTTCGCGAAATTCGAGGGTCCGAAAGGGAAGATTAGTTTTCTGTTTCTTTTTTCTCTGCACCAGCAATTCCTGCTTCTGACACCCGGAAGTAGCAGATATTCGTGGGCACCACCGGTAAACTGCGAACGATTCACGCATCACGGAGTTTCGGTAATTTTTTCGGCCATTTTTTTCCTCTTCGATTTAGTACGTTGAATGGTGGCATTAATCGATTTATTATAGTACAGCGCAAAAAAGGAATTTGTCGATATTGAAGCAACACTCGTTGGCAGAACTCAATCGGAGCTTCGAAGACTTATTCGTATAAAAAAAATTGGCGTAAGGGGTTATGCCCAGTTGTAAAAGTCGAAAAATCACTTCTTTCGAAATCAATCTATTTTGATATCATCTTATAAATGTTTCTTGAATATTTCAAGGTGATCGGATTAATATTGACAGATTTATAGTCAGTTATGTTGATGCACGTCGGAACGCTCAGAGCGTCGTTCGAAACTCTAAGGGGGTATCGCTCTCTGGAAACTTCAAAAAATCGTTTTTTTCATATATTTATATTGTGAACTTTCCAGAATATTTTAAGATCAACCGGAACCTGAAATTTAAAAAATTGACAAAGTTACACCTATTTTAGTAGAACAGTGTGCGTCGGGTTTATCACGATCCGTTGAGTCTTTAAACGCGATTAACTCGAAACTTCATATCTTGACACGGCGGGATTGATATCTTGAGTAACTTTCACACAATTGACTTGAATTTGTACAGTTAGCGTTCAAACAGTAGTCATTTTCGGTTCACGATCGCATTTTTCAATTGGATGAACCATGTGTTAATAACAATGACTTCAGCATGCTGTTTTTCAAGAGAACAGTGAGGTTTCCTTTGGGGGAGCTGGCGTTTTTCGTATTTTTCGAAATTTCGTGGATCGTCAAGCCATAGCCAGTTGTATATATTTAAAGAAATCTTTTTTCGCTTTCGTTTCAAATCACATTTGAGCCTGGTAGAGATCCCGCCGTTTCAGGCCTCGCCGCTGGAGAACTGCAGCACCACGAACACTTTAAAAGATTTTCTTCCGAAAAAATTACATTGTAACCATGAAAATGTGTACAACATGCTGGGGAAAAAATAAATGTTTCCAACCAATGTGTTGCTAGAAAAGAAAATAATCGTTCAGACCCTACAAATTGGGCTTCCAGAGCGAGGTACCTCGTTAATCGCTTTTTCTCGAAAGTACGTTTTCAAAGTCGGTTACCAAAATATCTCAAAACTACTGAACCGATCTATCTGAAATTTTTAGAGCTCTTTCTAGACGTAAAAATATAGTATTTGTTCGAAGGATTTTTTTCCGATCTATACTTTCGATTTGATGGAAGAAAAATGCCTACTTTTTTCGCAAAAATCAAGACTCAAATCTTTTTATTTATTTGATATTTCGGAAATGCTTTCGACTAATCATAGGCTAAACTAATGTACTAACGAAATCTATTTGATTTTTTCTTATTAGATAACCTGGTTCAGAAGGGCATTGCTCACTGCAAATGACGTATTCGTGAGGTGCTTCCCGAACATCGGCTGTAAATCGATTATAATTAAATATTTTCACACTACAAAATTACAGAGTGTTCTTCAGATAAGCCTTTTCCAAATGCCTAATTTTTTAAGAAATTTGTCATAACGATTTTCTAAATAACAAAAATCCCAAAAAATGAGCTGTTTTCGACTGGTACATCTAGGCACAATCCGTTAAGGCGGGATATACATATAGACGGGAAGAAAATAAGCAATATTGAGGGATTTTGTAAACCAAGAAATGATTATTCTACAATTACCAAACTTTAGGTATACTTTAATAGTATATTTAAGTATGCGATACAATTTTTTTAAATTACTTCATCATCAAATCGCAGAGTGTTACAGCAAGGTAGCCGCGGGAGTTGTCAATCGGCGTACAGTCTAGCTTCCCGTAGACTTTGATTTGCGAAAAAGTTGAAACATTTTTTCAGTTAGAACATGTATAGTTTCTATGTGACTGTAATTAAAATGAAGAAAATGCAAATTTGAGAAAATGGCACGCATTTACAAAAAAAAATCAACAGTTCACGCAACATTTTTGTAAAATGTGGATTAAAAAAACGAGTTTTTTTTCCAATTTTTCAAAAACAATTTTTGTCAAGTGGAAAGTACCAATATTATTAATTTTTCTACCACGTTTCAACTCAATCGGCTTAATAGTTTTTGAGTAATCCTGCACGCCAATTTCGATAATGCAGTTTTGAGAAAAACGCGTTTGAAGTTCACGCCCGCTCCGAATCCGAGCGGTGAGGCACAGCGTTGACGGACTTCAACGTTTGACATTTTTGGAATTTCGCTCTGAAACTTTGGGAAAATATTTTACATACATAGTTCTATCGTTTAAAGAAAAAAAAAGGAATCGATTTTTTGATCGTTGTAAATGTATATCCCGCCTTAAGCAAAAATAAAGCGTGCGAAGAAACATGCTAAATTCTTCGAGTACGGTTTTTTTCGAATTGAAACTTCAATCATTTGATATATTCGTATTCATATCCATTGCAGGTTATAACGCGATCATTTTGGTGCTCCTTGGCCGATTGTAGGAATGTCACGGACAGTCGTACGAACGGATCAATATGACCCAAACACATGATGGATTCTATTTTTTTCCCTTCGAACCTTCACTCACTCTCTCTCTCCCTCTCTTTTTATTTCTCTCCGTGAGGGAGAATAATTTATATGTATTATTCACGGTTGCCTTGCGGCCCGAGGCGAACACACACACACACTCGTGTACAGCCCAACTGTCGCGTCTATTGTCCGTTGCATTCTGGGGATCTCCGTCGCACAGTTTCTCCCGTTGGTACAGCAGGATCGGCGTTTCCTCCCTGTAAGGACATTTTTTCGCCATCGGTTCCCCAACGCGTCGCAACGACACGTTTCTACTTCACATCTGATCTCTTGATTTGCAAAGTACACCCGGCGTTGGATGACGCGCTCTCGGTTATGCGCCACGTTCGAGTATTTGTCAGCTGAAGAGGATTAGAGACGCCATTTTTCAAACCTCCTGGACCAATTGGGACCGTGTCAGTCGCGAGGATTGAGTCAAATTAATGTAGAGCTTGGAAACGACTGTCTGGTTCTAAGGACAGTAGTTGACGACATGGTGACTGACATCGGCGTTTGCCAATACTCGGATGGGGGACCGCTCAGGTCGTTGATATTGAACCGAGACCCTCGTGTTAGAAGACGATGCGAACCCTCATCAAATCCAACTGCTTCCATCTCTACTACCGATGTACCGAAGCTAAGATTTTCGGTAAAAATAAAAAGCCGAAACCAAAAAAACTGCAGGCTAGACTTTGGCATGGCATGTGCGCTTATAAATACGCAGTATTGTGTATTTGATCGTGCGCCGGCAAACACACGTTCCTCGTCGTGATCGCGCCTAGGTAGCGGCGTCGGCAGCATAAAACGGCAAGAATGAGTCGACTCCTTGCGCAATGACTCGGCGCGTTTCGCCTTCAACGTTACAGTACCTATTACCCACATTGACAGTAGGTGATCTTTTATCGCGAACCTCGTATGTATGTGGACACGTATACGATGTACTTGGCCGAGTGTGCCGTAAGAACACTTTCTAGAGCACACGCGTTACGAGATCGATTCAGTATCGATCACGGCGGTCAAGGCAGATATAGCCGAGTCTAAGTGTCCTGGGTAAACACATTGAACACGTTTCTTCTCACGCATCTCTTGGTCGCAGTGGTCAATTGTTTTATCGATGTTCACGACCATCCTAACAAACTGCTTGATCATTCTCGACCTCGTAGGTCCACCAATTCATTGACACCGTTTTACATTTGGGACTTGACGTTCAAAAGTTCCCGCGTTACTGCAAAAGACACGGCCACTTCGCTGACTAGTGTGACAACCAAATCGGCTGGACTTTTTCAGAGAAAAATACCAGTTCTTCGACTCCTGGTGCACGTGTAAAGGAAGAGGGCTAAAGGGTATAAAACATTCAAGATCCTTTGATAAATTGTACATCCTGAAAAAAGATAACTCGAAGAATCTCAATATGAGGTTCTTTCGTTTGCAAATGTATTGAATGTATTTGGGACAGTCCTCAATTTTTTTAAAGGCTCGTTGCTCCTCGACATGGTTCTGGATAGTACGTTTGTATAAATATGCTCACATTTATCCAAACGTAATTTTAAGGTGGTGAAACTGCATCAAGAAAGTTCTCGAAATCACTTTTCCTTAAATATGTAAACGAAAATATACCATATAACTTCTTCGAAATTCCTCCCACTAAATAAAAAAAAATCTCATGCAACATTTTTTTTACTGCAAAAAAAGTATTCCTGGTATACTTTTTCCAAAATTTATCAGCGTCAACGAATAAAAAGATCAATCACTTGCAAAAAGCCAAGTGATTCACATAATTGTGAAGCGAAAAATATCTCCGATCGCTTTTGTCGATCCCAATAAAAGTTCTAAAATTCACAATCGAATTTTTTTTTGAGATTTTACCACCATTTTTGCCAAAAGATGGAAAAAAAATGGTGTATGTCGGAGCTAGACCCGTAGGCGTGTGTTATTGAGAAAAGGGACGTGGATGACGACGTTGCGTAGGAGTACCCTCCACCCTCGTTCGACGAAGCCACGAGGGCTGTGCTGCACACAAGGTTGGTATGGTGTATATTTATATATAGAAATATATATATATATATATATATATATATATATATATATATATATATATATCCATGAAGAGAGAAGCCACTCAGCGCACACGGGTTTCAGATCTGACAGGGGTTGGTCTCGTGTTGTTCGTCCAGGAGAGGGGATGTCGGTCGACGGGGGGTGGGGCAAGAGGTTTCACCAGCGAGTGCTAGGGACCCACAGATGAGACGTTGCCGCCGTCACAGCCGCTGTCTAAACCGAGCCTGGAGGGAGTCCTCTCACCAACCGTGCCGAGTTGCCAGACGAGTTTGTGCCGAGGCACCGCTAGGCTGCTCAGACACCCGCGCGACTCGACCGATATACGCGAACGAGCCACATACTCTCGCCGATTTGGATTCTTCTTCAATAAAAACCCTCCGAAAACGTGACAGTGAAATGTGTTATCAAATCAGCCCGCACTGCGAAAACATCGAATAACAATGAATCAACGAAAAAGACCACAAATCAATTTATCCGTACGCGATTAGCGAAGTTGAGTGAACGTCATCGATGATCGAACTTTTCTGCACATAGTGGATAAAATTAGCAGCGACGAAAAATCGATGTTACCATGGGTTTTGCCCCATTTTCCAACGATTTGCTGAAGTGACGAGAACGAAAGGATTTTGCGAAAAAATGATCGAGATAGTGACGAAAAAATTTTAATCGATAGTCAATTGATTGTGATACGCCGTAAAACGCATGGTGAGGAGCTAGAGAAAGAGGGAATAAGAGAGCGAGAAAGGTTGTACGAAGTTGTTGCACCTGCCGCATTGGTATCGCGGGGCGCCACTCACATGTTGCATGTGTGCCTGTTATCCATCATGGTCGCGGGCTCGGGCTTGTTCTGATTGGTTCGCCAGCTGGATCACGTGGTATGGTAATTGGTCGCCAGTGGGCGGGGACCCGAGCTGCCTGGTGCCGCTGACTATAGCCTCGTCTCTCGTGTGCCGCAACCCGCACGGGTCCCGGACTGACGGGCTTGCCAGCCGCCCGTGTACGCGTTCGCGGCTTTTTTCTTGCCTACCTACACGACGCTAAACTACCTTAATAGCCATCGGTGATCGAGTGTAAATTACGCGCCTCATTGACAAGCCCCGAGGAAGACCAAAACTGTCCGATAAAGCGACGAGGGAAAAGTTGATCCGTGGAAAACGTGGCGATATAATACACAAAGATGGAACACGGTGTCGTGCTGTGCGCGAAAGTGTTATAAAAGTGTTCGTGGACAATTTTATTGAAAAAAAGGTATCATTGGTGTTAAGGTGCGAGTCTGCTGGGTAGTGAACAATCGGGTAATCTTGGGTAGATCAACGTTTTGGGAATGAGTTCTTTCCTGATGAATCCGTCCGCGGGCGGTGGTTATCATCAGCAACATCAACAGCCAGGACCGCATCATCATCTCGCTGCTACGTCAGTCGTCGTTGACCCAAAGTTTCCACCGAGCGAAGAGTACAGTCAGAGTAATTACATTCCATCGACCGGAGCGGATTTCTTCGGTGGTGGTCATCATCTCGGTCATCCGCAGTCCCATCAGTTGCAGTATGGATACCATCAGCATCATCACCAGGCTGCATCGACGCCTTACGGTGCTGCATCTGCAGTTCCATTGAACGGCGGTTACGCCGGTTACGGAGGTTATTACGGTCCCCATCATCCGCATCATCAGGTTCATGCGGTTCATCATGCCAGTCTTCACCCTCACCATCACGCGGCCCTCGCGATGCCACCGGAAGCTCAACAGCCACCTATCACGTGTCCCCCGTCCATGCAGAACCAGCAGCCTCCACCTCAGCAACAACAACAGCCGCAACAGCAACAACAACCGTCCGTCCCTTCGTCCACTGTTCTCGGATCCACAGCCCTGTCGCCCTCAATTCTGGCTAGTCACGTTCAACAACCGGATCCCCTTAGGCAACAGCAACTGCAGCAGCAACATCCAACAGCTCAGACGCAACAACAGCAGCAGTCGCACGATGTCAACGTTTGCAGTCCGACGGGCTCGGGATCTCTGCACAGGGACAACTCACCGGATCTTCAGCCCCAGCAACAATCGAATCAACAGCATCCGCAGCACATGCAGAGCTCTCAACAACAGCATCATCACATGGACGAAGCTTCGGATCAGGATGATTTGGACGACGATCAAATGATGGACGGCTCGCCGGGCATGATGGACGAGGACGAGGACGACGAGGAGAACGGGGAGCGCGTTATTTATCCCTGGATGAAGAAGATCCATGTTGCCGGTGTTGGTGAGTCCGATTCATTGGAAACTGAGAGGTGTCTGTGTGCTGTTTAGATTGCCTTCTCTCCGGCCACCCATGAAGACCCAAAATGTTGCGAGACTCTTCGGAATGCCTCGAATATTTACAATTTGTTTGGTAAACACCTTGCTCCCACTCTTCATCATTCTGCCAAGTCCTTCGACATCCCTCGGGGACACACCCCTCGTTGAGTATCGTTGCCCACGGTAACCGCACTTGGCTCGCAGCGAATTCGACGATTTATCTCGCATCGTTCATCCGGCGTCCTTGTGTCGAATGAGCCAGCGACGGAAGACTGATGAGGGGCCATTTATTTTCGCCGCATCCATTCTTTCTCACCTGTGTGCAGACGTCACACCTGTACTCGCGCACCAGGTTCATTCAATGCGACATCTCGGTTACCCACGATTCGTCTCATTCTTTCGTGACGACTATTTCACACACTATTTCAATTTGGATCTTCGCCAATGGCTGGATATCGGAAGATTGTAGGTGATTCTTCGAGAATCGATACTGCCCATAAACATACTGACGTACACAATATTTTAACTCATTCTTGTACTGGTCCCTCTCTCTCCCTCACACAATACGACCGATCGAGCAAATATCTCCCGCAGTTTTCCTCCGGTGATTTTCACCAAAAAAGGAACAGTCCGGAATTTCTGCAAGGTAACATTCCCCGAAATTGCCGGGCTCTTGTTATCCGCAGAGAACTCCCGCGGCGTTGTTCCAGCATTTCCATTCTTCGACAATAACGAAAATTCGACCGACTCACTCCAGCTTGCAAGTATTCCTCGTCGCGATCCTTAAGGGGAAGAGAACCCCGGGAGTGTGCTTTTCTGTGTTCTCGAAAAAGTGCGGCATCACGCTTCATTCGACCTAGTTCACTCAGGCTGATCGAACAGCATGGCATTTTTTTTCTCTTACGTTGTCACGTATGTTTTTTCGTACGCGTGAGAACCGACTCGTGGCAAAGGAAACAACAGGATGTTCTATGCGTTTCTTGTGTATTTATCGATTTGCATGGGCTTTGTTCCACACGGGGGATGATTAGGATCAAGAAAGGGCTGGTAGAGCAAACCAAGGATGATCCTGGATCATTCCCCAAAGTTCCAACGCATGTCCTTCTGCTAAGTTGGCAATAATCCTGATCACGCTTTGAACGCATGATCACAGCATATCCCGAATATATTTCGAGTGTTCGACTGAATGACAATACGATCTCTGTATCGAAGCCTCTGGTATCAGGTGATCGGTATGAAAAAAGAGTCGCCCATCTCTAGGTGAGTGTCGCAAAGTGATCGAGAAAAGAATGCCTGGGGATACGAATGTAATGGTCGTGCTTTGATTGCGATTTGCGGTTGGTCCGCGGGTCTCGTGTCCGGTATGCGTCCGTCGGGTCCTCAGGCCGAGCAATCCGTCCCCTTTTGGATGCCTGAGAGGCCAACTCGTTGGGCACCGGACGCCGGGCGTCGAAGTGCGCAAGGAACGTGAGACGATAGGCTGGTCAGCACAAAATGGAATGGAATGCGTCTGCCGGGATTCTAAAGTCTTGTATGTTTCTCCAATTCTTGCGCCCGACAGAAGAGCCTCGATCAACGTAGACGTTTCCGTTCTTCAGGTGTACCCTGACCCAGTTTGTACCGTAATTATCGTAGTCGCGGATTGGAATAACCGATTGTTTTACCATTGAAAAATGCTATCTTCCATTCTTCCAACTTTGACCAAGTCCAAGCCGCTTCAATTCGCATCTCATTGATTTTTCGCACGCATTGATTTTTAACGTCACGCCGAGAAACCGAGCTCTCGTATTCTCCGAGGCCTCGCCGGCCGAGTCCTATGAATGCTTGTCACAGAGGAAAAAAATCCTACAACCCCAAGGTTAGAGTGGTCCATGCGTTCACCAAGAAGATCGAGAAAACTCCGTCGTCCTCATCCCGTAGCTCGCGGCATCGACTATTATCCCAACGTCCGTCACAGTGGTTTTTTTTTCTCTCGCTGGGTCCTCGTTGTCTCTTTTCTGACACATGCACACGTACACACGCAGATAAAGTTGACGCGGAGAGAATAGGGACACGTTGGTACAGGCGACACGAGAGCCTCGCGACTGAACGGCCTTGGGCTTCAGGATTAGAATTCTATTTTAGATTAGGCCATTTTGAACGTATATCAAGATGTTGGTTATTTGAATTTATCAAAAATTCGTCGCGGCTTGAAAATGAACATATCTCATGTCCAATGTATCGGAAATTAATAATTCATTTGTAATTATAGTGCGAAATAAATCGTATGCAAGCGCAGACGTTATGTGGACAATTGCTCCTTGGGATAATCTCGCAACGAGAAAATACACCGTTTCATAGCGTTTCTTCGTTCATCAGTGATTGATTGTATAATATTATCGCGCTGAAGTGATACATATTTATAGACTCGGGAACATAGATTAAGAATAACAGCTGTACGTATTAGTCAAATGAGTGCTACATTGGAGAAATAATGTTTGCGTAATCTGTTGTGCATGAATTGACACCAATTGTACATGCCAAACTATTGACGAACGGAAGGAAAAGGGCCGAAAAGGTCGTTTTTACGATTTTTTTTTGTCTACTAGATTATTTATTTGGAATTTGGAAAAGAAGGTGTGTTGTTAAGGTCGGATGAGCGCACACTCTTGATTTCTAAAGATTTTGTTGAAATTTTAACCAGACATTATTCATATCATTATGCATGTTTGAATTAAATTTCAGAACTGTCGACTATTTAGATTGGGAGATAATGGGTTTTTGAATTGCAACTTTTAACACTGCAGGGTCTGCATTGACCGAAAGTCAGGTCACATCATTCGTCGTACCAATCTATTGTGTTTATAAATTTTGAAAAAAAATTATGTTTAGATAGCAAACTTGTTAGGGAAAGAGTGAAAAAACTTTGGATTGCCTTTACTATTCAGTTTTGCTAAAAATGTTCAGTAAAGACAGAATAATTCTCCGTCGAAACAACTTGTCCCCTATGATAAGAAGACATATGGCAACACTGCAGAGCAGTATTGTTCACTATTTCGAAAAAAAATGATCGTGTTCCTAAAGATAAAAACTTTTATCATAAAAAAAATATTTGCGTTATAAATATTAATGTTTTATATTGTTTATGTTATCTTCATTAACAAATGAAAGTGTTGGTAAATCCAAAACTAATTAAAAACTTTGTTTGATAAAAAATTACTTCGTTTCAAATAAGAATTCGTGTTGCATTATTATTTTTAATATGACGCGCAAACTTACGTCATTGGATACGTGGAACGATGCGGTGTGGCCATATGTCTTCTTATTTTAGGGGACAAATATTTTTGACGGAAAACTATTCCGTCTAAATTTTAATTAAAAGGTGCAATTTAAAAACCTATTATCTCCCATTCTAAATAGTCGACTGTTCTGAAATTTCACTCAAGCATACATAATATTATGAACAATGTCTGGTTAAGATTTGAAGAAAATCTATAGAAATCTTTGGTTTTTAATTGAAAAGAGAAATCTTAAATTTTTATTTGAAAAGATTGAAGATTAACAACGTTATTTAGGTATAATAATAGAGCCTCTGTACAAAAAATGTGGTTCAACGGCCGGATCGATAACTTCACAATGGTTGGTCTGCAAAATATAAATAAAAAGTTCCATAATATATATAAATGTAGTTCTGGTTGTACGTAGCCGTTTTTCGAAAAAAAATCATAACGTGGCGAATGTTAAAAAAAACTAATTTTGGCGAAATTTTAACTTTTATTCAGGGGGGGGGGGGCTTAAAAATAGTAAATTTCAAAATAGAAAAAAAAGCACGGAGATTTTGGTTTTTTAAAATTGAAAATCGAACAATTTTTGCTAGAGTTATGATTCCGGACATGTCAAGAAAAGTCGTTTCGAGAAAACCGCAATTGAAAGTTTTATAGTATACGATAGTATACGTCGTTGCGCTACCTGCTCTCACTAAATCGTCTGTAACTTTTTCAATGTTCAATATTTTAACTCGAATTTTTTAAACATATTCTTGAACATGTATACTTTAAGAAAATGCATAAAAACGATTTTTTGCCCGTCACAGTGGTGTCCCATCTTAATTGCGTTTTTGGACCCTGCTTTATTCTTGGGAAAAAAATACGATGTTCCTGAAACAGGTCTGTGATTAGAAATCTAAAATCAATATTAAATAAATGTAAAAAGTCGTATTAATATAATTATTCAGTGATTCTGTCTGCGTCAATATTCATAACGGTGCCGTAAAACACGATCACGTTTTACCAAAAAAAAAAATCGGGAAAATGATGTAAAACGATGATAAAGATGCAGCACTCGTTGCGTTCATAATAAGGCACTAGGCTCAGTGAGAAAAAAAAACTGTTGTGCGGGATGTTTTTTCGCAGCAGCAATTTTCTTGCCATCTCGTGAGCCTAAGTGAGTGAAAAGGCCACATGCAGTCTCGGCCTCGCAGGACAAGAAACGGGAAATTGTGTAGGCGATTTTTTCTCGTTGTTCATTTCGTCTAGTATCTTGCAGATGTTGCAAATCAATAATTGCACTAATCGCAAGAAGAAAAAAAACCAGAACCGTGTCCGTAACTTGGACATAAGAGAGAAACGTTACGAATGTCAGGCTTATAGAACATTACCGCCGCGAGGATGATCGTACGCCATCGCGATGTCAATTATTGTGGCTTGAATGATTTCAATTGAGAGGGCAACGCGTTGCGCCGACGTGTCTCAATTCTTTCAGTATACACACCCACCCACACACGTACCCAACCTCAGCTCACAGTTCGTCTTCCATCGGAATGTGTCTCGCAATACCAACCGTCGTCCCACCAATCTCCTCCCGTCAAATCCAAACAAATAAATGCAAAAACATCCCTCCAAAAGCCTCAAAACGGTCGACTAACGCGAGAAATCAAAATATTAATTTCGCAGCGAACGGATCTTACCAGCCGGGGATGGAGCCGAAACGGCAGAGAACCGCCTACACGAGGCATCAGATCCTCGAGCTCGAGAAAGAGTTCCATTACAACCGATATCTGACGAGACGACGAAGAATCGAGATAGCGCACTCGCTCGTGCTCTCGGAGCGTCAGATCAAGATATGGTTTCAAAATCGTCGCATGAAATGGAAGAAGGACAACAAGCTGCCAAACACGAAGAACGTCAGGAGGAAAAACGCGAATGGTCAGGCTCAACCGTCCAAGCCAGCCAAAGGTTCGGGATCGCGAAGCAAAGCGACAAACCGCGCGAATCCCAGTAACAACAACAGCCATCGAAAGAACAACAACAACTCGCCGTCAAGCGGAATGGAGAGCAGCCTAGACGGTAGCATCGGTCTGGACCTGCCAGAGGTTCACGGGGTTACCTCCACTGCTTCCGGTCATTCGCAACATTCGCACGCAGGCCATCAAGGCTTCCAAGGCCATCCTCATCCCCTGGCTCATCTGCAGGCCCAGCTGAGTCACTGTCACGTACCCGGTATGATGGACTCGACGGGACAACCCATTGGCCACATGAATTCCGGTAGCATCAGCCCTCTAGCACCGGCCACGAGTCCTCCCGGCCTCAATTGTTCCCCCGTTGTTGGCCCACCACCTACCATCAAATCCGACTATGGCCTCACGGCTCTGTAACACCAAACCACCAAGTTCACATCGGTGCAACCGCGCTTGTGCGACTTGACGAACTTGGTTGGCTCGGACGAGTCCTCACCGGATTACCAGTGGCTCTAGGCGATTCTTCGAGTCGCGAACGAACCGAAAGATAAAGAACCAGCCCTCAAGTTGACGCTTGATCGAAAGTGGTGTGCGAATCCAGTGAACGTCGTGATCGTATAGGTGTCGGAATAATCGAAAGTGCGAGATGGAGGAAAATATGCCTGGATAAAAGAGGTTAGTTGGGAAATTCCTTGACTGTTTGGTGGTAGTTTTTGGATGAGCATTCGATGATCATCTGACAATCGTTTTGGCTCTGTTTGGGTCAATCTAGAGACAACAGCTCTTCGAAATAACTTCATTAGCTGAGTTTATAATTATTTTACGATATTGGCCCACTGTTATCTTGAGCGCAGCTAATTGGTCAAGGCCCTTCTACGCATCTCGTTTCGTTCGCGTTCTCGTTTGCTTTCCAGACCGAAACTTTTCGTCCGTGACTCGGTAGTAGCTGACGCATCGTTTTGATGTCAAGACGATTCTCGTTTTAGTTTCTGTCGTGAGTTTGCGGGGAGTATTGTTCGTAGAGGAATCGCCAGGGCGATCACTGGATCATTCAATTCAGACGTGCCATTCTAAAGATAGACAAATTTTACAGAGTGATCGAGGCCAGTTGGGGGAGAATGAAACGAAGAGAAATTTCAGGCGGAAAATCGGTGTCTATGAATTAATAGTCTCAGTCTATTGTGCATTTATCGCGATTGTCGATTAATCTTGTAAATACGAAAGTCCTTCCCTCTCCTATCCCTCCGTAGTTGTTACAATGCTGTACATAGTGTCTGTAAAGAAGAGTATTATCGTGACGAGTTAATGATACATCGTGTTTTACGTTTCATTGCATTATTGTATAACGATAAGTGTGTGATTTAAGATGAATTGAATTTCGTCCTCGATATTGCAGCGTTTTTGCTATTGAAAATAAAATTGTCACGAACAAATCGAATATCAGCGTACTTTATTTTCGCTACAATATCGCGAGGAAACTTGACACCTTCGCACACGAGATTACAGTTGTCATAGAAAGAAGCACAGGTTGCAAAAAACTCTGTAAATATCGACAGTCGTTAAATCTCTTTAAGGGAGGACACCACTGTGACGGGTCGAAAAGGTCGTTTGTTCCGAATTTTTTCGTTAACTATATTATTTATTTGGAATTGGGAAAAAAGGCATGCTATTAAGCATACATGGAACTTATTTCGTGTAAATTTTTATTGAAAAAGGATAAAAATTAAAAACGTTATTGAGGTATTAAGAGCCTCTGTATAAAAAAAACGATGGCGCAACGGCTGGATCGATAACTTGACTATGGTTGATCTGATAAATGAAAATAAAAAAGTTGTATAATCTATATAAATGTAGTACTCGTTGTATGTAGCCGTTTATCGAAAAAAAAAAATTTCCACTAATAACAAGTTTTTTTTTAAGTGTAGTTTTGGCTTAATTTATATTTGGATTCTGGGGCTTGAAAAATACTAAATTTACTAACGAAAAAACGGCTACCTACAAGGATAGCTATTTCGATTACGAACATTTTGGTATTTTTTTTTCAATTAAAAATCGGACAATTATAACTAAAGTTATGATTCCCGCCGGAACGAAAAACGTGATTGAAAGTTTCAGTATACGTAAATTTTTGCGCGACCTGCTTTCACTAAATCGTCCGTAACTTGGTCCATTTTCAATATTAAAACTTGAACATTTTTTCACATATTCTTTAACATGTCTACTTACAGAAAATGCAACAAAAAATTTTTTTTTACCCGTCACAATGGTGTCCCCTAAAAAACACATTTTGCACATAAACATCTATTTTTACTGCGAAAATGTAATCGTTGACCAATACTAGAATAAATGGCGAATCGAACGACGAAGATTCTCGATTAGACTAGCGCAGAATCGAGCCACAGGAAAAATAGGAAAAAATCAAACGACATTGTAGCGAAGAGTCGCTACGAATATACCAAAACTATACCGTAATGCGAAAAAAATAGCGTTTAAGGGAAATCATTATTATACATTATAAAAAGAAAATAATATGTACAGAGTTCAATTGCCGCGCGGCGATTCATCGTAATTAACGTCGAATTTTAGCGTGGATCGTAAAAAAAAGAAGAAGCGTGTTACACGGGATGGTCTTTAGTTTTCGATCAAAGCAGCAAGTAATGCACAAGACATGATCCGTCGCGAAAATAAAACACGCTCCCCTTGTAATACCCGGTAAACCTATTTGTAAATAGACTTGTAAAATATAAGAATTGTAATTGGACACGCGACAGTGCTTATGTTTATATTGAATATTATCGAAAGAGATGAAATACAATCGTAATACGTGAATAAATGGTTAAATAAACGTTTCGTAATTTATAATATAATTCCCGTACTGTTTACTCCGATCACGGCAAATCTCACATTCCCAAACAATTGCCACGATATTCTCCATTCGATTTTTCTGCAATTAAGGCATTACCCCCACTTGTAGCGCAAAAAGGCCTTTTTCATGAATTTTTTTAAAGAAAACTACAAAACTTTTTTAATCGATCAATATACCATCTTAAAGAACACATCTTGAAGAACTTTCGGTAATTTTTTTATTGAAAAATATTACATTGTTTAGTGACAAATGGCCGTCAATGAAATGATGTTTTTATATACACGGTTTGCGGTGACCAACATTGCGGCGAAGTGGATCATCTGAAAAAAAAATGCGGATGGATTTAATCAAATATAAGTGTAAACTAGTCTTTAATCGAAGGATTTTAAAAAATATTCATTTTTCACAAAATGGCGGACAGTCAAAGTTAATGGTTCGATTTTAACGAAAAAAAACGGCCGTTTTTTGGCTATAAAACGGCCATTTTTTTTTTCGAAAAAAAAAATCAAACGAGTAAAGACTACATTTTTATGTATTAAATAAGCCTGCAAAATTTCAAGAAGATCGGTTCATTAGTGTTCGAGTAATCTTGGTCACCGACTTCAGAAATGCCAATTTGAGAAAAAACGCATTTAAAGTTTCTCTTTCAACGCTCTTTTAACGCGGATTCTTCTCTTTCAACGCTCATATCTCAGTCAATTTTGTTCGGATTGACTTGAAATTTTCAGGACATATTCTCAGATACTTATACTTCAAAAAAATGCAATGAAAAAAATCGATTTTTTCAAAATCGCAAGTGGGGTAACCCCTTAATGCGCGAATACAACAATCTCTGTGGAACAAAATCAAACGTTTCTAAAAAAATCAAACGGAGTGCCAATGTTCTCGAAGTAAAATAGTACACGAAGGTCCAAAGTATTCTTGAAG
The DNA here is from genome assembly GCA_963210295.1 of Ophion ellenae. Taxonomy (NCBI): domain Eukaryota; kingdom Metazoa; phylum Arthropoda; class Insecta; order Hymenoptera; family Ichneumonidae; genus Ophion; species Ophion ellenae. The sequence continues at coordinate 38,222,585 of OY723391.1, read as the reverse complement.
TAAAGCAATGTCCGTCGTGAAATCTTCCAAATTGTGGAAGCCCAGAGGTTGCACGTCATTGAAGTTTGCATTGTTGAAATGCAACCTTTTTTTCCCAATTGCACTAATTTTAAATGGCTGATTTAGGCTGTGAATATTACTCAAACTTTCCTACATATTCTTATTAGAAATTTAAGATCTTAATTTGCAAAAAAAAGCTTCGGATAATGATAAAAATAAAAAATCAAGAAAAAAAAACTCGTGCCGAATCAAACCGAGTGCCAATATTTCCGAAAAATCAATAGTGCACAAAGATCCAAAGTATTTTTGAAGTAAAGCAATCACCGTCGTGAAATCTCTCCAATTATGGAATCTCTCGACCTACACATCGTTGAAGTTTGCATCGTTGAAATGCAACAATTTTTTGTCCAATTGCACTAATTTTAGGTGGCTGATTTAGACTGTGGATTTTTCTCAAATGTTTCTACGTATTCTTATAGAAGATTTACGACCTTCATTTGCCAAAAAAGCTGTGGATAATGATAAAAATAAAAAATCAAAACATGAATAAAACAATCTTGTTGCTTTCCAACGATGCAGAATTCAACGTCATCGATTATCTCCCTTTTCCACAAAGCTACTACAGCAAAAATATACTTTGGCTTTCTCGCATGACTTTATCGTTGAAATGCAACAATTGTTTTTCCACTTGCACTAATTTTATATGGCCGATTTAGGCTGTGGGTATCACTCAAATGTTTCTACGTATTTTCATTAAAACTTTACGACCTTAATTTGCAAAAAGGTTTTGAATAATGATAAAAATCAAAAATCAAAAAATGAAGAAAAAAAATAAAGCTACTATAGCAAAAATCTACTTTTGCTTTCTCGCATGACTTCAACGTTGAAATGCAACGATTTTTTTTCGATTTGCATCAATTTTAAATGGCCAATTTGGGCTGTCCATTTTTCTCAAACGTTTCTACGTATTCTTATTAGAGATTTTCTACCTTAATTTGCAAAAGAGACTTTGGATAATGATACAAATCAAAAATAAAAAATGAACAAAAAAAAATCTCATTGCTTTCCAACGATGCAAACTTCAACGTCGTCGATGATCTCCCTCCACAAAGCTACTACAGCAAAAGTCTACTTTTGCTTTCTCGCATGACTTCATTGATCGACGGGCGTATTCGCCGACGGCATAGGAGAGTCAAATACACGAAAGAGATCGACGAATGGCGAACCGCAGCTCCATACACGAGGGAAAGAGGATCAATATTCTCGTTGGGCTCGGCGGCGCACAACGAGCGATCGGCGGAGGGGAATTTTTATCGGGACTTTTGCTCGAGACCCTTGGGATGAGATGTTGAAGCGTTGTGCGGAGTGGACAAGTAGTCAAACGATCTCTTCCCCGTTCTTCTCTCTTGTGGCAGAGAACGTGAAAAGAGACGAGGAACGCGGGTGGGCGATTTCTCGACGAAGCCAACTCCTCAACAGCTCGTTCAAGATGTGGGAGTATGCGTATAGTGACGTTTCATAGAGGGTTGCAAGACGCGAATGCGGGCTATGCTCTTCCTTCACGGCCACAAAAGCAATCATCTCCGTCTTCGTTTTTTTTTTCTTCTCCCGGATAACCTATACTCTCCAGGCTCGGCCAATCATACAGGCTTCAATTTCAAATGACGTTCAATCACTTTCATCAAGATCCAACCTATCGATATTCCCGACAAACTCGCACGCCGAGCACAGCTGCCAAGCAAAAACATGCAGCTGCGACGGGGATTATTATCGCGCGCTGCGTCCGCATGTGTTGGCGTGTTTGTACGTACACTTTATTAATTATTGTTTTTGCCGAATGTACTTGGCGCTATGATCGGCTAATACCCAGAGAGTGTCACGCTTCATTTCCTGCCGCCTGTAGTATCTGGCATGGGAGGAAGCCGTGTATCACGTGACTCCGTCCCGCGTTTTAAAACGCGCTCGTGTGTCAGATCGAAGAACAAGATGGCGCCGGAAAGCGGAAATGCGAGGGGTCGATCCGTAAAAACCACCGAGAGGAGGGTTCTAGCAGTTGCTGAGGTAATTATAAGACTGTACGCCCATCGACTAGCAAGTCTAAAAAATGATTTCTGATCCTTTCAGTATTGGCGACTACTCGTTCGCTATGCTCAGTACTGCGTTCGTTTGTTTCTTCATTGTTCACCGAAATTCCAATTGCAAAAGTACTACCAATCGTTGTCAGTTGGAAGCGAGCAGATAATCGCCTTACCATCGTGAAAAACCACTTTCCATTGGATACATCAAGAACCCTATCCATGGCGTCGTTTGATTCCAATTGAATCCAAACCCAGCGCCAAAATCACGCACAACCATGCAAACGGAACGGTGAATTTTGGACGCGTGGATTGGTCGCAAACGCACAAGCCACCCAAGTAGACTAATTACCCGCGGGATGTGCCAACCGCCATGGATTCTCCGGCCCTTTGGATCATCGCCGGTGAGTACACGTAACTATCGTTGAATGGCCGTTTCGCGCTGCAACGGAGTAACCGGAAGGAAGTGCCTCGTAGACCGAAGTTTACTCTGCTAATTGATGAAGGTCTCAAGGAAATCTTGTAGACGATTACCGACTCTGCTCTCCCACAGTATGGTGCTTAATTAAATTAAACGGACTCTGTCCCAAGTATGCCTCTTTTCCCAAGTGTTACCGACTGTTATCCAACATCCTCTGCAACGGGACTAACACTCGGGAAAGTTACTATTCACGGTGAATCGTTGAGGTACGTGGCAAAGTGTGCGATATCCTCATCAACCCTTTGTGGAAGCCTGTACAGATATGTAGATTGACGCCTGCGTATATGAGCAGTCATTAGGATATCCATATGAAACAGACAGTGGATATTACACAGTCCGTTCCGAACCAAGTAATCTTTCAGGTCCTTTTACAACTGGGCTTCTCCAAAGAGGACAACATTCCCTCTCTCCGTTGTCCTCGCAGAGAGAGACAGAGAGGGGGAGAGAGAAATCTTGAGCTCAATGTCGCCCATTTGATCAATCTCTTCACCCTCTCTCTTTCTTTCAAACCATTCATGTACAATCGTCATAGGATCTATACGACTTGCGTTGACCGGGACGTGAAATGGGTGGTCAGTCATGTCCAAGTGGCTAGCTGCTGTCTTCTCTCTGGCAGTCTCGCGATGCTATATGCTCTCTGGAGCAAGTCATCGCGAACGGTGAACGAGCTGTACGCGAGTCGTCTTCGCGAGACTATCGAGCTCGAAATATCCAAGAGGATCGAGTGTGTGTGTGTGTGTGTGTGTGTGTGTGTGTGTGTGTGTGTGTGTGTGTGTGTGTGTGTGTGTGTGTTTGCGTGTGTGTGTTATACGCACTCCTCGCTCAACCCGTTCATTCCTTGCCTGCTGACTCTTCGGCCCTGTACGGCCACACACCTAGCAGCACACACGTGACGATACGATCGACCACAACTCCCGCTGCAGTAACCCGTTCCCGTTCCTTTTTTCTCGACTCTTTTTCGCCTCTTGTTCCCCTCCACTTCGATAGCCCCGCAACATATGGTAATTTAGCTCGATATGGGCAAGATTTCTTCTCACCGTCAGTTGGTGAATGAATTTTGATCCGTTTGCCATCATTAGGTTGGTGTTTTTTCATTTCTTCAATTATCGCATTGGCCGCATGTGGAAAGAATTCGAGTTGAGGAACAAGTATTAATTTTTGGGTTTTTCAAAACCCGGTCATAAATTTTGGGCAGTTGACGATCTGGATTCATGAGGTATTTAGCCTGTAAAATCAAATGAATCAGCATTCTATCGGGTCAAGAATCAAGCTTCCTTCTAGGTCCGGTATTCCGGCTGTGTCTTGAATGTGGCAGATGAATATCACAATGATTGCGTATTTCAGAATTGCATTGCTTTCGGCCGAATTTTTCAAATATTCGTTCAAATCTGCAGGTTTTGATTTTGACCTAACTTTTTGAAGCCCTCTAACAAGGAACATCACTTCGGTGTCCTCCGATTTTGTTGAAACTTTTTTATGTGGAAGAGTATCAAAATCTAAGAGATACGTATCTTTTTTTATCGGCGGAAAGACGATTTTAAGGGGTGAAACGCACCCTCAAAAATGGGAATGTTTTTTTTTTCGCCGATAACGTTCTAACGGTATGAGATATAAAAAAATTTCAAATTGCAACAATGTTTATTTTTTTGTGGACTATAAATTGGAGATGAGAACGATAACGTTATCGACGACAAACGAAAACACCCCTATTTTCGAGGGTGCGTTTCACCCCTTAAAACCATTTTTCCGCTGATAAAAAGCGTACGTGTCTCTTATTTTTTTATACTCTCCCACATAAAAAAGGTTCAACAAAATCGGTGAACACGAAAGTGATGTTAGGCTGGTGCAAAGAGAATGGGATCAAGTCTAACATAGTTCAGACTTGAAGTTTTTATTAAAAAAGTTAGGGGATTGGTGTCCGGATAAAATTAAAGTACTGGCATCTCTTCGTAGCCCAAAAGGGGAGCCAACAAGGAAATCAGATCCGAAAGATCCAAATGAGTACTTTCGAAGAGTAAGATTAGGTCCAGCAACCTTAAATTAGCATTAAATCAGCAACATCACAATTAGCGAACGGCGTCACACAGCTGGATATAAAATAGATATAAAAACCACTATTTTTATAGTTTTCAAGTTCAACGTGTTCATAAATAGAATGGTGAGAGAAGAGACGGTGGAAGAGGGAAGAAAATTGCTAGGTGAAAATCGCTCCAAAGGTGGCGGAATGTGCGAACGGTCCCCATTAGATATAATTGGAGGGGATTAACGAGTCAGAACTTCATTTATCAGATCTCGTAATTACAAAGCATCGATGTACTGCGTATCCCGCAACTCTTGTACCTCGCGTTGTGAGCCCTCCAAAGCAAACGCGCGTGCCCCCCGATCTCTCGCTTCTCGTTGAGGTCTCGCGTGGGGATCTGACGTTTCGCTCGACACTCGGGCTTGAGGAGGAACCTCGTGAAATACAAACACACGCAGACACACATACAGGCACACGGAAAAGAGCTTGACTGACATCCCCCAAAGCGCGGAGACAACCACGGGTCCCGAGTACACCTCTGGCCTGGCCGGTAACCGGAGATAAGGGGGTTGCTCGTGCTGTCATCGGGCGAGAGAGAATTAAACGACAGAGGGAGGAAATGGGTATAAAACGAGAAAAAAACTGCTTTTGAATATTTTGACTATATTTGTTTTCCATGGACCGAAAACCAATTTTTTTCCACGCAATGGAATCGAAATGTCTGATTCCTCCATCAAGGTGTGGCAATCAGAAATACCCGTGCAGAAATTGGCGTAGGGATTCAACTGGATTCCCATACTTGTCCCTACTTCCTGATAGGGATCCAATGGGTCATCACACTCATACTAAAACTAATAAACTGAAATACTAAAACGTCACGCTCGTACATTGGATTCCTTACTTAGTACTTAGGATTTCGAATCCTAAAAATTTCCCACATTATCGAACAGAATCCAATACGATTCTTGATGGATCCCGTCTTATCCCTAAATCCGGAAAGGCATCCAATGGGTCATCACATTGGATCCCTATACTAAAACGTCACGCTCGTATATTGGATTCTCATCGGGATTCCCCATCGGAATGTACGAATCCAATTTGAATCCTACAGGATTCCCACATTATCGAACGGAATCCAATACGATTATTGATGCACTGAGAAAACATAATCATTAATCCAATATCATTGGTGTTATTGAATGAAATTTCGTTGATTCAATTGTAAAACTGTTAGTGTAAATAACCGGATTTATTAGTCCTAACAAAACGCTACTGACTATAATAACATGATAAAATTAAAAGTTTTTTTTTTATTCAAAAGATATATTGTTAGCCGAGAACAATAGATTATTGAAACTATCTAAAAAATTATCGCGAACAAATTATATAGTTTTGAATGCATTTTCTGCAACGAACAAAAAAAAACGTTTCAATTTATAACATGGATATTGTTGATTCGAGTACACAAGGAAAATTGAATTTCGCTCGTTTGATTAGGATAAAATTTCTATTGACTAAATATGTTATTTTATTTTTTTCACCATATCCGATATTAATTTCCAAGTATATTATTCGTTAAAACATTAATATTTTATTTTGATTGGAAAATATTAAGCAAATGTCTGAATTGGTTAAAAAAAAACTATGAAAAAATTCAACCAAATCATGGCCGAGCGCCACCGAATTTGTAGGTGTAAGGAAACCTGTAGTTCTCGGCGTAACCGCTAGAAGCCGCACGCGCGCTCGTTTCTCGTAAGCGTAGCGCGAACCGAAAATCTACTTAAACGCCGGAGAAACTCTAATGAGTATCGCTTCTTGGCCTGTGGCTAAGATCAAATTGTAGTATCTGTTTGTAGTATTTTTTTTATTCAATTGGTTTTTTTTTCAGTGTGGATCGCATTCTGAGCGTTGAATTTTCTAAACGAAATATATCGAAATACAAAACGGGTGGATTTAAAGAAAGTTTAAATCGCCTAAAAAGTACATCTTAAAAATTAATTTCAATCACATCCCTGTAAATCCACTGTAATTATCGTTTTTCATTTATTTTACTGCACTTCGACAAAGTTTACCACACTCGTGCACGCTCACGAAGCGTGCAGGTTATGCTTCAACACGCCGAGTTTTTTCTCGTGACTTTTCACTTATCGATTCGAACGTAGTAAGAATTCTCAAACAGCGTTCATCGAGGAACAGTACAAAATCCATTTGGATGCCGAGGAGGACTCCCTATTTGCGGTGTCCCTAACAAATCCCTACAGAGATGTGGATGCATCTTGGGACCCTCAACAAATCTGTTCCCGTGATCATAAAAAAACACAAAGGAAGAAATAGCGTGCAATCCACTTGGATTCCAATGTGGACTCCCTACATGCGGCGTAGGGACTCCCCATCCAATTTCAGCACGGGAAGCTTGCTCAAGTTTATGATTTTTCTTTACGGGCCAGTGAGAAAGACGCTATATGTGCAGAGGATCGCAGCCTCCATAAATTATTACGAGTAACTTGTATGAGCCAAGATCATCTGTACGCATTCCCCATTCGGTGAGCCGGCTGCAGCATCCGTGCTCATTGAAAGTCCGGTAGCCGTCAGTCTCGCTACCGAACGCAGGGCGCGAAACTTTCGAATGTATACTACTCTAAAAGAGAAACGTAGCTGGAGGAAGGCACCCAAAAGACGGGTAACGTGGGCGGTCTTCCCAAAAGTCACATCGGATTCATTAAGGAGACGCGACGAGCAGATGAGAAATAAGAGGTGCAAAGGAGATAGGTAGTGAATGAAAACGTGCAGAGAACGAAAGGGAAAGAACATGTATTTTTATCAGCGACTGTCTCTCTCTCTGTCTCTCTTTCTGCCGTTCTCTCTTCCTCTCTTGGCCGAGAAGGCTTCTCACTCTTCGTCTTGGCCGGCTCACGGTGACAGTTACCTTCGGGTCCTCAGTAGCAACCAGGAGCCTTGTTAGTCTGAATATCGATAATATACCTGTCGCGCGTCATGCCAGGCAGCGCCCTCTTCTTCTTCTATCCGGAGACAAGCTTCCGCTACAAAAGTGCATCCCACAGGGTGCGCGTCGCCACAAGACTGATATGTTACACCCAACGATGCTTTACTTCGTTTTCGTTTCTATGGAATAAGGCCACGATGGAATCTCACCGACAGATCATTATCTTTCGAGCACCTCACTAGACGCGTTTGACAAACGAACAACGCTACATTTCCTAACGGATTGATGACCGTCGGGCCGTTTCAAACTTACCAACCAAGCCACATTCACCTCCTGTTGTTCTCCCACTACGAGAGTGATTGGAAAACGCGGATTCATTCGCGAACCGAGTTTCCGGATGATCAAGAAAACCCGAATCAAGCTCTGTCCAATTGGAACATCAAAACTAGCTCGAGACTTCCTGTTGCCGGGATGGAGAGGCTGATAGGAAAGTGGCAGAGCGTGGTGGGTAGTTCTGTCACAAGGTTGACAGGGAAATGGACAATTCAGCTGAAAACCAAACGAAAGATGTAGCATTTTCTTCTGGAGGACAACGATTAAGAGATTCCCGATTATTTACGAGATGCTCATAGGTGCTTGACACTGTCGCACCTTGGTGACGAGTTACTTATTTCGACTCTAGTGTTGATTCTTCGAGACGCACGAACATTGCCGAGCCAAATGGCAGCTACGCAAGTTTGTCTCTAGACAGAATCTACCCCAGGGAAAAATCACTATCGGTGGGTATTTTGGCTCGAGTCCACTAATATGGGCTTCTCGAACGTTATTAACGAAGAACACTCGCAAGGAGTTTCACGATGTGATATACCTGAAACGTGTCGCTCACTCCGGTTGTCTCCGGTCGCGAGCACATCGCTGCCAACGAGTAACGGCGACGAGAAACTTGCGCTGTCCATCCGGAGACCATGCTATTGGTGTCTCGCGTGCACGAGCCAAAAGCTCTCTTGGGTTCTCGTAAGCTACCTAGGCTGCGCTCTCTTTCTCGGTTTCTCGCTCGCGCACCGTTCATTAATCTTGATCGGATCAGTCGAGATAGCGGCGAGCTGTTTCGGAAACCCTCTTCTCTCCCTTTAACCACCCTTTCCATTTCTCTCTCTCTCTCTCTCTCTCTCTCTCTCTCTCTCTCTCTCTCTTTCTGTCTGTCTCTCTTACTCATTCGGTGGATACTCCACAGAGCACCTCTTCTCATCAACTCTCTCTCTAGCCCAGACAGCAGAAAACGGCTACCAGTACCATCAGCAGCAGCAGCAGCAAAACTCCTTCCTCATCACGCGCTAGAGACTCTCTTCTCTTTCGGGGCCCCTTCACTCGCTCCTGATGTTTTCTACTTCCCCTCCACCCTATCCTTGCTCTCCTCGTTCATCTCGTCAGGCTGCCATATCCTCCTATTTTCTTTTTCTTCCGCATTTCCTCGGGCCCTCCGACGACCTCAGCTCCAAACGCCTCGCGCCTCTCACCCGCAGCATCCCATCTTTGACGGTCTCGAGAAGGTCGTCTTATAACACGCGCTTCGCCCGTTGGTTCTCAGATAGCAAGAACAAAAATTCGTTCAAAAATCCGTTCTTCGTAATTCTTTCTGAAAGGAATCAGGCATCTTACCGAAGTCCGTCTTCATTGATGATCACAAAGATCGGACATCAACGGTCAGCTGGGATCGAATCTTGAGGTAAGCATTTGAAGAAAAAAAGAGAAGATTTCTAAGAATAAACTCGTTTTTTTAAGAAGCATTAGCGTCATTTGGAACGTTATGACAAGAGCTGAACGAAATACTGAAAACGGGGCTACTTTGAACAGGTTTTGGCAGTTTTTTGTACGTAACTTTTTTTTAACTTCGTAAATTGCAACTTTTTTTGCTCCAATAGAACAATGTGTTCTTTGGCTATCAAATGTCAAGAAAGTCAAGCCTCACTACCCTTCCCCCCAACCCACAATTTTATATATACAGTTTTTAAAGTGTCCAAGTAACCCCTAGTTCGGGGTTTCTTTGACAGGGCATTAAAATGCAGCTTATGTCAAAGATCAAGGGTTACTATGTCATCATTTTCATGAAAAATGTAATATTTTATGCATTGGACATAAAATTAAATGAAAAACAATGATTTTTTACAATCAAATTGTTACCTTCATTTAGGGAGGACACCATACTGGGACAGACCGAAAGAAGGGCGTTTTTACCGATTTTTTTCTATCTACTGGATTATTTATTTGGGATTTGGAAAAAAAAGTACGTCGTTAAGTATACGTTTAACTCATTTTGTATAAATTTATATTTGTTTAAATTTATGCGAAAACAAAAATAAATGGTTTTCTCAGAGCCATGTTTTTGAAATCAGCACGCAGCAGAACTCGAACAATTTTCATCCGATCGACTTGAAATTTCAACCGTAGCTTCTTAGATTGCTTTAACAGTCAAGTACGAGCGCGTTTTTCGATTAAGTGAAAATTGTAAAAAAAATACATTACTTTTTATATGAAAATTATGGTCGAAAAAAAACGAACTTTTTAAAAAAACTCGTCTCTATTTTTTCTTAATTCACTATTTTTTAATTTCCCCCCGTACTTGACGGCTAAAATAAGTAGCGAAAATCTTTCACTCTGAGATCTGGGACTGAATTTACGACAGTTCTACTGCGTGCTGCGGAGAGGCTTGGCTGAGAAACAGTAGTGCTATAGCGACTCGTGCGCCGCCATTTTGTATTCTTTTGAGAAATAATTTATTTTACGTACTCCAATAGATACCTTGTAAAACCTAAAGGCTCTCTTGACCATCTATTTCACTCCTTTCTTTTTAAAAAATTCCAAAGAAAACGGTCGGAAATGGGCAGTTACAGTGGTGTCTTCCCTTAAGGAAACATTTTACATCTAAATATCAAGTACCTAGAGTACGATTGTAGGCACTTAATGAGTCTTATAATTATCATTGAGATCAAAATCAACTTGAGCAACATTACAATCAACTTCAGCAACATTATAATAAACTTAAACATCAAATTGTCGTTCGAGTTTATTCCCCGCACCCGCCGCTCACCACAGGTCACGCTACGCACACATTTGAACCGTATTTTGGCGCTTTGTTAAAGTAGCCCCACAAACTGTCAAAGTTACCCTGACTGTCAAAGTAGTCCTGTTTTACGGTACTTGTAAGCTCAACCGACAGTGGTGAACTCATGATCGGAGTGCAGTTGTGGCGATCTGCCAGGTCTAGTGGCGTTAGCCATACCCAATAGGCGGATGAGTGACTGCAAAGCCGGGCACCACGGGCAGCGATTACCGATGGACAGACAGTTTTGCAAATTTTCCATTGGTAACGCAACTGAAATTTCGTAAACGCCTGTATCGATAGGGTCGAAGTGGGAACAGTGGCAACAGTGGGTACATTGAACGTTTACTGTTCCTCAGAAATGGACATGTATATATGTGCGTCTTTTTCACATTAGAACCGCCCTCCGATGCCAATAGGTTTGAACCTGTCTGTGAGTCATTCCCGTCCAATTCGGTTGTGAAAGGTGATTTTATATTATTTTTTATGTCAAAGGTTGAAAAACCAGCTGAGTTTGTATGTTTTTTGCTTCTTTACCTATCGCAGTTATGTTCGAAGTCATTGTTCTCCCGCAATATACAGCTGTATTGCGGTATTTAAGCATTGTGTTTGTTAACCTAACAAAAGTAGCAACTTGTCAGTACCCGCTTTAGAAAAAAAGAGCGGGTCGGTACCCAGTGGCTCAATTTTTCGAGGTACACAGAGGTAAGTCATAATATGAATATTTTCGCGTTGTGATTTAGATAGGTACTGGTACTGCCTCATTAGGTAGGTACTCATTATTGATTAATATTCAATAAATGATTGTGAGTGATCTCATAATATGCTGTCTTTTTTTTAAATTAATTGTTGAATAGTTTACCGTACAATACTCTCCGTTGTATAGAAAAGAGCACTCCATTACCTACAAGTGTCAGTGGCTCAGGGTAATTTTCTTCAATTTTTGCTTGATTGTGAAATTTTCTTTGACTGTGAAATTAAGCATGTTTCACTGTGTTCACCCCCAAGTACACAGTGGATCAAATCCCATTTTTTTAACATGGTTATTATCTCAGTACTGATTAGGCTTAGGCCGTTCAGTGTCTTTCAACAAAATGAAGTCATTGAACACACCTCACGTTTAGTCAAGGTTTCATTAAGGCCGTAGGTCACAGTAACGGGTATAAAATCATGTGCGAATTTAACAATTTTTTTCGTATGAAAAAGTGATTCACTCATACAATTAATTACACATCTATTTGGTATGAATCTCAAGCTGTTAGAATATATATATATATATATATATATTCTAACAGCTTTTTTTTTAGTTTAATTAATTACACATCTATTTGGTATCTGTTAGAATATATATGTATATGTATATATATATATATATATTCTAACGGCTTGAGATTCATACCAAATGATCCGGATGATCAAGAAGATCATCCGGATGTACAAAATTTCGCCCATTTTGTACATCGAAAATATATATGTATATATATGTATATATATATATATATATATATATATATATATATTTTTTTTTTTCGATGTACAAAATGGGCGACTACTAATGTTTTCTTTTGTCATCTTTTTTTTAGGCGCTCCGCGGCGTTACATTTAGCATCTACAATTTTTTACCTACACCAAAAAACGAAAATTCTCGTCAATCTACATTGGAATACCTAGAGAAGTACGTACGGAATTTAAAAAATATTGTTTTATTCAAAAGTTGTAGGTATTTGAACTTAAGAAATGAACTTGCAGTGAAAAATTTCGTTATAACTGCTCATAAAATGAAAAGTTTTCGATTAATCAGAAATTCCGTACGTTCTTCTCTGTGAAATGCACTAAGGAACATAACTTTTAAATTTGAAGTAAATCGAGTGAAAATTGTTGAAGTCATTTGTCACGCCAATTGGAAAAGAGCTGTTTCGAAAAGTTTCCAGTAGTCGGCAATTTTGTAAATCGAAAAAAAATTGTAACAGCTTGATATTCATACTAAATAAATGTGTAATTAATTTTATGAGTGAATCACTTTTTCATACGAAAAAAAATTGTTAAATTCGCACATGATTTTATACCCGTTACTGTGGGTTAAGGCCTTAAGATTGTGTCAACGGTTAGGCAGGTACAGACCTCTGAAAACAATGACCTACTGATCCCACTCGGACCCTACTCGTTTTCCAGTTTCCCCGTGCCCTCGTGCAAATATCGTATAGCAGTGCATCAAGAAAAATGGCCAAGGGCAACGCGCCAGGCTGTCTTTCAGGTACCGAAAATCGTGAAAGTGACACGTGTGAGAACAAAAGGGATGAGATCGCGAAATACCTGAAGAGTATACCAAGGAACATTGGGGAATAAATAATTAATTACTAAATTTTTGCTATTAATGAGGCGTTGGCATAATTTTCTACTTATCGAAAGCTTTATTGAAATGACTAATATACTTATCGGTTCGGACTGAGATTTCGATGAAAATGCAATGGAAAACACCATCTCTGAACCCCTGGAAAAAAATATCGAGTGATAACTCGTGATCGTCAATGCCGCCACGACTCTTTTTGAATTGCTCGTACACAGACGGCAATCTCGCCAGTTCGCCTCTTATAGTTCATTAAAATTCTTTTTTTGTGCCGCACGCGGAATACGTGATGGATTCTGTTTTCAATTTGGAGGATCCCCGCCGAGCGCGGACTCCCATAGCCAAAAGATACGATGCCTCGTGGTGCTCCAGCACAGATCGCGTACTCGGGCGACCCCTCCGCCCGGAATAGCAATGAGACAACGGTTGGTCGTTGCTTCGCAGCCCGCCAGCCAGTGTTTCTCGGTCGCTGATCCTTTTCGTCGACGTAGCAGTGTAGTCCGCCATGCGCCACCGAGGCCCTTCCTCAGGGATACTCCCTTCGGCCATCGAAACAATCGATAAATCGCTGCTGCCGAGCTGCAACGGCACGGAAAAGGAAAAAATCCATTCAGCAAGAATTGCTCACGCGCAGTTTTATTTTCATTGTTTTTTATTTTTATTTATTGATCCTGTAGTCTCCACCAATTGCCAGGGAAAAAACGATATTGCAAAAAAAGAAATCGCAATACGCCCGCAGGAAATTACATTTCATAGCGTGGATATCAATAATGAAAACCATAATAATAATAATGATGAGGAGAGGGAAGGATGAATAATCGTAGTAATAAGAATAATTCCGGGACTCGTAAATAATAATAATAATAACAAGAGTGTTGATAGTAATAAATAGTAGTAGTAGATAGTTAGTAAATAGTATTGGTAATAATAGTATCAAGGCGTTACCCCAACTTGTAGCACAAAAAAGGCCTTTTTCATGAATTTTTTTAAAGAAAACTACAAAACTTTTTTAATCGATCAATATACCATCTTAAAGAACACATCTTGAAGAACTTTCAGTAATTTTTTTATTGAAAAATATTACATTGTTTAGTGGCAAATGGCCGTCAATGAAATAATGTTTTTATATACACGGTTTGCGGTGACCAACATTGCGGCGAAGTGGATCATCTGAAGAAAAAAATGCGGATGGATTTAGTCAAATATAAGTATAAACTAGTCTTTAATCGAAGGATTTTAAAAAATATTCATTTTTCACAAAATGGCGGACAGTCAAAGTTAATGGTTCGATTTTAACGAAAAAAAAACGGCCGTTTTTTGGCTATAAAACGGCCATTTTTTTCGAAAAAAAATCGAACGTTTAAAGACTACATTTTCATGTATTAAATAAGCCTGCAAAATTTCAAGAAGATCGGTTCATTAGTGTTCGCGGAATCTTGGTCACCGACTTCAGAAATGCCATTTTGAGAAAAACGCGTTTAAAGTTTCTCTTTCAACGCGGATTTTTCTCTTTCATCGCTCATATCTCAGTCAATTTTGTTCGGATCGACTTGAAATTTTAAGGACATATTCTCAGATACTTATACTTCAAAAAAATGCAATAAAAAAAATCGATTTTTTCAAAATCGCAAGTGGGGGTAACCCCTTAAACCTACCACTTACGTGCCCTTCCGAACCATAAGAATAATGAAGAAAAAAAGCAGCCATATGCGTTACGGGCTACGCGTCAAAAAAATGTCCGCATTCAGTTGTTGTCCGCAGTTTAGTAAGCCCCCGAATATAAGTAAAAATTTCGCCAACATTATACTTTTTTTTAACACGGGCCATTTTGTGAAATTTATTTTCGAAAAACGGCTTCACGCAACGAAAACTACATTTATAGAAATTATAAAAGTTTTAAATCTTTCAGACCAATCATTGTTAAAATTGTGGTAACAGTATTTTTAAAGCATCCATAAAGATGAATACTTGACATTTAAAATTGTTAAAATAGCGATATCATTTTTTTTTAAATCTTATTCGTATTTGATTTTTTACAGTTATACCTACAAGATTAGACGAAAGATTTATTCACACATTAATTTAACTTAATACTTATTCACTAAAATCTAGTTTCGTGCTCTGTCTTAAAATGTTTAATAAAAAACGACGAGGTTTCCCAACGTTTGTGAAATTCCATAAGATGGAATGCTCATGGAAAAAATATATACTCAATCCAAAAATAGACAATTAAAAGTTTCACTCAATTGATACAAAAAAGAGTTTTACACAATTTTACTTAACCCTACTCACCAAAGTGTATTTTGCTACTATGTCTCAAATCTTTCAATAAAAAATCAACAGGCTTCCCAAGATCTGTGGAATTCCATAAAAAGGAAGACTAACAAAAAAAAATTGGACTCAAAGAAAAATAGAGAATTGAAAAATACGCTA
Organism: Ophion ellenae; assembly: GCA_963210295.1. NCBI lineage: Eukaryota > Metazoa > Arthropoda > Insecta > Hymenoptera > Ichneumonidae > Ophion > Ophion ellenae. The sequence goes on along the minus strand of OY723391.1, from coordinate 38,207,185 downwards.
TATTGAATTGTGTTAGATGCCATCTTTGTTGACATTTAAAAAAAAGTCGTTCCTGCACTTATAACCAAAATGTCGAGCTGTTAGTGATTAGGCCCAATAAGTCGAATAAGATGGAAAAAGTGAAAACCGTCGCGAAAGCGGTGAACAAAAAATAATTACCGAATGTGCGAATCTCCCCTCAATGTTGATTAAGCGGATATACGCTGGGACAGTGGACCAAGGATCGTAAGGGGATGATTTTCACACGTCCGGGATTACTCACGGTCCCCTCATCGTCCTCTCCTCGGCAACCCCTCTCTCTGCCGAAATTGGCGACGTTCAAGCATCAACACCCCCCTTGGCTTAATTAATCCTCTAAGCTCGGCCGCTGGTCAGTCCTCGAATTTCCCTCGTGAGAGCTTCGTATTTGCCACATGATCCCTCGTAATCTCCGCCACTGTTTGCCCGACACGATATACCAAATTTCAAGATGAAGACATTGCCGATAAGATCATTCACATTTGTTTTTATCTAACACTCCGAACCTGTTGGAACTTCAGAGTCATCAAGCAACCTACTCAAACTTGACGAAATTAGCATCATTTTCATTTTCAAGATGTTTTTTCTCCCATTGTCGTTCCGGCGCGTCGACATTGATCGAAAAGATGTGCGAGGGCCTTTTGAGGTCTTGTCTTCGTGGTCTTTTCACCATCTTTTTTTTCGGGTCTCGCTTCATCGCAGGCCGTGGTCAAGTGGCTCGGTACACGAGACTGAAAATTATGTATGGTCCGAGATTTCTCTCAACGGTGTTGATTTGCTCTCACGGCATTCCGCATGGATAGAAGAACTCCGGAACGCTTTGTATGCCACGAGTTTAGCTCGAAGACTGTCAGTCGTAATAGATGAACCCTCTTCAAAAACACGAACCTGTTTTTTTTCCGTTTTGTTTATGTATACATGTCTTTTTTTAGAGGAAAGATCTGGTCGAGTCCTTAATCTGATCGACAATTACGGAAATATGAGACGAAATTAGAGGTCCATTGGTTGGCGCTCCTATTATTAGGACTCAAGCAGCGGGGCATGCCTGGAGAACTAGCTCGGGGAATAAAATGGTAGTCGCTTATGAGTTTCGAGTGCCGTTCGAATCGCTAGCTAGGAAGTTTTCCTGCCCCACGCGGCACACGATGAAGCTTCTCTCACGAGTCTTTGGTCCGCTTGACGTGCCGTCAAGAGAGAGAGAGAGAGAGAGAGAGAGAGAGCGATGAGGGAGACCCCCTCGATACAATTAAGAACCCAAGGGGCAACATAGGGATGAGGAACCGCCCAGGAACATCGACGTTTCGGCAGGACCAGCAGCATCACGTGTACTCACGCTGGGCTTCTCGCTATTGGAGAAGGGTCTTTCGGGGCTTCACAGAGGTCTGCCCCCTTACGCCCTGCTGTTCTACTTTGGACTCGCTGCATGAAATCCTTTATGGCTGCTTTTGAGACTTCGATGGCTCACGCGACCATCCGTAGAACAATTCGGCTTCTGATTCATTCTTTTTTGGATCGAAAATGTTCCAGATTTCTTCCAGTTGTCAGAACATATCTGAGCTGATTTCTTCAATTCTTGTGACGACGAGACACTGCCATGAGTTTTTCGGTGCAGCTGCGAAACCTCAATGATGATCTTTGCTTTGATTTGGAATCTTACGATGTAACAAAACTTGCATGATTCACTTAGATTATGTCTGGAATCTTACGATGTTGCGAAACGTAAATGATGTTCGTAGGATGTATCTAGAATCTGCGACTGTCATGAATCTTAAATGATGTTCTTAGATTACATTTAGAATCTGTGGCTGTTATAAATCTTTAATGATGTTCTTAGACTGTATTTAGAATCTTTTGCTGTTATAAATCTTAAATGATGTTATTAGATTACATTTAGAATCTGTGACTATTATAAATATTAAATAATGTTCTTAGATTATATTGAGCATCTTACACTGGTACAAATTTAAATGATGTTCGTAGATTATATTTAGAATGTTACAACGTTAGTTGTAACACTCTAAATATAATCTAACTATATAAATATTACTTTATTAGAATTATTATTATAATATTATTATTAATATAAATTCTACTAATATTTTATTATTAATATTCTATTATTAATACTAACATTCTATTATTAATATTCTATTAATATAAATTCTACCATACAATGCTTCAAGCATTGTATGGTACTAAATATAATTTAGAAATATCGTTTAAGGCTTGTAACGTTGTAACATTCTAAATACCTTACATGATTTTACAATGATTTACAAACGCACACTCTCACAAAACTTGAATTATATTCTTAGATTATATATAGAATTTCACGCTGTTACTAAACTTAAGTGATGCTCGCGAATTATCTTAAGAATCTTACACCGTTGCAGAACTTAAATGACGTTCTTAGATTTGATTTAAAATATTATCTTGTAGCAAAACTTGCATGATTTTCTGAGATTACATTTGGAGTCTTAAAATTATAGAAAATACAAATTATTTTCTTTGGTTATATTGAAAAACCATTCAATGTTTAAAAGTTTGAACGATTTACTTGGATCATACCTAGAATCCGAACTTAAGCGATGTTCTTAAATCATATCGAGAATCTAACACCGTTACAAAACTTGAATGATGTTCTTACATTCAAATTATAATCCTACAATGTTACAAAACTTACATAATTTTTTTGGATTATATTTGGAATCTTACAATGTTAAAACACTCAAATTATGTTTTTAGGTTATATTCAATCTTACACTGTTTCAAAACTCATATTATATTTCTAGATTATATAAAAAATCTTACGCTGTTACAGAACTTAAGTAATCTTCTCAAATTATATTAAGAATCTTACACCATTAAAAAAAACTTAAGTAATGTTCTTAGATTCGATCTTTTAGCGTTACAATGTTATAAACCTTAAGTGATAATCTTAGATTCTATTTAAAATCTTACAATGCCAGAAGACTTAAATTATATTCTTTGATTCCATTTGAAATAATTCAAAACCTCTACACATCATATTCAAAATCTCTACACTAACAAATAAAATGGCAAAACAATATTTTATACATTCACTGCGCGGACAATTTTTTTGTCAGATGATTGCAAGCGTATAAGTCCCAAATATAGAATTGAAAAAGAACCGTAAATGAAGCAAGTTTCAGGTACGTTTTAATTACTTTAAAATCAATCATTTCTACCGACACCGGGAGTCGGTGCATAATTACCACAGTCTCGATCTATTACTCATGTATATCCCATGCCTTAATATAACTCATGTATATGGCATGCCTATAATATAACTTAAGTTATATTCTCAGATCATATTAAAAATCTTACGCTGTTACAGAACTTAAGGAGTTTCGATACCAAAATCGAAATAGTTGTAGACGATTGAAATTCATATTACCGAGAGATTGAATGAGGATGCATTGACTGTTCAAAAATTAATCCGTTTCACCGCATAGTTTCGGAGATGTTTAAGGTTCAAGTTGAGTTTTGTTCGAGTATTATAAATGAACCAAGTGGAGAAATCGCTTAATTTTTTAACACGAAATTCCTGACACTCATCGCAGTTTGTTCATTTTTTTTTCATTGAAATCGAAGCATTATTTTAACCCCTACAGCCCTATAACTAGTGTTTACGAAGGTTCAACGCGAACCTTCATCCATTTGGTAATACACGTGGCACTTCGTAAACACTAGTTATAGGGCTGTAGGGGTTAAAATAATGCTTCGATTTGAATTTTGAAAACTGAACAAACTGCGATTAGCGTCAGGAATGTGGTGCTAAAAAATTTCAGCGGTTTCTCCACTTGGTTCATTAATAATACTCGATCAAAATTCAACTTGAACCTTCAAAATCTCCGAAACTATGTGGTGAAACGGATTAATTTTTGGACAGTTAATGCATCCTAAATTAATCTCTCGGTGATATGAATTTCAATCGCCTACAACCATTTCGATTTTGGTATCGAAACTCCTTAAGTGATCTTCTCAAACTATATTAAGAACCTTACAACGTTACGAAAGTTAAATAATATTCTTCAATTAGATTTACGGTCCTACAATGTTACAAACCTCAAGTGATAATCTTAAATTCCGATTGAAATCTCACAATGTTACAAAACTTGTATGATGTTCCTTGATTCTATTTAAAATCATCCAATGTCAATAAGTTTGAACGATTTACTTGAATCATCTTCAGGATCTTTACACTAGCAGATAAAACGGTGACATTTTTTTGACACATTCACTCCACGGTTGAGCTTTTCCAGATGACTGCAAGTGTATAAGTCCCAAATATAGAATTCAAAGAAACCACCAATAAAGCAATTTCCAAGTGCGTTTTAATTACTTTAAAATCAATTAAAAATAATCATTTTTGCCGACACCGGGCGTCGGTGCATAATTACCACAGTTTCGATCTATTACTCATGTATATGTCATGCCTAGTAGCAGCACAAAACCATTTCTAGCGGGTCTGAATCGGGCCCGGTATCGACATCGAATTAACATTTTTCATCTTGTTATCCGAAATAATGAACGAGCTTTGAACGAGACTCGTGATAGATGTTTTTCAAACGTGCGAGACTGTATTATACGCACGAGTTCTCTCTCTCTCTCTCTCTCTCTCTCTCTCTCTCTCTCTCTTCGTTAATTGAATTCACACTTAGTCACTGAGCCGCATGAATGCGATGCTCGTGCCCGCGGGATTCCCTTACGCAGTGTGGCGCCCTTTCTGCAGCGCACTAAAAATCGCAAGTCATTCAGCACTGATTTTCTCTCCTCGCGGGTTCCGTTGTGGATTCCTCGTAGGTTCCCGAGGAAGGACGACAGGACCAAGCTTCCTCGTCTTCTTTCTCCTCATCATCGTCCGTTTTCACTTTCGCCCGCCGTTAGCTGTGGCACTCTACCAAGCCCTCCTCGCTCACCGTCCCGGTAAAATTTTCAATAAAAATCCACATATTGTTTCGCGAATGCAAAACGCCCAAAAAATAGTCCAAAAAAGGGGAGAGATCCAAAAAGACTTAGAAATTCGGTTGTTTCTGTGTGTCATTGGCGTGTGGGCGGAGCGTTTTTTTTTCCTCAGCCATACGAAATTGGTAGAACGTTACATTATTCATGTTTAATATCACCGCGAGTATTTCATCCCCCACTGAGGGGCTGAAAATCCGCGGAGGCTTTTCGCCCCGTAAAAAGCACCGGCTGCTGTGCTCGGCCTGCTAATATTGCCCGACGAACGAACTCTTCCACCCGCAATAAAGCTCGGGTTTCACGTCACGTGCGAGCGAGTCAAAAAAAGAAAATCGAAAATTGAATAAAAAGAACGGAGCAAAAGTCGCATCGGCGGCTCAAAGTTTGACGCGATTATTTGGAGATCATAATGGATACGGCGAATAAAGTGCGGGCATGTAACCGTTGAAGGCCTTTCATGGTCTAGCTGTAGCGCCCCGTCACCGCTGCAAACTTTAATTAATCATTCGCCCACGGAAACGTACAGTTCTTTTAAATCATGTTTTATCAAGATTGACACGCGGCTGTCCGTGCATCGTGCAAACACGGTGAAGAATAAACACCCATTTTTTCGAGCGTTCTTTAACTTCTTCTTTTTACGTTCCATTTCACTCTTACTGCATCCACACAAATACACACTGGCGGAAAATCTTTTGTGCCACGTACGGCGATAGTTGTTGATTTTTCAATTTATTTTTTGCTCGAAGCACCGTCGGTTAGCTGCACGGACGTTTTATCGCGATAACTCCAGCGTGGAAAATCGTTGTCGCTAAGCTGTGCCTTTTAAGCCAGTTGGCACTCGATTTACATGAAACGATCGTTAGCGACGCAACGCGCGCTCCGATGTTCTCTTGCGATGTTTACTGTTGCGATGTGGCTCTCCTACACCGACTCGGCCGGTATAATTAATATGATTTCGGGTACGCAAACGCGTGTATACACGCGTTTTCTGATGAGCCCGCGCGCGCGCCAAGAGGAAAGACCGGGCTGGATGCTCCAACATGAATTGATAATCCTTCGTTATGCGGCGTACCTTGGGTGGAGGCAATCAAAAATTAGTTGGGGATTCGCGCCGTGCGGGCTTTCCACGTTTACAGTCCATTAGAGATTCACTTCGGAAGAGGCGGGCGTGCTCGAGCGGTATTTTGATCTTGAGTCGAAAAAATCAGTTCTTTAGTCACTTTTGGTTGGGCCCAAAAAAAGGGCTGGGAAACGGTTGGAGAAAAAGAAACGCATTTTTTAAACACGAAGGTACATATATTTGGAGCCTTTGGGAAATACAGAAAAACAACAAAAACATGGCTGCCGGCAGATGAAGAATTTTTTTTCGCGACGTTTGGCGGTGGACACTCTCCAGCTCAAACGGTCCATCCGAAATGTAAAAACCAAATGGGTTGTTTAAGTTAACAGTTAATACGAGTCGTTGACGATCGTCGATTTCGAAAGTCATTTTTTTTAACCACGTGGCGACGAATTGAAACTCGAGCATGCAAAATATATGAAACAAGTCGTCATTTTTACGTAACTATTAAAAAATGGAGATCGATTTTTTTAAAGTGAGATCGTCAACGACCTTTAAATATTTCTCGTCGTATCTTCTGTAAATTTGGAAATGATCCATCAAGTGGTTCTCGTGATATCATGTCCACCGAGACTGAAAACAGTGTTTCGAGAAAAACGCGTTTAAAGTTTGAAGTATGGTACTTCTACCGCTCGCCCCGCTGAATGTTCGAAGCTGTAACTCATTCAATTGCAGGAATGTTTCAATGAAACTTCCAGGAAATGTAGCTAAAAGGTGATACCATTGAATAAAAATATTTTTGGAAAATGTATTTTTTTGGCCCATCTACGTAGATATAGCCCGTGAAGGGGACAACAATCTTGACCAACGAGAAGCTTTTTTCCAATATTTCCGGATCGTGCTATTTGTGCCCAATTTATTCATTGGAAACTCTAAAAAATGACAAGATAAATGTGATAGGTGAATGTAAAAAATATATGTGATGAGCCGATCGCTTTGGCCCCGACCAATACTTGGATGGGTGACTGTTCAGATGCGCACCGGCTTGCGCGGCGTCTACCTGGCGGGAGGCAGCTTCACCGAGTTTCCTATGGCAACGCGATTTCACCCTTAACAGTCATCGGGGGTTGAATCAACCCCAGCCGTTTTTCGACCTTTCAGCATTTTTTTACGACTTTTTTTTTTAATATTCAAAATTACACGACTTGAAAACAATCGGCATGGTCTTACACACAAGGTTTGAAAATGCATTTTAGAATTTTTTTGTTCAATTTTTCAATTATTTATCACTCTCCAAAGTGAGTGGGGTTGATCACACCCCCAACGTCACAATATGGAGGTGTGACTGACAAGGGTTGAACTCAGAATATAGCAGCCTTTATTGGTATTTCCGCAGTTTCCCTGTGCCTTCGTGTACATGCGATACAGTAGGGCACTGGGAAAAAAAAGCATATGGACAACCCTCACACTGCACTTTTCACAAAGATTACATATTGTGAATAGATCCATCATTAAAGGATGCCAACGAATTATTTATTGAAAAAATGGAACGTTTCATTACTTTGATAATTATTTCTTCCATCGAACTATCGAATGCTCCGAATAATCAAATATTTATTTTCAACACCCCCCCCCCCCCCTTCACTCCTCTATGAGCAATCTCATCGATCCAAGCGATCTTTTCCTCTGCACAGAAGAGTCCCTTAGGAACTGCAAACAGTGGAGTGACAAGTATGGAAAAGAAGGGGAACAGATCAGATTGCAAAAGACTACAAGGGCATACGAAGGGTCATTGGAAATGACCCAAAGTACAACGCATGATTATAATAATACTAATCACAATGGTGAATTATTATTTAATCTTATCGCGATAAAATATTGCTAAATCAATACATTTATTATTCTTGTTATTATTTAATGATAATACACTATTATTATTAAATTAACTTCTAAAATAACAATCATAATAGCACATGTTTCCCAGTGCAAGCTGAGGAAGTGTGTTGGCCGGGGCAATAAAATCTGCTATCATAATAAATAATAATATAAGTGTTTAAAATTTTTTTTGTACCATAATCACCATAATAATCTGGATTTTAATCCTATGATCTATAAACAGGAATAATCCAAGAGGACATACATCATTTACGTAACGTTTAAGGCCTTAGGCCACACTAACGGGTATAAAATCATGTGCGAAGTTAACAATTTGTTTTCGTATGAAAAAGTGATTCACTCGTAAAATTAATTACACATCTATTTAGTATGAATATCAAGTTGTTAGAATTTTTTTCAATGTACAAAATGGCCGACTGCTCGAAACTTCTCGAAACAATTGGCTCATCAATTTTTTCCAATTGGCGTGACAAATAACTTCAACAATTTTCACTCGATTTACTTCAAATTTAAAAGTTATGTTCCTAATTGCATTTCGCAGAGAAGTCCGTACGAAATTTCTGATTAATCGAAAACTTTTCATTTTATGAGTAGTTTATGAGTAGTTATAACGACATTTTTCACTGAAAATTCATTTTTCAAGTTAAAATACCTACAACTTTTGAATAAAACAATATTTTTTAAATTCCGTACGTACTTCTCTCGGTATTCTAATGTAGATTGACGATAATTTTTGTTTTTTGTTCTAGGTAAAAAATTGTGGATGCCAAATGTCACGCCGCGGAGCGCCTAAAAAAAAGAAAATATTAGTAGTCGGCGATTTTGTACATCGAAAAAAAAAAAATTCTAACAGCTCGATATCCATACTAAATAGATGTGTAATTAATTTTATGAGTGAATCACTTTTTCGTACGAAAAAAAATTGTTAAGGCCTAAACAACTAAGGCCTTAAAACACCGTGTTCTTATTGAGTAGATAGCATAATGTTTAGTTTAAGAATGGTTTGGAAAGAAGGTTTCAAAAAAACTTCGAACCGTCGCCGCGACGATGCAAGTGCCATCATCTTCCGATGCACTCTGGTAGCCCGATGGGCATTGCGGGCTCATGCTTGATGTCCTTTTTTTGAATTGCTTTTTTTAGCCGAGTGCACGACAGCACTCTGGGAGCTTTTTCCATCGAGGAGTCGGCCGATTATCCAGCTTTTTCCACCCCCCCCCCCCCCCCTCGCGTCTCCGTCCTTCCCGGCCTGCTTTCCCTCAAGTCCCCTATCTACGTCAGCACAACCATAGTGGGACGTACGTACAATACACCGGATATTTCATGCCGGGGGGTGGTAGATCGCCAGGGAAAAAAGAGGGTGGCCGCTCTTGGTAGCGGAGCAACATGGACGTTGATTTCCGCGGGGAGTGACGCGTCACCGCTTTCACCCATTCTTCGGAGCTCCCACAAACCCTCCTTCTGCTACCCCCCCCCCCCCTCCCCCGCGCGACTTGGATACCCACTCTTCGAATCCATCGAAAACGCGAGGGTTGCTCCGGCGATGTCGTTGGTGCGAAGGGTCGTGCCGATATCCGCCGGAGAGCGAGAATTCGCCCATGTGTGACGTCGCCACCGTTCCAACCAGGATAGTCCGCCACCCTGCATCCATTTGGAACGTCGGCCTTCCCCGGGGTATTCGCACTCTTGGCGTCTTTCCTGCGCGCACTCGTTCTGTTAGGGACGGGCGGAGGGTGGCGAACCTTTCTGTTATCGCGAAAAAAAATGTCATTTCGGGATTTCAAATCTCGCGTTTGTGTCCGCACGCGCTGGATTTGGGAAATCTCGATCGACGCACACATTTTTCTCGCACGCTCTTGGCATTGATGCGCTGGGAAAATTGTGGGTGGGGGAATATGCAGCGAGGACGTTCAATGCGAATAAATAAATTATGTTGGTTTTTTAAATTATTGCGAATTTTTTATTGGGGCGAAAAGTCAGGAATCTTAGGTAAAAAAAGATCCGAAGGAATGCTCGAGGTACTATTGGGAAGATAAAAAAAACAAGCTCGATTATGCTTTTTTGTTCTCGCCGGATTTTCTTACTCACTGGAAAGTCTTGGACATCGTGGTTTCTTTTTGCGAATTTCCGAGTTTCATGGAAATTCGAGTGTCATTTTTTTTAAATGGCAATCGGAAATTTCTCTCGGGAACGACAAGGCCGCTATAAAAAAAGAAGAAAAAGGAAGATAAAAAACCAGCTCGATTTTGTTTTTTTATTCTCGCCTCATTTTTCCACTCACTTGGACGTTTATGTTTTTTTTTTCGCCAATTTCTTAGTTTAATGGAAACTTGAGTGTCATTTTTAAAAATTTGGACACGAAATTTTCTTTTAGAGGAACCGACAGAGCCACAATAAAAAAAAGAGGATAAACAAACTAGCTCGAATATGCTTTTTATTCTCGCCTGATTTTCCTACTCACTTGGATGGCGTTGTTTATTTTTGCGAATTTCCCAGTTTAATGGAAACTCGAGTGTGATTTTTTTTTAAGATGGCAAACGATACTTTCTCTCGATAGGACACGACAAGGCTGCCATAAAAAAGAAGAACAAGGAAGATAAAAAACTAGCTTGATTATGCTTATTTGCTCTCGCCTGATTTTTCCACTCACTTGGACTTCATTGTTCTTTTTTTTTCGTTCATTTCCTAATTTAATGGCAATTCGAGTGTCATTGAAAAAATAGCAATAGAAGCTTTCTCTCGACCGGACCGATAGGGCCACGATAAAGAAGAAAGATTAAAAACTAGTTCGATTATGCTTTTTTTTATTCTCCAACGGTTTTTCTACTCGCTACGAGATCTTAGGCATCGTTTCTTTTCCTAAAGTTCCTGGTTTAATGAAAACTCGAGAGTCGTTTTTTGAAAAATGGAAATAAAAACTTTCTCTTGGAGGGACCGAGAGAGCCACGATAAAAAAGAAGAAAAAAGAAGTTGAAAACTACTTCGATTATGCTTTTAATCTTCGCCTGGTTTTCTACTCGACAAGAGATCTTGGACATCGTTGATTTTTTCGCGAATTTCCTAGTTTTATGGATACTCGAGTGTCATTTTTTTAAACATAAAAATAAAAAGTATCTCTCCACGAAAAAAAATAAGAAAGATAAAAAACTAGATCGATTATGCTTTTTTTTATTCTCGCCTGGTTTTTCCACTCTACTAGGACATCTTACGCATGGTTCTTCTTTTCGCATATTCTGTAGTTCAATGAAAACTCGAGTGTAATTTTTGGAGAAACGGCAATAGAAACTCCCTCTTGAAAGGGCCCGACAGCCACGATTTCCCTCCAATTTGGCTTTGAAGTTTTTTCCGTTCGTTTTTCGCAATTTTTTTCCAAGTAGTGCAGTTTCCGAAAATCCAGTGTAACACTCGAACACTGCAAACATGAAAATCAAATGGGTCAAAAAAAATCAAATGGGTCGAAAAAAAAATCGTCACAAGCAACCTAAACAGATTAGAGTTCAAATTCTCGTCACAAGCAACCTAAACAGATTAGAATCCAAATTAGAGTTCAAAAATCAAATGGGTCAAAGAAAAATTAAATGGGTCGAAAAAAAAATCGTCACAAGTAACCTAAACAGATTAGGGTTCGATCGAAAAAAGTCAGGAATAATATTTTATATCGCCATTTTTTAATTTCAAGTGACCCATACAATCCAAGCCAGCCCTACAAAAAGTACCCATCGACTTCGAAGCTGTTATTTCAATTACTTGGCACCGAGCCTAGCGTGGCGATATCCAAGTAAAAACGCGCAAACCTCAAAATGGAAGTTAGTCTATACGATTCAATCACACTTTCACGCTGCCCAAGATTTTTCTCTCCGAATAAACCGGCAATTTATCTCAATGGTCGTTCATCGTGACGTTACGCGGGCTCGTCAATCCTCGAAACGCGTCGTCCCAATGCTGTGATCTGATTCATCCATGAAGATGATTCCAAGCGTGTCCGGATCGTCGCTTCCATCAGGATCCTCGAAAAGAATGCTCCAAATATCTCAATTCCCATCCGAGAATGCCCACAATGTCAAGATTTGCGCTCCAGTCCCACCAAATTCTCCATCACAACCCAAAAGATCACAACAATACTCACCGAGCCTGCTTGTACTGCATTCAATACGGAAAATTTCCAAAAAAAATCTTGTCTCTCCTCGATCTTCACCACATCTGCATGTGGTGAAATCTGATCTGAAATGTGATCTTATCTGATCTGAAATGTGATGAAGCTGATCGTCCAAGGAACTTCCGCGACCCACGACTCCCAATGAACATCGCAATCTCGTTACCTGGTGCCTCCTGGGCACTCAGTAGACGCGAGAAAGATGCAGAAAAGATGCTCCTGGTTCTGGGAGTCATTGAGGTAGCTGCAGGCCCCGGATACACGCCAGAACACACATATTATGGGCACTGCATCGGAGTTGGTATCTCGCTACTGCTGCCTCGAGTAAAAGCAGTTATCCAGCAATGAAAAGCATGCCCCGGAAGGCGGAGATATGTGTGTACCGAGGGGGGAAAAAAGAGGAGAGAAGAACAAGTACGAGAAGCGTATAGAGGGGGAATTGAACGAAGGGCGAGCAGAAAGAAGAGAGAACCAACCAAAAGAAAGAGCCTAGATGTGAGCTCAAGAGAGAGAGAGAGAGAGAGAGAGAGAGAGGGAATGAGAACTCGTGGCATACTATACCGGTGCATGGCTCTTCTATACGATCATTAATCACGTTCGTGTCACGGCTAGCACACCAAGCCAGCAGCCAGGGGTACCTTACCGAGTACTATTCACGTACATATTTTATATATATATATATATATATATATATATATATATATATATATATATATATATATATATATATATATATATATATATATATATATATAGCTTTGGCAGTAGGTAGTACGCCAAGAAGAAAGGGAGAGAGTGAGAAAGCTTTCGAAATACATGCCTCCCTCAGGAGATGCTTTCGCGTCCGCAGGATATATCCTGCGACTCGGGTCCACATTACCGAGAGATCCCCGCCATCATCCGCACATCCAGGATATGTCGACGAATTTGAGATGGCGGTTGCGGTCCCGGCGAAATGAGGAATTTCTGGAAGCTGAAATTGGTTGCTTCAACGTAGGAAGAGTGGATTGCAACAACACTGTCAAACTAATGTCAAGATGTCGACGGGATCAGAAAAATCGACTCCGATGAGCTTTTTTTGACTTTCTTCTACGGAACGCAGATCACGTAGTTCTTCATTTTGGTCCACTTGTGACGTGTACAGAGTTTTTGAAAAATTTTCGGAAAATGTTGACTTTGGGACAATGTAAGAGTTGAGACGATACGTGTTAAGGGGGGATTGTCTTTTTTTTTCGCAAAATTTACCGCTTTTTGGGAATTTTTTTGTGAAAAAAGTATACATCGGAAAACTTGTGAAACTTGGCGTATAGTTTTATTGATCTGTTTACTACATACAAAAAATTTTTTAAACAATTTCATAAAAAAATCCGCCTCCCACCCCCCTCGACGCGCGGTGGTCCTTTTTTGATGGTGTGCACGATTATAGCCTTCACGTTCATCCTGCAACAAAAACCCAAAAAGCATTTTACTTTAGACACATATAGCTATGGTTCGATGAAGGGGGGAAAAAAAATTGACGATTTGGTGACGTTTTGAACTTGAAGTATCGATTTTTCGAAAAAAATTGATCGATTTTTTGTTATAAATAAAAAACTATTAAACGTATTGCTTTTTTGCTTCATCAAACGATAAAAGGATGTCAGCTGAGCATTCTGTCCAAATTTGAAGGCAATCGGTTGAATAGTTTTTGAGAAATCGTGGACACCATCAAAAAAGGACCATCGCGCGTCGAGGGGGGTGGGAGGCGGATTTTTTGATGAAATTGTTTAAAAATTATTTTGTATGTAGTAAACAGATCAATAAAACTATATGCCAAGTTTCACAAGTTTTCCGTTGTATACTTTCTTCACAAAAAAATTCCCAAAAAGCGGTAAATTTTGCGAAAAAAAACAAGACAATCCCCCCTTAATAGAAACAAATGTTTGAGCGTTTTTGTATTGGATTACATGATGTATGAATGGTGCAAGTCTTTTTCCAAAGCGCCTCGGGGTACTCGGAAACGCATGAAACAGCCTAGATAGTGAAAGTAGCAATTTGGAGTCGTTTGGTATAGTCGTTGTACAACAAATATACAATGGGCTGATAAGAAGACCCACTATCAAAATGCCTCGGTGGGTATAGGCAGAATTCAAACGAGGGCTTTAAATCCGTCGTACGGTCGTACGGTAGCCCCTGAACTAGTTTTGAAACTTTAAACGCGTTTTTCTCGAAACCACTATTTTGAATTCGGGAGAACACATAATTCGCGCAGTTTTCAACCGATTGACTTGGAATTTTAAATGTAGCTTTTTAGATAGATTCTCTAAAGAAGTACACACAAATTTTACCATTTAGAAACTATACTCTTTATTATAAACATATTCAACCCGGTTTATAAGCAAAGTCAAACTATTCAAAATGTTTTCATTTTGCGAAAAAAATCACATTTTTAAATATTCCTGTGAACGTTAGCAAAACTTATGTAAATGACGATTTTTTTTCTCGCTAGGTGCTGATCCATAAAAGCTCTGCATCCTCTGGCAAGATCGCTCTAAAAACGCTCGTAGTGTAGCGACGACTGAGCAGCAATTTTGTATTTTTTATATTCATAAATACATGTACAGCAAACCCTTCAAACCTCATTTTTATTGGTTTCTCGGTATTCCAAAAAAAAAAAAACTCAAAAAACGTCTCATTTTTTGGTAGGTTACATAGACGTAACGCCTGACATTGAGACTTCCTGTAAGTTCGATCGTTTTAACAATTTTTGTTTTTTATTTGGGGAAGAATGTTCGCGACAGAAAATCGCGGTTGAAAATCGACGAAACTCGGATGGGATCGACTATTTTTCTACAATACAAAAAAATACGAGAAAAAAATGCAAAATTGTGGCGTGGTCGTGGGACCAAGCCGCAATTTTGTATTCTTTTTTGTGATTTTTTTTTTACTTTAATTGAATGAATTTTGATTACTTTATCAGTATTCTCAACAACAAAAAATCCCCAAAAGTCTCATTTTTTGCTGAGCCACATAGACGTAACGCCTGACATTGAGACTTCCTTAAAATCCCATCGTTTTGAAACGATTTTTGTTTTTTCTCCTGGTAAGAATGTTCGCGACGGAGGTTGAAAGTCGATGAAACTAGAATGGAATCGGAAAGAATTGCATTGTGGAAAAATCAGGCTCGGAATCGAAACGATACAGTGGTGCATGTGACGTTGACAAATTGACGGTAAAATACGGAATTTTTCTACGACGTCGTTATTGAGGAATATAGCATTGATGGGCTCTTGCGGTTCCACATGGAGGGAAGAGAGTCGAGACTGAATGTTTTACGATCCTCTCGGAAAGTTCTCTCCGGTAGTCCGGAACAACCGCATCACAACAGCGTTGGTCGTCGTATTGTTTTCCCGTTCAACCCTTTGCTTTACCTGCGTGCTCGGTCGAGCCCCCTCCCTTCAGCCCCGCCAATGTTGAACGGTACGAAAGGTAAGGTTGCTACCGTCTACACGCATGAAAATCTTCGCCAATCATAAATACGTCGACGTACTCTCGTGGCCGCGTGTACTTTCGAAGAAAGTAGAAATGCAAAAGACTTTTGCGTCTGTGTGCTCGCGAGTGCGGGGGGTTGAGAGTTTTGAGTGCGTTTCGTAAATTGGCGTGACCAGAAGCGTGAGGCTCCCAAAAGGGTTGAATGCGGGGAAAAATGTCCGCGGGGCTGTTTGTCGTCGTATTGTTCGAAACGAGCCCTAGGAACACGCGTATTCCCTACGGGGTGTGTATCGCAACGACTCCGGAGACCAATTTGCGAACGATATACTCTTTGTCTCTCCTCTCCTTCGCTGGTCCCTCTTTCTCTATTTTCACACGGACGCAGCCCTTCTCACACTCCTTTCCCTTCAGCGAGAAGGGCTGAAGGGCTGAAGGACAATTTGCAAAAAAATCAAGACAATTTTTAAGGGGCCATACCAGTTTGACACTTTGAAAAAAATCGATTTTTTTTTGCCTTTTTCGACAGTTTATACTTTTAAGAATATCATTATCCTTTGTATCATTTTATCTTGCAAAAATTGATAGTTGAATCTGTGAAAGCGTTTTTCTCGAAATGAGATTCTTCAAATTTGCTGACATTGTAACTCAAAGAGCAATTATCCGATTAACTTGAAATTTGAACTGAGTACTCTTGAATATATTTACTCTACAATGACGTAGGATATTTTTGATTGGATGAAAATTCACGATTTGGCATTGAAAAAACCGACCATTTTAAAGGCAAGAAAACAGACTTTTTTCATAACTACGCCATTTTATTAGATTTTGATATTTTTCGAAAATCCTACGACATTGTACAGGAAATACCTTCCAGTTTAAGGAAATTTTTTCCTTTTTTAGTTTCAGCTACTCAATCGGTCGGAATCATGTCAGCAGTGGAGGAACTTTTTTTTTGGCGCCTCCAAAGGCAGCGCATAAGTCGCTTGGATCTCAACATTTTTCTATGAAAAAATTACGTATTGTAGGTCAAATATAACAAAATATATTCTTAATTTTCCGAAACATTTAATTGAGTACTTTTCTTCCAAAAAAATCCCGAAAATTATCCAAATTTTCAGCGTTCACACTGGTATAGCCCCTTAAACTAATTTCAAAAAAAGGACAAAAAATTGTACGCGAAATAGATTGCCGATGTTTTCGAAGAGCCGACGTATCACTCCGGCCTGTCAAATCTCCGGACTCAGTCCAATGATGGAGGGGAAAAAAGGAACTCGGATAATGCGATTCTCGTTGGAGCAAAACGGAGTGCAGTTATAATTCCGGAGTCACAACTTCTCGAGATTCTCCCGTTCCCCGAGGCGCTCCCCGTCGCATTTTTTTATAGATGTGTGTGTGTGTGTGTGTGTGTGTGTGTGTGTGTGTGTGTGTGTGTGTGTGTGTGTGTGTGTGTGTGTGTGTGTGTGTAGGACGCCAAACGGAGAGACAGGACAGAAAGAGAGAGCTGCATATAAATGATAGTAGGAAGCTGAATAATTATTACAGGGAATATTACGATGAGAAACAGAGAAGGGAGAAGGTGTTTTGCGGGAGAACGAAAGGGGTATACTTGCAGGTATGACTTCACGTAGACTGAGAATACGAGCAAGTCGGGGATCGGTAGAGCGCGAATGAAAAAAAAGGCACATCGATGCGGTTCTTGTCGGCTCCGCGCGGCTTATGTGTGCGTGATTCCAACTCCTAATTACCTCGAGATAAATATCACTTCGTACTCACGAATGACGTGTGCTCCTGCAGAGTTGTGCTCTCTCTCTCTCTCTCTCTGTCTCTCTCTCTCTCTCTCTCTCTCTCTCTCTCTCTCTCTCTCTCTCTCTCTCTCTCTCGCAATTTCTCCGTTTCTCTCTCGGAGCTCGTCAGTCAAAGCCGTCAAGCTGCCCGTGTATGCTCGGGCTCTCTTTGCCGGTGGATTTTATCGCGCCATGGGGTAGCCAACCGATCTGGGACACTGTACGCTGCGGCTCCTATCATCGGCAACCCCACGATCGCGGAATTAAAAAGCCGCGACTAAATAATAAAAATTGAAAATTTACTACGTTACGGGAATTTCAGTCTTTTGACGTGATCGATGATGAACATCTTGTGGGCATTGGGTCAATTAAATATTATGATGCTTGTCGATAATTCTGAGATGAACGTGATCCTTCTAGGTGTGATGATGAACAAGTGCAAAAAATGAAGCATTTTTTTCCAGTAGGCTCGTTTTTCTGAGAAATACAAAAAATAGAATTTCGAGGATTTTTTTACTTGCGAAATTTAGAGGATTAATGGTCGGAATAATCATCTTTGTGAATAGTTTTTCAGCTCCTTCCAAAGGATTCTCTTACCAAAATTAGCTGACGAAAAAATTCTCGAGCCAAAAAAATCACACATACTTGTTGATAAATCTGAAGTTTTATTGTATTGTTTGGAGTTAATTAAAACTTGTGTCGTTTGGTGTTGATTCAACAATAAAATGAACATCCATTTAATTTCATTTAATTGACATCGAATTGAGTTATTTTCCTGCCTTGAAATCAATAGTAAGAGACATTAAAGTCGTGGAAATAAACTGAAAGACTTTATGAAGTGAATATTGAAGAAATTATGTGAAAAAAAATAATTAACGAAAGAAATTAATAAAGAGGACAATTATAACAAAACCAATTTTCTAAGTCAATAAATATACATGAACATTTTAAGTAACAAAAGCAAAGTAGGAAAAAATATTGGCATAAGTTACAAGTAGTTTTTCAGCTCCTTCCAAAGAATTCTCTCACCAAAAATTTCTAACGAAAAAATTCTCTAGTCAAAAAAATCACACATACTTGTTGATAAATCTGTCATTTTATTGAGCTTACTCGAAACTTGTATCATTGTGTGTTAATTCATTAATAAAATGAACATCCATGTAATTTAATTTAATTTACATTAAATTGAGTTATTGTCCCTCCTTGAAATCAATATTAAGAGATATCAAAGCCTTGGAAATAAAAACTGAAAGACTTAATGAAATAAATATTGAAGAAATTATGTGACAAAAGTAGTTTACGAAATAAATACATATAGAAGATATAATGAGTGACAAAACCATTTTTAAAGTCAGTAAACATAAAGGAACATTCTAAGTGACAAAAAAAAATAGGAAAACAATTTTGCGATAAGTTACAAGTGGTAAAAAGCAATGTACGAAAATGGATGCACAAGATCAAGTTATTTTTCCACGTTGAAATCAACATCCGGAGACATTAAAGTCGTCAAAATAAAAACTGACAATCTTTATGAAGAAGTTATAAAATAAATTATAAGTGACAAAAACAATTTGAAAAAAGACTAAATATGAAAGAAATAATTAGTAACAAAACCAATTTGTGAAATAAATTAATAAAGGAACATTCTAAGTGACAAAAAACAATGTAGGAAAAAAAACATTGGAATAAATTACAACTGGCAAAAAGCGATGTACGAGAATGGGCCAGGGTTTGCAAGAGCGACGGATATCTTCGTACGTATACTCCGCGTTTCCGTCAAGTTTGCATCCAACCCAGGGAAACTGAGCTCGTGATCGTGTCGCGTGAGATATGACTGCGCTGATGAAATTAATAGAGGGGGTGAGA
Source organism: Ophion ellenae (assembly GCA_963210295.1). Lineage (NCBI taxonomy): Eukaryota > Metazoa > Arthropoda > Insecta > Hymenoptera > Ichneumonidae > Ophion > Ophion ellenae. The sequence goes on along the minus strand of OY723391.1, from coordinate 38,187,954 downwards.
CAAGAATGGTGCAACATTAATCCTCGCGGTATTGGTGCCCTAGGGACTTTTGGGGCCACCGGAAGCGTGTGCAGAAACGAAGAGTACTTGGAACGTGGCCAGCGGTCCATTCGAACATTCGAATAAAAATATGTTAATAATACATGTGGAAGTGAAATTTTCGAGTATCCGTAAAACAGAGTGCCATTCTATGAGAATGACAACGATGACGACATTGTTCTGGGGGGAATGAGAATGGCCGCATTCACCATCAAGGATGCTGTATTCCCTCTCTCTCTCTCGAGCTGGAGCTCTCGAGACTGTCCACTAGGAATGATTTGTGCGATTGCACTGGCCTTCAGACCCTCTGCCCTGGTCGCAAAATGAAATATCGCGAGAGAATTCAGTCTCTGAAGTGCGAATTCTCTTGTACTGAAGCTTGGAGGGACTTTTCCCGATCATCTTGACCCACTGACTCCGTTACGACCACGTCTACGTAGATGGGTAGAAAAATAGAATTTTTCAAAAATATTTTCATTCGATAGTATCACCTGCTAGCTATATTCCCTGAAAATTGCATTGAAATATTTCTAAAATCGAATAAGCTACAGCTTCTAACAGTCCGCCGGGCAAGCAGCACCATACTTCAAGCTTCAAACGCGCTTTTCTCGAAACCCTGTTTTCAAAGTCGGTGGACACGATATCTCGAAAACCACTTGACGGATTGTTTCCAAATTTACAGGAGATACGACGAGGAACATTGAAAGGTCGTTGACGATCTCACTTTTTCAAAATCCATCTTCATTTTTTAATAGTTACGTAAAAATGACAATTCGTTTAATAGATTTTGTACAGTCGAGTTTCAGCTTGTGGCCATGTTGTTAAAAAAAATGACTAAAATAAAACGACGATCGTCAACGACTCGTAGGTATTATTAACTTGAATAACCCATTTGGTTTTTATATTTCAGATGGACCGTTTAAGCTGAGGAGTGTCCACCGTCAAACAGTGCAAAAAAAATATCACCATCTGCCGGCGGTCATGTTTTTGTTGTTTTTATATTTTTTTTGTGATTTTTTTTAAGACTCAGTACCTTTGTATTCAAGAAAACGCGTTTCGTTTTCACCAACTGTTTCGCATAATTTTTTTTCTCCAAATTTAGCCATTTTTTCGGGCCTGTAGGTATATGTAAGCCCTTAAAGCCTCCAAATGAATTAATGACCATCAGTTGAAGCTTTGGCCTCAAGATGCAATGTTTTAATTGACCAAATTGTCCCTGCAACATGGAATTCAGCGAGAATGCACTGTCTTTGAAGTAGGCAAGCTTCGGAATAAAAGCTCCCATATTTAGTACGCGGGAGTGACGCTGCTGACATCTGCAATCGTTATCAAAGGCATCCGCAGTTTTGTCGAGTTTCCTGCTGAACCGACGCAGCTCGGATAATTCCTCGACCAACGATGATCAACGAAAACGCCCTCTAGCGTTCCATCGCGTTCGGGGAACTTCTCGATAAAGGGAATTTTCTCTGAGTCGGCGTTTTACCATCCGTCGGTAAGGAAGGAAACCCCTTGTGGGCTAGTATTTCGAGAGTCTTTACAGAGATGGCGCATTATTTCAGAATTTTTTATTAGCCAATGACAAATGGGCGGGCTGCGAGAGTGGGGTCGAAGCCAACGGTTTTCGAGCATCCACGATCCTAGTCCCGAGACTCGAGAAAGTATGTACGTTACTTCCCCCTCAGGCTCCGACTGGTATTATAATAGCTGGTGGAAATCGCCATCATGTTTAGATATGGCGATCCTCTGTTTTATCAATGGTGACGACTGTCACTCATTTTGTTCAATCAGCGATAAATAATTTCGTATCTCTTTTCCCGATAAGTCATAATGATCTACATAAACATCAATCCTGATGGAATCTTCCCAGCTTAGACTGTCGTTTCGGAATTCATTTTTAGACAATTCTATTGATTCCAACACTGGCATGATCTCATAATTAATTGACCTTGAAGGTCCAAGTTTGTAACGACTAATTTCTTACCTAATAAATGTTATTGTGCCATTTATTCATTCAATGCAGAATTGTAAAAATTTGGAATAAATGAGATCTAGAATTTATAATCGCAATACAACTTAGGATAAAAATGTGTGTCCGAAGATTTTGACCTTACCAACTTATGATTACATTCTGATATCCCTAATCGGATTCTAATCAATTGTAATATCAAGACTCGCAGCATGTGCCAAAGATACTCCTACCAAACTGATGAACGTTCAGCAAGCCACTGCAAAAGTATATTTCTTTCGGTTGTGAGGAAAGTACCAACGGTCGGTAACAAGTATTCCGCGACGTAGTAACTTTTAGAAAAATCACAATTTGGACGAAAGATACAGAGGGCTTGTCGGTTTATCAGGCACGTGTCATTGATTATTTGTTTTGTTCCTCAAACGTTTGGTCATCGCCCAGCAGAAGTGCTCCTAAGCGTTCGTGTAAACGTGCCCAGCTTAAGAGGCTCACAGACAGAGGCGGTTTAATCCCGACCTAACACAATACAAATATCAATTTTCCACCGCGAAGCTTGTTTTCGCTCGTGAGCACCTGACGGAAGAGAGACGTCCACTAAACGGATTAAGCCCAATCAGTGACCGTTCTAAGAGCCAGCGGCACTGAAGCGATCCTTTGGACCTCCCGCCTGCCATTTTTACAAGCGGACACTTGAAATGGACACCAAACAAGCAAAACAACACGGGAAATCACTTTATGAATGTGCCCTGGGGATTCGTCAACAAGAATGAAGTAATAGTTTTAGTTTTCTAAATATCAACATAACTATCATTATTTTTCGAACAGCTTAGGATATTTTATAAGTCAGTTTCAAGATTAGCCACATTGTTGTTATTATTCGAAATTAATTTTCAGTAGATTTGATGCATCCAAAATTATTGTACATAATTATTTGACCCTTCGGGTGCACACTTTAGTTATCTTGAACACGAAATTCGACGCCAACACGCACAGCTTCGAATTCGACCACGTTTTTTGACAATTTTTTCACATTGGACTGAGCAGACTTAAGATAGTATAAATTTGAAACAAAAAATTGGCAGAATCAAAAATTTATCAAAGTCCTACTGAAACGTCTCTGTTTTTTAAGGGGAAATATACACCTAGATGCTCGAGGTCGAGAATTTCGAAGCTATGAACATTCCGTCGACCGTAGAAGACCTACACTATGGGCCTGGTATCGATGATTCCATGTGAGTTGACAAATTTCATGATTTATTCATTCCCAAATTTTCAAACACGTTTTTCTCAAATCCACGTTTTTCAAATCGATACCCAAAATTTCTCGAAAACCAATGAACCGATTGCCTTGAGGTTTTTTGTGGTTATTCTATACACCATTATCTAGTACTTGTCATAGGTTTTTTTTCCCGTTACTTAGTTTTTGTTTTATAGGCAAAATAATAACTAATTTTTTGCCCAAAAATCACTATTTATGTTCAAACGTCCACCATTTTGTCATAAATCGATATTTTCAAAATCGGCTATGACAAGTACTAGATTATAGTATCTAATTTAATAATCTTTTTGGTTTTTTTTCAGATGATTTTTGAAGAAACGCCAGCGGATACCGTATACGCAGATTTTTTTACGACGCTCCAAGGATCATACAATATCCTTGTATATTTTTGATGTTTTTAAATAAAGAAAATTAAATATGTTTTCGAATGTATATACTTTCAGATAATTAAAACCCCAATTCGAAATTTCAAATAGTTTTCCTTGTAAAAATTCACAAAAATGACCCTTTTCCGGCTCCTAGGTGTATATCTCCCCTTAATGCTTTATTTTTAAGATTTTCGAAGCCAAAAATAGTTCGCAGTCACTTTGACCTCCCGAGCACTTTAATAATGTGCCCTACGGAAGTGTGCACTCGATGGTTTAAGAGGGAATATTCTTTGAGGCAGCCGAAAATATTCGAATTTTTAAGATTTTTTGTGTCGAAACTATTTATACTACATAATTTTTATTTTATGTACACAAACTTATCTTTTAATTTTATTATTCTCATTACATATCTTGATTAGTTCAAACTTCTAATTTGCCAAAATATTTTCAATCTTTTTATTATTTAAAAATGTATTATTTTTAAATATTAATTTTTTTATTACATTTGCTTCAAAGACGGTTGCCGCCCTGAGTTGTTCCACGGCGTACAACCTAGAGTCGCGTGCATTGATCTGAAAAATCAGAGCCATGCATTTTTACGTTTCTGAAACACACACGCTCTATGTGAAGCTTAAAAAACCAAAAAAAAAAAGTAAAAACTTGGAAAATGATACATGTTTTACAAAATCGCCTATTTTTCATTAAATTTTGACGCAAATTAGTTTTTCAAAATGATTTTAAAGGAACTTTCGCTTCACATAGAGCGTGTGGATCTTAGGCATGGAAAACTTCTCAGCTCTGAGGTTTTAGATGTAGGCCAGACGCTGGGTAGTGCGCCGTGGAACAACTGAGCCGGCAACCGTCATTTTTACATATTTTTGGATTTTTTTTTTAATTAAAAGCTGTATCAATAGGTACATAAAATTGTAATTATGCCAAACAAATAGTTTCGATTAAAAAATCTAGAAAATGCGCTTGTTTTTGGCGGCCCGAAGGGATCGCCCCTTTTCCATTAAGGGATTAAGGAATTGTATATGCTGTGCCAGTGTAATTATCGTCTTAAAATATAATTTCCGACGTATTTGATGGGCCATTAAATTGATATATTATTCCGAAAAATATCGGGCCCAATAAATTAGAGAGGTTTCATCGTGAGGTACAGATTATATGGTTTACCTTATCAGTATGTTTTTTTTTTTGCAAATTTACGTTTATTCAGCTAATTCATAAAACACTAAACGAAGTCAATCGAGCTGTCTTACATTATAGTCCTTGTCGCGACAAGCATTTCTGGTTATGACGAATGTGAATGTATATATATATATATATATATATATATATATATATATATATATATATATATATATATATATATATATATATATATATATATATATGTATGTATGTATGTATTGTATACTGTGGTGGGCCACTTCGAGTCGCGTGGCGTGTCATCCGTAAGATACCTGTAGAGACGAGCTTCTGATATCTACAATTCTACAAAAGCCCGGATCTACAGGGTAGATCACGAATGTGCCTATTATTCAAACAAAAACTGGCTCGTATGCGAACGTTCCCCTGGGCCTCCACGGAATCCTCCACCTTCTGTTTTCTGTAACACAAACATTTCGTTAAGACATTTGCCAGGGAACCTTTAAATGTCACGTGAATAAATTGGCTATCTTAGAAACGTTTGCGCCATCAATTCCCATATATAAATATATATATATTTTTATTTTTATGCACCATGCGAATATTTTTGTAAATATTTATTGATTAAATATTTTTTCATTCATTTTCATGTATTATAGAAATATATGAGAAATAATAATAATTCGTACGATGGAATGTACCATGGCTATTGTCGATGAGGTTAAGAATAATTTCTCTCTTGCAAAGAATATTGGCATGGAATATTGACATTTCATATTATTCCTACTCATAGGTATTCATAGGTAAGATTATTGGTAATATACATATATTCATGAGTAAGCTTATTTGTTCGTTTATTTTATTTTATTTATATATTTCGTTTGTTTATTCATGTAAAAGGGGTTTTTCAAATGCACCTTAATTTAAATTCGATAGGAAGCTAAAAAGACTGCTAACTTAATTGTAACTCAATTTAGTACTTATACGAAATACTAATACTGATACTCAATTTTACTTCCATGTGGATTGATTACATGCACCCATCCTTTATTGGCCCTTAATTCCTATGGAAGTAAAATTGAGTAGTGGTATTTAATTAAGTATGAGTATTGAATTAAGGTAAAATTAAACTATTAGTATCCTCAACTCCCTGTGTAATTAAAATTAAAGTGCACGTAAGAAACTCTTTTTGCATTAATGAAATGTAAATTAAGTTGCATGTAAAAAACCCTTTTTACACGAATTAAATTAATATTAGGGTGCATGTAGAGACCCTTTCTGCATGAATTGAATTAAAATTAAGGCGAATGTAAAAACCCTTCTTAAATGTAAAAAAACCCTTTTTACACGAATTAAATTAACATTAAGGTGCATGTAAAAAACTCTTTTTACGTGAATTAAATTCGAATTAAGGTGCACGTAAAAAACCCTTTTTACACGAACTAAATTAAAATTAAGGTGCATGTAAAAAACTCTTTTTACATAAATTAAATGAAAATGAAGGTGCATGTGAACACCCCTTGTCAAATTAATTAAATTAAAATTAAGGTCCATGCAAAATATCCTTTTTGCACGAATGAAATTCAAATTGACGAGCATGTAAAAATAAACGTTTTGCATGAATTAAATGAATATTAACATGCATGTAAAAAACCCCTTTTACATACACTTTAATTCAAATTCCACAGTGAATAAGCATCCAATAACATTGTCTGCAAAGAAAAATGACTTCTGCCTACAATTGTGTTTTTCCTGCAAGTGTTAACTGCAAGATTTATTCCACCCTTCGTCGAGACTTGATTTCGAACTTGACTGTCGATTCGTGCGCGATTGCGACTCGATGAAAAAATGATTTTACCGATGAGATAAAATTGTCCATCGAGGCTTATTCAGCAACGTAAATCTATTCACGAGGCTTCGCGACGATGCCCATATTATCGTTCAATTTAATAACCGGTTCCGCACCACGCGCAGTATACGTGACGTCCTTAATTCACGACGATTGACGAACGTGACCAGGCATACGGGGATTCGCAAATAAATACAGAGGAAGTCACGAAATCCTTAGCCTCTCTCTCTCTTTCTCTCTCGTCGTACCTGACGCGACTGCGACTCGAGGATTTAACGCGCGGACTGTCGAATTGTTTGAGGCGTGCGACGCACGGCGATGACACCTCGGACGTTTCAGCCTCGCGCACATGCTCCGCGTACGGGAACAATGAGTATTTATAACTTTTAGCACATATACGTGGCAGCTCGCGGTATTTTCATTCGAGACATCCAATCTACACAGCCGCCTAAAATCCACCCTCTCGTTTATTCGCCAAATGGCAAACTTTCGACAAAAAACTTATCGCAAGCTTCGAGAACAAAAAAGCACGATTTCACTTGTGTTTGGATTTCGATCACGAGTATGCATCGACACCCATCAAAGCACCGACACGAAAATTTCGACAAAAATCTTCTCGATGGGCGAAACAAAAAGAAATTGACTTCGGACGCAACCGGAAATGAGCACTGCCCGACGTTGATGCGAGGTCCTGAAATTTTGAGAGTGGGCCGTGAAATCACCATGAAAATTTGAAAGGCAATTTTTTTTTGGAAAGTTCCTTTTTTTGGCTGGAAAAATAAAAATTCCGGTTGAATGAAAATGGACTGAAGTAGATTGAAAAATGATACTTTACGTGTTCGTGCTCCGTGTTCGAAAGTCGATCGGTCCTTGCGCGAGGCTCTTCATTGGTGTGCGAATAATTTTTTTTTCCGTTTTTTTTTCGAAAAATCGACGTAGCCTCGTAGGTGGCGAAAAATTGATCGGGTGAAGTACGTTTTTCGACGGAAAATCCAAAAACGTTGAAACTCGGTGTAGTCGACACGAGGGAGCGCGGGCCAACGCCCCTCGCCGACGCGCGATCTTCTCGACTATCCTTCTCGTCCGTCGCGATACGGAAGGCATCCCGATCTCGACGCAAAACGTCGAGTCAAAGCGGGGCGTCTCCTCACCGAGGCTGCCCGGGTTTAGAGCAGGGGGTTCCCGGATTCTGCGATGATTGGACCAAGCTCACCCTCCTCCGTGCCGAGGGGTTGACTCCGCTTCAGGAACGTACACGAAAATACGACGCACCTGCTTTATCGCCGTGGCGTACGAGCTGGAACTTTTCATCCGTGAAAAATCCGAAAAATTACGCGGAAATTATAAAATTGCGATTATTTTAGGGCCTCAGGCCACAGTAACGGGTATAAAATCATGTGCGGATTTAACAATTTTTTTTTCGTATGAAAAAGTGATTCACTCGTAAAATTAATTACACATCTTTTTAGTATGAATATCAAGCTGTTAGAATTTTTTTTTCCGATGTACAATATGGCCGACTACTCGAAACTTCTCAAAACAGCGCTTTTCCAATTGGCGTGACAAATAACTTCAACAATTTTCACTCGATTTACTTGAAATTTGAAAGTTATGCTTCTAATTGCATTTCGCAGAGAAGTACGTACGGAATTTATGATTAATCGAATACTTTTCATTTTATGAGCAGTTTGTGAACAGTTATAATGAAAATTTTCACTGAAAATTGATTTCTGAAGTTCAAGTATTTTAATGTAAATTGACGAGAATTTTTGTTTTTTGTTCTAGGTAAAAAATTGTGGATGCTAAATGTCAGGCCGCGGAGCGCCTAAAAAAAAGATAATGAAAAAAATATTAGTAGACCATTTCGTACATCGGAAAAAAAAATTTAACAGCTTTATATTCATACTAAATAGATGTGTAATTAATTTTATGAGTGCATCACTTGTTCATACGAAAAAAATTGTTAAATTCGCACATGATTTTATACCCGTTACTGTGGCCTAAGGCCTTAATGATTTTATGAGATTATCGGAAATATTGGACTTGTGGGCGGAAAACGTTGTTGACGCTCGTCTTATGGACGTAAATAGCACATAATTGCGATTTGTCTGCGTTTTTAAATTAAAAGCGAGGTGTCGATTAGCTTAAAAATTACTCGGGTGGATAAAATTATCAACCGAAATATGTCAAATAATTTAGAATCGTCAAAATAGACGGTTGCTGTTTTAGAAACGAACGATGGAAAATTTTAGAAATATCGAGTGTAATTTAATATAGTTTTTAATATATGAATATATAATTTTTTTTGGATAGTTAAAAAGTGTTAATTTACTTTGAAAAATCATTCATATGGTGTATCGAATTGATTATCGGAGTGTATAGAATTAATTACCGAAATGTATCAAATAATTTACCATTGCCAAATAAATGCGGTTGCTGTTTAAGAAATGAAAGTTTGCAATATTGTATAAATACCCCGTATAATTTAACATTATTTTTCATGTATAAATATAAATGTTTACTTCATTGAAAGGGTGTTGATTAGCTTTAAAAATTAATTCATAAAATCTATCAAATCAACGACCGGAGCGTATCGAATTCATCACTGAAATGCATGGAATAATTTAGAAAGGTTAAAAAAATTGGTTGCTTTTTTAGAAACCAAACTGCATTTTTTTAGAAATATCCCGTATAATATAAAGTTATTTTTTAAAACTAATTGAAAAAGTATTGGTTAGCTTACAACTTTCATTCGGCAAATATTTCACATTCATTGTCGTAGTGTAACGAGTTAATTTGCGAAATGGATTAAATAATTAGAATTGTCAAAAAGAGCGGTTGTTATTATAAAAACCAAAATTTGAAAATTTCGGTAATATTTCGTATAAAGTAACATACTTTTTCATATGCAAATGTAATTTTTTGACTAATTAAATAAGTGTTTAGTAGCATAAGAAATGCATTTATAAAATATATCAAATTAACGATCGGAGTGTATCGAATTCATTATCGAAATGTATCGAATAATTTTAAATTGTCCATAAAAACCATCGCTATTTTAAAAACAGAACTGCAATTTTTTTTAGAACTATCCCGTATGACTTGACGTTATTTTTAACTAATTAAAAAAGTGTTGGTCAGCTTAAAACTTTCATTCGGCAAATATATCACACTCATTATCGTAGTGTAACGAATTAATTTGCGAAATGGATTGAAATAATTCAGAATTGTCAAAAAAAGCAGTTGCTATCATAAAAACCAATATTCGAAAATTTCGGTGATATTTTGTACAAAATACCATACTTATTCATACATAAATGTAATGTTTTGACTAATTAAAGAATTGTTTATTAGCTTAATAAAAGGAATTCATAAAACGTACCAAATTAATTATCGGAGTGTATCGAATTCATTACCAAACCGCATCAAACAATTTACAATTTTCAAAAAAGGTGGTTGCTATTTTAAAAGCCAAACTTAAAAATTTATAAAAATATATCGCCACCTTCAATTTCTACAAAAAATCTTTGCACAGCTCTGCATCATAATCAGCCTCGAATTCCTCCAATTATTCTTTTTTTCACAGCAAACGAAACGTTTCACTGCAGCGCAGAATTTTTCTCATCCTGTCCCCTTCTGTACAACATTCCCAGGACCAGAACCCACTAAACATCCACCCCCGCTTATTGAAATTCAAATAAACGAGAAGAAGGAATTCTCCTCGTATGAATTTCCGTACGCAGGACGTCAAAAAGCCTTATATGGTATAAAATTGAATAAGAGCCATGAGGAGCAGGTTTCCGATGCGTCTCCATACGCCACTGGGTTCGTTCCCCACCTCGCAATTCGCAGAGTGCACCCTCTCTCTCCTGTCAACCCCTCTGAGACCGCGGTCCCGGACAACCTCGCCATCTCTCTCCCTCAGTTCGCGGCCTCATCATCGTTTCCCTTTCATGCCCTCGCGTACGTGCGCGTGAGGATCTGACAGAGAGAAGGGCGTATCTGAAGCTCCAGTGGCTCAGGGGGTGGATTGCATTGGGTCCTTCGATTACCCAGCATGCTGCTCGACGTGCGTGAGTATCGTGGCGAGACTCACATTGAGGGACTCCCTAAGAATCGGCGCTGTGCAAAAATTCTCTTCCCCGTTTGCTCTCAAGCATTGCGCTTAAGGTCCGGACCAGCCGAAAAGTAGCGATGTCCTTATATATCTAAAGCTCTTACCACCCCTATTGCCCTTTGCGTTTTCCTCCCCCACCCCCATCCCTTCTGCGTTTTCCACCCCCCCCCCCCCAGCCCTTGCGTTTTCCTCCACCACCCCCCACCCACCCTTTGCGTTTTCCACCCCCACCGCCACCCAACTGTGCGCTATACGCAGGCCTGCGTTTCCGCTCCGACTGGCTGTTGAATGCTTCGCGTGTATTGATCGTGTCCTGGACCCGCGAGAACCGGAGGCTGCGTTTCTTCCTCGCTCGCCTGACGGAGATGGAAGGACACGCGGCCGGGAGGGTAGAGAAGGAGAGAGAAAAGGAGGAGAAAAGCTCTATCAAACAAGGAGTAAAGAGAGGGGGCTATCGCGATATGCTACTGTGGTATCTCGTTGTACCAAAAGGGCCAAGGGCTGCCGGAACTTTTCACGTGACGAGAGAGGGACATAACGCTCGCGGGGGTGTGCTTCGCCATCCAGCTTTTCTCCTGATGCTCTCTTCCGCAGAAAGCTCTCGGGCGGAGAAGAGGAGGGGGAGAGAGGAAGGGAGAGAGACGATCAGAGCTTACTCAATAAATCGCTACCACACAGCACTCATCCCGTCATAACATCATCCATGTCTCATGCCACTCAACCGTACATCCCTTTTTCAGCTCTTCTCTCTCTCTCTCTCTTGCTCTTCCATCTTCGTCCTGGAATCGACCATTCATTCGTGAATTTGACAGAACGACAGCGGCCTTTTCGACGACACGATCGACACAAGTGGCTGCAGTTTTGGACGAACTATGCAGATTATGGATTCAGTCGATTTGTATCTGTCATTTGAGTCGTGTCATGTGCTGTGAATACTGCACTTACGTATGTCGGCGATTTCAAGATTTACTGGTAAATCTTAATTTATTTTAAGATTATCGAGATTTAGTAGTTACGATATTTAAGATTTATTAATGAATGTTAATTTATTTTAAGATTTGAAGATTTTTAAGATTTATTAGTAAATCTTAATTTGCTTTAAGATTTTTAGATTTTTAAGATTGACTAGTCAATCTTAATATATATAAATGAAAAATGATATTCGCGTAAAATATTTTTAAGGGGTTACCCCCACTTGCGATTTTGAAAAAATCGATTTTTTTTATTGCATTTTTTTGAAGTATAAGTATCTGAGAATATGTCCTGAAAATTTCAAGTCGATCCGAACAAAATTGACTGAGATATTAGCGTTGAAAGAGAAGAATCCGCGTTAAAAGAGCGTTGAAAGAGAAACTTTAAACGCGTTTTTCTCAAAATGGCATTTCTGAAGTCGGTGACCAAGATTACTCGAACACTAATGAACCGATCTTCTCGAAATTTTGCAGGCTTATTTAATACATGAAAATGTAGTCTTTAATCGTTCGATATTTTTTTAAATGGCCGTTTTATAGCCAAAAAACGGCCGTTTTTTTCGTTAAAATCGAACCATTAATTTTGACTGTCCGCCATTTTGTGAAAAATGGATATTTTTCAAAATCCTTCTATTAAAGACTAGTTTATACTTATATTTGACTAAATCCATCCGCATTTTTTTCTTCAGATGATCCACTTCGCCGCAATGTTGGTCACCGCAAACCGTGTATATAAAAACATTATTTCATTGACGGCCATTTGCCACTAAACAATGTAATATTTTTCAATAAAAAAATTACTGAAAGTTCTTCAAGATGTGTTCTTCAAGATGGTATATTGATCGATTAAAAAAGTTTTGTAGTTTTCTTTTGAAAAATTCATGAAAAAGGCCTTTTTTGCGCTACAAGTGGGGGTAACGCCTTAAGCGAATGAAAAATACATTTCGTCCGACGTGGACGAATGAAAAACGTGCAATGATGTTGAAGGAACAGTCAATTTTTCTCGCCGCGTTATTAGCCTTTCGGTGGATGAAAAAAGATTTTCCGAGCGACCGCTAAACGTGCCGATAAATTTTTCCCATCGCCCTTTCTTTCCCTCCCTCTGCCATTCTCTGTCGCACCAGTTAATCTCGATTTTTTATGGCTCTTCCTGCGCGAAAGATAGAGAGAGGTTATCATCCCCTTTTATGTTTGATTCACGAGTACGCCATCCGAGCGTGTTGATTTTCATCCAAGGGTAACAAGAATGGCTCGTAAAATATCCTACAGGCATAAAATACTTGTCAAAAATAAATGGAGAATTTTACATTTTTTGTTTCACTCAATCTTTTTATAAAACACTTGATGGTAACTTTCCGTGCGTAATGTTCTTATATATACCGCCCTGTTGATATTTTCGTACCGGGAGCATGCATGTATTAAGAAAGTTGTAAGGAGCAAAGTTTTGATCGATCGCGAGCTTCGGGTAGTCCGGGAAATGCCTGTAATATGGGGAAAGATGATTTCGAAGACGTTCGACTCTGAGGCCTCATAGTACCCCATGGTCCCCGTACTAAACATTGAGGGAGCATACTGCAGAGACGTTTGAAAAATTAAGGGGGGGCCTCGAAACAGACACATGTTCTGATAGCCAACATTGCATAGTATATAGTGGACTCGAAATAACCTATTGACCACGTATGCGTATATTTTGGTTAATGTATAATGCAGAAAAGTGGAGACGAAAATTTATCCGTCTTACAGTAACGTGCACTGCACACACACACGTACTATTCGAGTGTTGCGTTCTCAGACAGGGTTTACCAGCCACCACTCACTCGTGTAACGTGGCTAATGAGAAACGTATATATTGATCAATGCCTGCGTGGCCAGACTTAGGCACTTCCCTCGGGAAATTGCGTATGCCTTGCTGACGTTGTTGAAAAAAAATGTCGCTATCGATATTCACGCGTAGGGCTAGACAGGTAAAATTTCGAAATATCAATGTAAAGAAATGGAATGTTAATTTCACCGGACAAATTCGAGATTTCAAATGTTTTGGGGAGAAAAAGGCAAAGCGAATGGCTTACGAATCTAACCTCGAAATTGTCGTATGCTTTGGACTCTAGAATATTTTTGAAAACTCTCACCTGTCGATACAATTGGGAAAATAGTGTCCGTTTGAATAATTTTTATTTAGTTTATTGAATGCGTGAGTAATGTTTGCTGTCATTCGTTATCCCGTCCTGCAACGAGGTTTTATTTAAGGGGTTACCCCCACTTGCGATTTTGAAAAAATCGATTTTTTTATTGCATTTTTTTAAGTATAAGTATGTGAGAATATGTCCTGAAAATTTCAAGTCGATCCGAACAAAATTGACTGAGATATGAGCGTTGAAAAAGAAGAATCCGCGTTGAAAGAGAAGCTTTAAACGCGTTTTTCTCAAAATGGCATTTCTGAAGTCGGTGACCAAGATTACTCGAACACTAATGAACCGATCTTCTTGAAATTTTGCAGGCTTATTTAATACATAAAAATGTAGTCTTTAATCGTTCGATTTTTTTTTTCGAAAAAAATGGCCGTTTTATAGCCAAAAAACGTCCGTTTTTTTCGTTAAAATCGAACCATTAACTTTGACTGTCCGCCATTTTGTGAAAAATGGATATTTTTTAAAATCCTTCGATTAAAGACTAGTTTATACTTATATTTGACTAAATCCATCCGCATTTTTTTCTTCAGATGATCCACTTCGCCGCAATGTTGGTCACCGCAAACCGTGTATATAAAAACATTATTTCATTGACGACCATTTGCCACTAAACAATGTAATATTTTTCAATAAAAAAATTACTGAAAGTTCTTCAAGATGTGTTCTTTAAGATGGTATATTGATCGATTAAAAAAGTTTTGTAGTTTTCTTTTAAAAAATTCATGAAAAAAGCCTTTTTTTTGCGCTACAAGTGGGGGTAACGCCTTAAGTATTTTCGTCTAGAAATTTGAAGAGGTTTTTTTCAACTTGGTTGACATAAAATATCAAGTTCTATTCAACCGATTGACTTCAAATTTGGTGTGGACTTTCAGTATATATCTCTATCGCCCCTACCTCGAGCGTTGCGAAATTATTATTATTACTGTACGAAAGTTATAAATTGAAAAAATGGCGAAAAAATTAACCTTTCTTTAAACAGTGGGCATATAAAAAAAAATTCTCTTCGGTACCTGCCGTGATGACAGTCTTATTGATGAAGAAAATTGGTTTTATTTCTGTCTAAGATGAATGGGAGCTTTGGAATCATGTCAACTGGCTCAAACCCTTTTTTCATGGCCGTATTTGAAGCCCCATGACTTTTTCAATTTTTATGGCACAAACTTTTTTTGTAAGTTCTTGAAACATCAATAAAACGACTCAAAATGGATAGGAAATATATATATGTACACATATATATCTATATATATTTTCTTTTTATCAACCCCGAAATGTAGGCCCTAGACGAGAATAATTCCTTAAATTGAGAATAATAAGAGAAAATATCAGTTTTATTCGAAGGCGAAACAATCAATTGCTTATGATAACCGTATTCTTTTTCAGGATCGGCCTCATTCGTATTGGCTTTGAAAGATGAGAAAGTTGCCAATGTTATTGAGCATCGAGCGATGCCAAGAATACTCGGGCACCGAGAAATTTAAATTGAAGTTAAATTGAAAAGTTCTTACCTCGAAACTTCATCGGCATTCTGGTATGGCCGTTACGTGGAGTAGCGAAGATATCCACTCGGCTACCGTGCGGACGTACGACTGGCGAGAAACTTTGCCACCGACTGGTGTCTCTGGCAATTGTACTGCGCTGGAATGTTTCCACCAGGAGGAAGGAACGTCCGGAGCTGTGACTCGAATATCAATGGAAATGGCGCTCACCACTCGACGATTTCCCTCTCGACACGCTGCGCAAAGCGCAATCCGACAGACGTCGTCGACGTGCGGTTCCGTCGAACCTGCGATCGCCTTATTCGGAAATACCGACGAAATATACCGTTCATTCATCCACCAGCCTAAAAAGGAACAAAAAAAATTAGTTGCCGAAGAAGAAAAAAAATTAGTAGCCGAAGAAGAAAAAAAGAGTAGCCGAAGAAGAAAAAAAATTAGTAGCCAAAGAAGAAAAAATTAGTAGCCGAAGAAGAAAAAAATGTGTAGCCGAAGAAGAAAAAAATTAGTAGCAGAAGAAGAAAAAAATGTGTAGCCGAAGAAGAAAAAAATTAGTAGCCGAAAAAGAAGAAAAAATAGTAGCCCAAGAAGAAGAAAATTAGTAGCCCAAGAAGAGGAAATGTAGTAGCCGAAGAAAAAAAAATGAATAGCCAAAGAAGAAAAAAATTAGTAGCCGAATAAGAAAAAAATCAGTAGGCAAATAGGATCGGTTGAGTTTTCAATTTTTTGTATCGCCAACAATTCTCGATGCAAAACTGCTTCACGAATATATCGAGACGTGTATTTGCCCCGCCGAATAAATATACAAGACGGTGGCAATAAAAGCTTTAACGACCGAGCTAATGTTATTGAGATGAGCTCGAAAGAGAGAGGTGAAGAGAGAGAGAGATTGTAGGGCGGAGCGGATTTCGAAACGAGAAATTGCATGCCGCCCCTTTTTACGGAATTTAGGTCCATTCGCCCTTATTTTTTTCTACGGTCGTACTTTTTATTCGCGCTATCCTTCGAAAAATATCCCCCCACCCCGCAAATTGAATAGCAATCGTAAGTTCGTCGTTAAGGAATTCTAAGTGCAGCCTTATAAAATACCGATTGGTTCTCCCTCCTCCCTCATTGCTCCATCTGTGTTGGAATTCTTTCTTTTTTTTCCCACCAGTCCGCAATCTTGGATGGGAGCCAATTTTCTCATTCGCGGGGAAAGAGACTTTCCAAGTAGCAATGCATACGTTGATTCGATCGTATGTAATTATCCTTAAGGCGGGACACCAATGTGATAGATAGAAAAAAACCATTTTTTTGCATTTTCTCGAAGTATACATATTGAAGAATATGTGGAAAGATTTTTAAGTTAAAATATTGACAATTGACGAAGTTACAGAGGATTTAGTGAGAGCAGCAATGGCTTACGTATACTAAAACTTTCAATCGCGTTTTTTTAGAAACGACTTTTCTCGACTTGGCTGGAATCATAACTCTAGCTACAATTGTCTGATTCGCAATTTCAAAGAACAAAAATTTCCGTAATTGGAGTATCTGGCGTTGTACGTAGCCGTTTTATTTTTATTTATTTAGTATTTTTGGAGCCCCCGAATATAAGTCAAAATTTTCCCAAAATTACACTATTTTTGAACACCAGTCGTTTTGTGATTTTTATCAAAAACACCATGACGTACAACGGGAGCTATATTTATATAGATTATAAAACTTTTTATTTTTATTTTTCAGAATAACCAGTGTCAAATTATCCGGCCGTTGGACCACATTTTTCGTACAGGGGCTCTATTATACCCCAATGACGTTTTTAACTTTGGTAATTCTTTAGATAAGTGACTTTTCCGAAAAATAAGCCTAACATTTTTTTGTTGCTGTTTTGTTGCCAACGCCGGAGGGGGTTGGGTTTGTTTGGGTTTGTTTGTATTTAGGAAGGATTCTTTTATAAATCCCCCACCCTCCACCCCCAATATAGGCGTCGAAATGTTCGAAAATGCCCTATTTCATCACGTGTTTTCACGAACTTCAAAACCCCATAACTTTTTATGGGGTAGGAGGGCGAATTTCAGCTTCCCTCATCTGAACATCATCATTTATAACTGAATAAATGAAAAAAATAGCTAAAAGAATGTAGGTTCATTTTTCGGAAAAGTCACTTACTACTTACCCAAATCCCAAATAAATGATCTAGAAGACAAAAAAATCGGAAAAACGATCTTCTTCGGCCCATCACAGTGGTGTCCTCCCTTACTGAATATTTCTATTGGGATGCTTTTATCTCAAATTCAACAATTCAGCCGTGAATTTTGAGAGAGAAGATTCACATTGTTGGATATATTTTTCATACCACATTTTTCAAATTATTCGCAATCCGGTTCTCTACTATCTTTTTGTTTGGAGCATCGACGACTAGCCATGACATTCGAAAGATTTTACTTTCGTGAAAATAATTTCAAGCTGATTAATTTTATTTTCACTGAGAGGGAAGATTAATGACTGGTGTTTTTTTTTCGAAAGAATTCCGAAAAGAATATTCCGTTCCCGTTTTTTAGGTTTCTCGCGACCCGGCACGAAAGCACAGAATATTTTTTAATCATAATTTATTTAAAGTCTGCCCGGAGCTTTTCCAGCCACGGGACACACATATTCATTTCGTATACACTCGCGCATCCGAACTGCCGTCCATTCAAAAGAGGCACTCTGGCGTATACGAGAGCGTATACCGTGCTGTCCCATATTTCGTGGCCGCCATAATTTATTCAGCCGAAAAGCTTTCAACTAGCATTCACTTCGTAAATGTAAAGTCGTGCCATCCACAAACGACCCAGCCAAAATTGGTTTTGTCATTCTGGCCAATCGTCGAGAGAAGAATTGCTACTCCTACACAAATTCTGTATGAGGTCACAGTTACCAATGATTTGTACGCGATCAAACCAATTATTTATTGTAAAAAATGAAGTAAAAATTAATTTGCATGGAAGGCTCTTCGACGAAGATATTGATTTACAAAGATCAGAAAGGAGAAATCGAAAGAAATTTTTTTTTTAGTGCTTACGATACACAGCTGATTAAAATAATTTGAAAATTTTCTTAACGTAGACCGAGCGCGCGCTCTTGATTTTTATATTTCGGTCTGCATTGACCGAAAGTCAGGTCACATAATTCGTCGTACCATTCTATTTTGTTTATAAATTTTGAAAAAAAAAAATTATGTTTAGATAGCAAACTAGTTAGGGAAAGAGTGAAAAAAGTTTGGGTTGCCTTTACTATTCAGTTTTGCTAAAAACGTTCAGTAAAGACAGAATAATTATCCATAAAAAATATTTGTCCCCTATAATACGAAGACATATGGCAATACCGGGGAACAGTATTGTTCAAAATTTCGAAAAAATATAATGATCGCATTGCTAAAGTTAAAAACTTTTATCACAAAAAAAAGATTTGCGTTATAAATATTAATATTTTATATTGTTTATGTTATCTTCATTGACAAATAAAAGTGTTGGTTAATTCATAACTAATTTTAAACTTCGTTCGATTAAAAATTCCTTCCGAATAAAAATTTGTGTTGCAGTATTATTTTAAAAATGCCGCGCAAACTTGTGTCATTGGATACGTGGAACGATGCGGTGTTGCCATACGTCTTATAGGTGACAAATATTTCTTACGGAAAATTATTCTGTTTAAATTTCAATGCAGACCCTGCAATGCTAAAAGTTGCAATTTCAAAACCCATTATCTCCCAATCTAAATAGTCGACGGTTCTGAAATTTCACTCAATCATGCATAATGATGTGAACAATGTCCGGTTAAAATTTAAACAAAATCTATGTAAGTCAATAGCGCGCACTCGATCTACCTTTAAGGGGTTATATACAGTTGAAATTTTCGAAAAATCCATTTTTTTATTATTTCTTTTTCGTAATGTACATATATTTAAGTACACACACAGAAAATTTCTTGTCAATAGGGCGAATATTCTGGAAGTTACACGCACATTTGTAATGACGTGTCAGAGCATTCGAAAGTGCTTTTGAAACTTTAAACGCGTTTTTCTCAAAACTGTGTTTTTAAAGTCGATGAGCAAGATTTCTCGGAGCAGGCTCAACCGATCAGTCTCAAATTTTAACACAATCTTTTCAAGTATGTTTTTTTAGCAATGAATCGAAGGTTTTTTCTCACCGATAAATATTTTCCATTTTATACACAATGTAAGGCCTAATTTTTTGTCAAAAATCGTTTTTTTTTGAGAAGCCGCCATTTTGTCAAAAAATATTATTTCGTTTATTCCTTTGATCAATTACAAGATAATCCATTATATTAACGATTTTCTTTGGTTTTTTCATTTTAGATGATCCATCCAGAGATATCGTGCTCACCGCAAGACGCCTTTTTTAGACGTGCTCCCGGAGATTAGCTATGGCAGCTTACAAAATAGTTATGTTTACAAAAAATGTTAAAATACAGTTAAAAGTTACCATAATATGTGTACAAATTTTTACGTTAATAGATTAAAAGGTCTTCTCAAGAGAAATTCTTGAAAAATCGATATTTTTGGGCCTCCTGACTGTAAATATATAACCCCTTGAAAAACCTTGCTGCCTTGGTACGATAAAATTAGGAAAATTTTTGAACGTTTAGACTCGACCCAAACAAATCAATTGATTTAGTCTATTTTATTCATGGAGTCCGCTGTTGACGCCATACTCGCTCGGTTTATCACGTATCGGCTTTCACGGTTGTTCACTCCATTATATTCTCGTCTGATAACTGGCGTCTCGATACCCGGTTACAGGCGCTCACATCCGAGAGAGTCGCTCTGACGGCCAATCAAAAATTCATTCATTAATCAAAAACGGTGTACAGCCAGATCACCGACTCGTGTACACATCACGAGACCGGCACAGCTATTCTTGTAACGATTAATTTCGTACTAACTGATAATCTACTGCCTTCATTACCATAAATCATGCACGCGGAAAATAAAAAGAAACAAAAAGCCTTCCGCGATGAGCAGCCGACAAAGAATCGCTGGTTTCATCAACGGAAGTGAGAACGAAAGTAACGAAAAAAAGTTAATTTGAGAAACGTATGTGCTTGAATCAAAGAAACTTCGTAATGGAGAACATTGCATACTTTCCACAGGAATAAACTGTTGAGACGGATTTTTAGATTGTCATTGTTACTCATGGTGAATAGATCAAATAGAGGTGAATTATGGCAATCTTCATCGACATGGAAGATCGCCAAATCGCACATGGGTCCACTAATGACGGTACTAATGGAATTTATTTAATTCTAGTAAACATCATGTTGTCCAATTTAGACGTTTACCAATATACGTTTTACCAATATTGTTTATCAATATACGTATAAATATGAAAAGGGCTCGCCAAGCTCTGAAACAAGGCTCACATTTTTTTATTCAGGCTGAGCACCAGCGTGATTTCAGGCCTAGCTGAACCCCTGAATGATAACGCGGTTTCAGGCTGTTGCTCACAGGCTTGACCAAAGGCTGGTAGAAAAGCCTGTACTAAGCCTGAAACGACGAAACAACAAGGTTCAAAACGAGCCTTAATGAAGCCTTCACGAGCATTTATGACCAGGCTTATCCCAAACTCTTCTCGAGGCTATATGAGGCCTGTTTTTTAGTTTTCTATATTCTACATTGGGATAAATTTGATAAATTTGTAAAGAATTCATTTTATTTATTATATATATTTATTATTCATTATATTATTTGTTATAGAATATATATAAAATATTTTAAACACAATACTTTATTTTATTTATTGTTTATGGGACACGTAATACACAGAGTGTACGCAAACCCCAGAGAGTGAGTATATACGAAATGTGTATGTGACGAGAAAAAAAACTTTTTTGCGCACCTCATAAATATCGATAAAAGAATATGTTTAAATGTTCTGAGCTGTCTCCTTCGCTTTCGTTTTTCGTGCCTTCGCACCCGACAAATTTATTGCTAATTTTTTTTCTTCATAAAAGTACAGAAAAAATATTATTGAAAATTTATTTTATTTTATCACAACCTGAAACAAGCCTGCATCCAGCCTTGATTTTTTAGCCTTAAAATTCACTGGCTGAATAAAGCTTGAAATAACCCTGAGTTTAGGCTAAGCAGCCAGTCTTGGTTCCAGTCTGCTCCCAACGATGCAATGAAACCTGGCCCAGGTCTGTCTCACTCAGGCTCGGTGAAACAAGGCTCACACAAGTTTGTTTCCATCGTCAGCCTTTTGATTCCCTACCTGGGTAGTGTGAACATTTTAAAAAATCGGCAGTCGTTTGAAGCAACTCAAATTGGAGAGAAAGGTCTAACGTATGATCCAGAAATCGTAGACTGAAGATAAAATTATGATTACAACGATAAATCTGCTAGAAAAACTTTATCCCTAGAGTCATACACTGGGTCATCTTGACCCGTATGAATTTTTAACAAAATGCTGACTTTCCAGAAGTGAACAGAAAGAAAGTTTTTACATTTTCGGAATTTCAATTATGCTGACATATTAAGAAGTGTTAAAATCGTATTTCGGATTTTTAAAAATAAAAACCGACCGTACGATTTTTAATGGCAGGTGGACGAAGTACGATCCAGGTCAAATTGACCCAGTGTGTCAAAATCGTGGCCAAATATAAGTGTGTCAACGAAGGGTTAAACGTCTTTTTCTCGAAACTAAGTTTTTGAAAGCGTTGTACACGATTTCTCGACATTTAATAATCGAATTCACTTAAAAATTAGTACACTTATTCAGTGTAATAGCAGTTTCGTCTTAACCGACTTTTTTCTTCTTAAAATGTTTTCATTATTTATTAACAACAATGATGTCACTGTTCCTCGAAAAATCGAAAAAAAATTTAACATTTTTTTTTGACGATTGACACTCGATAACAAAAAAAAGCTCGTCAAGTCTTAGCTATCATTCTTTATTTTAAGAAAAAACACTTTATTTTTGTTTCTTAAAAATCAAGTACACCGTTGAGCCCTTCACGGTCAAAGCTCCTTCACGAGATTGTTTATATCTTCATTGCTTATTAAAATTAAAAAATGAAATTTCCTACACAACTTCGTCAATGTAAATACACATAAATGTCGAAACAATTTTTCAATCATCTTACTCATTCTTCTAAATGGCATTTTTTCCATCACCCTGATTTTCAGGTCATTAGGGAAGCCTAACCCTTTTGGAAAAAACCAAACGGATGAGCGTATCTCATAGTTGTTCGAGGCTTATTTCGCGGAAATTACGTTACAGAAAAATCGAGTAGAGGGATCTTTGACGTGGGGGCACCGAAGAAGGCGGAGGATCTTTTGATGCGATCGTGCAGAATGAACGACGGGATAGAGGATTCGAGAGTGGGCAGGTTGCACGGCAAGAGAGAAACAGAGAGATCTGTATATATCAGCGCAGCTTCCTAATACTTTTCCTCGATCTTTTGCCAGGGTTCGCGTATATATATATATATATATATATATATATATATATATATATATAGAATCCGCGCGGGAATTGCGTTTCGAGGACGTTGACGCAGCTCCCGCGGGGCATTTTTGTGGACGCGAGGGACTCGGAGGTCGGACAGGCGAGAGAGCTTTTCTTTTTTCCTTCCTCCCTCTCTCTCTCTCTTTCTCAATTCGCCCGGGGTGAAAGTGCTTTCTCTCTTTTTCCTTCCCGCTGCTGCTTTTTTATCCTCCTCTCCTACTCATCCTCTTGCCACTTTTTCCTCGTCTCCTCTAGGTGCTGCGTTTTTTTCCATTTCCTGTCGACCCTCTGCCATCCGACGAGTTCTCCACTCCCGCCCGCCCGCTCTCACACTTTCGTCCCATTTTCTCCGATCTCCCACCACTCTTGTCTTTTCCCTGGGCTCTTCAGTTTTTTCTTTAACCTTCCCGTCTCCGCGCTTTCCTCTTTTCTATATCGCTGTACCTTTGTTCCTCTTTCTTGCTGTTCCTCTTCTCACTCAGTCCATTGTACATCCTGCTATTTTCCTATCAGTCTATTCATCTACAGAGCCTCGATGCTCGCCCCCCCCCCTCTCTCTCTCTCTCTCTCTGTCTCTCTCTGTCTCTCTCTCTCTCTCTCTCTCTCTCTCTCTCTCTCTCTCTCTCTCTCTCTCTCTCTCTCTCTCTCTCTCTCTCTCTCTCTCTCCCTCCCCCCTTTCTCTCTATCTGGGTCTTCCTTTTTTCCGGCTTCTATCTTAACGAATCCTCTTTCATCCATTTACTCTTTGTGCCGGTCTTCGACGACGCGTAGATGATACGACAGAATCTCCCTCGCCAAGAGTGTCCGTGGACAGCGAAGAGCAGTCTCGTTTTATGGTAGATAGCGGCTATGAAAGTTTATACCCGTAATATTTCAGGGCGAGCTTTAATACTTTTCGTACTCTCGAGATTCTCCTGGTACCCAAGAATCGCTTGAAATAAGATTTTTTTTGCAAATTCTCCCTTTTCGTGGAAGTTCGGTAACTGTACGATGAAAAAAAAAAAATCACGTGTCCAACGGTGGAGA
Source organism: Ophion ellenae (assembly GCA_963210295.1). NCBI lineage: Eukaryota > Metazoa > Arthropoda > Insecta > Hymenoptera > Ichneumonidae > Ophion > Ophion ellenae. The sequence goes on along the minus strand of OY723391.1, from coordinate 38,164,012 downwards.
GTTAGGTTTTTCCCAATTTTTGCGTTAATTGGCACGGTGAGACAAAATGGCCTCACTGATTGTGGGTTAAAAAATGTTGATGACAATCGGTACCGTATGAATATAAACGAAGTTCTAAAAGCTTTGTTTCTATTTATGCAAACAAACAAAGCTGCACGAGGAAGTAAATTTACAAATAAGCAAGTCTTGGAAAATTACAAATAACCAAACGATGAAACAAAATGACAGATGAACAAACGAAGACGAATAAAGAAACGAGGAAGTGAAATGACTGTTGAAACATCAATGAAGATGCAAGATGAAGAATAAATAAATGAAAACGCTAAATGACAAATAAAAAATCAGTGAGAAAGCAAAATGACAAATAAACAATCAATGAGGAAGCAAAATGGCAGATAAACAAACAAGAAAGCACAATGACTAATAAACAAAGCTCTAGCAGAGCATAAAATTAACAATATTTAAATTTAATTGTTCGAATGACGAAAACATTCCTGCACTATACAAACAATATTAAGATTGCCAAAAAATGTATTGTCGTAGCCCTGTAATAATAATTCCCCGTCCAATCGGGCAGATTTCTCCGAATCATCGGCATACCTGTCCCACATGTGCACTCGTCTTTATTTATATTTCAAATTGTTTCCCGAGCTTCTTTAGTGAGATTGACGAGCGTTAAATTGGCCAGAGTTTGGGTGAAAATTTATGTGGTGCGAAAGTTTCGGAAGCTTCTTGTTCCGTGTATAGTGTCGTTTCCTCTTGTTGGCTCGCATGTACGTGTGGGTGTGCGTGCGTGAGAGGTCTCCCGAGGAGGAAGAGCTTTTCTCGAGTCAAGAATTCATGGACGGTATAACGGAACCTCGCGTCGGATGGCACGCGTATATTCCCTCGTTCCAAACGGAAGTTCTCCAGGCGGCGTAACTGTGCGCTCGGGCGCGAAATGTTCGACGCTGGCACGTCCATCGGAATGTTTTCTATATGTGCTTGCTTTCGCGTGTGAGACTTTTATAAACACGTGCCCCAACGAACGTGACTCGAAAAACTTTCACCCTAACGCTTAATTCCACTGGAAGAAAAAAAACTAGCGGAAAAACTAATGTGCAACGTGGGCGGTCTTCCATATTTATCGACAAAGATATACGACGAATTTAATAATTGCCGAGAAGCTGATAAATTTTTCTTCTCGCTTTTTTACCTCGGAATGTCTCATCCTCTCTCTCTCTCTCTCTCTCACACTCTCTCTCTCTCTCTCTCTCTCTCTCTCTCTCTCTCTCTCTCTCTCTCTCTCTCTCTCTCTCCCTCTCCTTCTCTCTCTCTCTCTCTCTCTCTCTCTCTCTCTTTCTCCCCTCTCTCTCTTTCTCATTGAGCGAATATTTGCTCCTCGAAAACGCGACAGAACGGAGGGGAAAGGAGAGACGCGATCATTTGTCAGCGCAAAGTGGATGCGGACGCAAACACGTTATCGCTAACCCCTGAGGTAATCCATCTGATTGTCCCGCGAGTAAGACGTTTGTCGACTTGAATCAAGAATCTCGAAACGAGACACAGTTATATCGAGAATGGTCAGAATCCTTCGAGATTCGTGAGAGAGAAACCGACAAACTCCAATAAGTTCCGGTCCTGAAATATAAATTAATTTTTTAATGGTACAATTAACATAGCCCATATGCGTCAATATATAATTAACTGCCTCATATTAATGAATAATTAATATTTTTCATGTACGTCAGTGTACAATTAATTGCCTAATACCAATATACAATTAATATTTCTCGTATACCTCAATGTATAATGGGTTGTGTAATGCAAATGTATAATTAATTTCGAGTGTATAATTATTGCAGAATTATACCTCGATATGCAGTGTTATCGAACCTCGATGTAACGAAATCCTGAATATAACGAAGATTTGTCCATTCCCTTCTGAAAGACACCTGAAACCTTGATAGAACAACATAATAATGTACATTGTGCCCTAATTACTAATTGCTTGTAAAAATTGCTGTAATTTAAACATTTCTTTCTTTAAAAATTATCCCTAAATTTATAGTACTAATATATATTTTTTTAAAGAACATTTTAAGGAACATGATCTTGATATAACGAAACCTCGATATAACGAACTTTCCTAGAGATTCGTTATAACAAGATCCGACTTTACCGGTTAAACGTTCTCGATCACTTTCGGTCATTGCAAAAATTTTATCATGTGGATAGTTGCAAAATTATATTAGTATAATGCATTTCATTTAATGGAGCTATACAGTATCTTTGTAAAATAAGAAATAAAATGAAAATTATTGTTTTGGGATAATTATGCAATGATTCAGAGTGATCGAAAACTTTTGACCGGAATGGACATTTTTATTCATAATTAATAACGCTTAGTGTGCGTTCAGACCATCTCGAGGTGTTAAAAAATAAATAAAAGTATTCAAGGCATCTTCGAATACTTAACAAATGAATAAAATGTTTAATTGATTAATTATGACGTTGAAGTTTGCATCGTTGGACAGCAACGAAAATCACTTCTGTTCAATTGCTCAATTTTTCTCCGTCGACTTAGTCTGTGAAAATCGCCCAAACGTTTCTACGTATTCTCATTAGAAATGTACGACCTCAATTTGAGTCTTCGTTAAGGGGTTACCCCCACTTGCGATTTTGAAAAAATCGATTTTTTTTATCGCATTTTTTTGAAGTATAAGTATCTGAGAATATGTCCTGAAAATTTCAAGTCGATCCGAACTCAATTGACTGAGATATGAGCGTTGAAAGAGAAGAATCCGCGTTGAAAGAGCGTTGAAAGAGAAACTTTAAACGCGTTTTTCTCAAAATGGCATTTCTGAAGTCGGTGACCAAGATTACTCGAACACTAATGAACCGATCTTCTTGAAATTTTGCAGGCTTATTTAATACATAAAAATGTAGTCTTTAATCGTTCGATTTTTTTTTCGAAAGAAATGGCCGTTTTATAGCCAAAAAACGGCCGTTTTTTTTCGTCAAAATCGAACCATTAACTTTGACTGTCCGCCATTTTGTGAAAAATGAACATTTTTTAAAATCCTTCGATTAAAGACTAGTTTATACTTATATTTGACTAAATCCATCCGCATTTTTTTCTTCAGATGATCCACTTCGCCGCAATGTTGGTCACCGCAAACCGTGTATATAAAAACATTATTTCATTGACGGCCATTTGCCACTAAACAATGTAATATTTTTCAATAAAAAAATTACTGAAAGTTCTTCAAGATGTGTTCTTTAAGATGGTATATTGATCGATTAAAAAAGTTTTGTAGTTTTCTTTAAAAAAATTCATGAAAAAGGCCTTTTTGCGCTACAAGTGGGGGTAACGCCTTAATGATAAATGATAATGATAAAAAATGAAAAACAAACATGATGATGATAAAAATTAAAAATTAAAAAGATGCCGTTGCATTTCAACTATGCAAACTTCAACGCCATAATTAATTGACTGTTTTATCAATTTAACAAATGATTCATTCAGATAAACTACTGTATAAAAAAAAACACGCACACTCGCGTTCCCTCGAATTTTCTGAGTTTGAATGAAACTGCCCAATAAAAAAAAACACTCGTTCCCTTAAATCACGTGAGTGTAAAACGACCTGCTTAATTTCCTCAAAACGCTCAAGTGTTCCCTCGCCCGAATTTCATTTCGACCCAGGACCCTCAGTGCGTCCAGGACGAAAATTTCCTCGGCATCCTAGTTTTGTTTATATTTGTTTGGCAAAACGAGGGGCAGTAATTTTTCTTCAGGGCTCGTTCGAGCTTCACTCTCGCGCAGCGGCAATTCAATAAACGAGAAAATGTGTGGCGCAGTCCGTCCGCAGAGGCAGCGCGCGAGCATGATCGTACGATTTTAATTAAAAAAGTACATTTCGTAGGGGTTGGCTGGCGAAAGTCTGCGGCGGTGATGCTCGCAGAAAGCGGAGCAGGGGGTGGAGTTTGGTTTGACGGTGCAAAAAACGTGGGACTGTTACTGCTGGCCGGTGAAAAGCTCGTCGAGCGAAAGGAATATAGGATACACGGGAAAACATGAGAGCCATAGTTATATATAGGCGGAGACATCGGGTGGGGGGGGGGGTTGTGGCAGCTTTTGAGACGAGCGAGCGATGAAAGCTTCGAGGGTAGGAAGGAGGCTGGATCGAGATCGCGAAAGCATGCTCTCGTCGCAGCGAACAAGGGAAGTGTGGGTTTTGCGAAGGGATGCGCGAGCGACAGAGGAAGATGGAAAATCGAGGGTGGCCGCGCCAAGGGGGAGGGTTGCACGATTCCATCTGCCAGCTTGTCATTCCAAAAGTACGATGTCGGGCTGTTCGCGTTCGCTCGATCAATACCACTTGCAATCTAGATACAAAATGGCTGAAACTATATATATATCGAATCGCTTTTCAACCACTGCGTCGATTTCAACCCCCTCCCCCTTTCGTCAGCCCTCGTCAGGCCTGACAGCAGCGTTAAAAAAAAGAGTACTTTGGAAATATGCTCCGCGTCCTTCACCCGGAATGCAGAACGCAGTCATCTGCCCGTGAATCAAAAAGGAATGCGTTATTCCAGCAGAAAGCGAAAAATCATCGTGAGCCAGTGCGAATCAAGGGCGTAATTTTTAGGGGTCGAGCCTTTCCGTTCGGTCGATCACTAATGAAACCTTATGAGAAAGAAACCTCGTCTGGGATCTGATCGAAACACCGTCAATCCGGAATGGACATTGGCCAGAACTGGAATCTCCCTCTCCGTGAACTTTCAACCCCTTCCTCCCTTAGGGAAAGCGAGAGGGGGTGAGTAGGAGCAGTTTTCCCGTTGCTGAGCCTACCGCCATCTCGCGAAATCCCACGGAACTTGGACAGTTCCGTCGCTCGACGAGGATGGCGCCTCTTGCTTCATCCCCTTCCCGTTCCACCCCTAAATGCACATTAGCGCCAATTACGCTGGCCACGAGCCAGGCTCATTCGCGCTTTTTAATATTTATACTCGAAATTACAGCCCTCGCGCGAAATTGCACGCCCATCGAAATTCGCGAGCAACCGATTTTGGGAATCAATTAATTATGCATAACCTCGTCGGGCGCGCATTGATGCAATTTCGTCCCGACCGCGTCACCGGGGAGGGAGTAACGATTTTTCACTCCTCGCGGAGAATCACCCGAAGTTACCTTTGGATGTCTTGCGAAACGGAACAAAACTTCTTTTCGTAATTTTTTTGGTGAGCTTCGATGGAAATTTTCGCAATCACTCGCACAACGGACAGTGACGTCACTGAAGGGCATACGAAGCACTGCGGTGGGAAAGAACCTTACTCGATAGGTTTTTTTTTTCTTTTTCGATGAAGCACGATATACTTTGAGAAAGAGAAACGTTGCAGATGTGTTCGGTAGGCAGGACGCGGCACAACTAAACCTCCGACGAATCGTGCAATAAAGGGGATCATTTTGAATCTGTGTGAAGTGGGCCGAATTTTATGGTCCTGCCTCTCTTTTTCTCTCTCTCCCTCTCTCTTTCCCCCTGTCGTCGTACGTCGAGAGCGGGTGAGCTTGGACCGTGGGGGCCGTGGCAGAGCTCCGGGGGCCGAGTTGCAGCCATTAACATCACTTTTGCCAAGAGGAACCGCACTTCGATTCAATTCCATAAATATTCGGCCTAGCCAACACTGAATCAACGTCGAACTTGATATACACTGACCTCGATGTTAAATATTCCCAATGGCTATCGTATAATTTGTTGCACGAGCGATAATTATTTTTGTACAGGAATTCCCAAAATTCTTCGATAATCCCTGCATTGGGAGCACGTAATTTCTTTATCTTGCGGATTTTTTACAATTTTCCAGATGATTCGTATCAATCGTGCTGTCACTTTTGTTGGCTTGGCTATGATTTTTTTGGCCCTTGCGAATAGGCACCACAATTTGGACATTTTGAATCTCGAGACATTTTTTTTTTCATAAATATATACAATAAAAATAAATAAATGCAAATAAAAATGTGGAATGATAAAATATTTTGTAAATGATCTTCCTCATTTCGCTGACCGTAAGTCGTGCGAGGGTAGGTCGATGTTCTCGTGTATCGTAAATCAGGTGATCCATTGGATCATTGGGGTTTATATTATTGACTGTTGAAACGAATAATCAGCGAATGGGAGTTTTAATATTAAAGAGCTCACCCGGATGCGTCGGACGTTCTCGCGCGTTCCCGTCGAAATCACGAATGTGCAATGATGCCTCGACGAAGGTCCCCAGGTGATGCTCCCCAGCGTTTCGACGTCCGAGGGGTAGCGCTCGCGGGGAAATGATTTATGACCACGAGGGGGCTTCAGGTAGGGCGCCATTCACGACTCCCCGTGCTCTATGCGCTCGCACGTGATCTGATGCTGCACCATTTCGAACTCTCGTTCGACTGGAGCACACAGCAGCTTCTCCAGACCGAGGCCTAAAACTGCTCGTCCTCGTCCTCGGGTGACTGAATCATCTTAGTATGTGAATATCGAGCGTCCGGACGAGATGCAATCGAATTTATACTTCACTGGTCGAATTACCGAATTTCTTATGCAAGTCCATACGATTTTTTATTTCTCATATTTCAAATATATTTCAAAAATTCTGTGCGTTCGAGGATCAAGGGTGACGAACGAGGTTGGGATATCTCAGTATTTTGGTAATGTAATTGAAAGTTTACAAATTGCAAATTTTCTGGTGATGGAGATCTTTGCAACCATGGTAGCGTATGTTTAAATTTCTTTAGCTCTGTATGTTTTTTTTAAACAATTGACGGATTCGGGGTTTTCCATGTAAATCGAGAAGCTCCGAAATCTTCGGAACTATTGGTGACACTGAAATGTGTCTCAGAGAAAACTTAAATAGTTTCGAGGTGCATTGGAATTTTATGTTTCAATGCACCAATCAATGCAGTTTATAATTCTCTACAGAATAGTGCATCGTGTGTTGGGTGTAAAAAAAAAGATTTCTGAAAAATTCTCCTACTTAGGACGAGTTTATTTAGGTTTGTTCGGGTTTATTTGTTTGCTTGGATTGGTTTAAGTTTGTTTGTAACCCGGCGAGTTTTGACTAACAGGCAAATTCATTCATCGGCAAATTCTCGATTTTACTAGGAAAAACCACTTGTAACGAAGGCATTCAGTAAAAACTATTTTTTGCTAAAAAAAAACTAGTTGTAGCGAAAGCGTTCAGTAAGAACTAGTTTTTAGTAGGAAAAAACTAGCTTTGACGAAGGTGTTCAGCAAGAACGGGTTTTTAGTAGGAAAAACTAGCTGAGACGAAGGTGTTCACTAAGAACCAGTTTTTACTAGGAAAAACTAGTTGTAACGAAGGCGTTGAGTAAGAACTAGTTTTTAGTAGGAAAAACTAGCTGTGATGAAGGCGTTCAGTAAGAACTAGGTTTTACTAGAAAATAATTGTTGTAACGAAGGGGTTCAGTAAGAACTAGTTTTTAGTAGGAACAACCAGCTGTGACGGAGGCGTTCACTTAGAACCAGTTTTTATTCGGAAAAACTAGTTGTAACGAAGGCGTTCAGTGAGAACTAGATTTTACTAGGAAAAGCTAGTTGTAACGAAGGCGTTCAGTGAGAAATAGTTGTTACTAGAAAACTTAGTTGTAACCAAGGCGTTCGGCAAGAACTAGTTTTTACTAGGAAAAACTAGTTGTAACAAAAACGTTTAGTAAAAACTGGTTTTTACTAAAATAAGAACTAGTTTTTACCAGAAAACATTATTTGTAACGAAGGTGTTCGGCCAGAACTAGTTTTTAGTAGGTTCACTAAGGTGAACCTTCGTCACAGCTAGGTTGTCCTACTAAAAAGTAGTTCTGACCGAACGCCTTCGTTACAAATAATTTTTTCTGGTAAAAACTAGTTCTTATTAAATGCCTCCGTTATTTCTAGTTCTAAAACTAGTTCTTAAACTAGTATTTACTAGGAAAACCCAGTTGTTACAAAGGCGTTCACTAAAAACTAGTTGTAACGAAGGCGTTTAGTCAGAACTAGTTTTTACTAGGAAAAGCTAGTTGTGACGAAGGCGTTCAGTGAGAACTAGTTGTTACTAGAAAAAAACTAGTTGTAACCAAGGCGTTCGGCAAGAATTAGTTTTTACTAGGAAAAACTAGTTGTAACAAAAACGTTCAATAAGAACTAGTGTTTACGAAGGAAAACTTGCTGTAACGGAGGCGTTCAATAAGAACTAGTTTTTACCAGAAAAAATTATTTGTAACGAAGGCGTTCAGTGAGAACTAGTTTTTACTAGGAAAACCTAATTCTTACTAAACACCTTCGTTACAAGTAGCTTTCACTACGCGTTCCAAAAGGCGTTTAAACTGAGAACAAGTTTTAACTGTAACATATATATGTTATACATTAGACATACACGTATATTTTCAATATTTTTTAAAACACGGCACAAAAATATTTGCGCTTAATAAAAAGTTCCCGTGCTAATTACCCTGATACTGCCAAGTACCCCGTATTTATCATTAATAACAAGCAAAGCCAGGGCCGATTTTCCAAAAAATGAGCTCCAATGATCGCCAATGCACAGTCTTTTAGCGTTCCATTCATTGGCACAAGTGATGTTTTTATTCAAACGTACGAACCTTTGTGTCAATAGCCCCCTTGTTCTACCCCATACACCGAGGATCGATGAAGTTTTTCTTGAGTAAAATTTTTGCGTACTGGTAGCACGTGTTGAGTCGAAATGACGAGTGAAGACGGGACGGGACGTAAATAAAATAGAATCGGAAAAGGCTCGGAGGAGAAAAGTAAAGGGAAGATATAGAGGCGATACAAAGCGATTGGAAGAATCGTAGAGAAGCGGAAGGGATGGTAAGAGAGCGTGTGCGTAGAGTCAAGGAATATAGCCAGCGGCAGCAACAGCCGCTGTATCCCCGAAACGATCATCAATCATCAAGACCGAGACAATCGAATAGCCCGCCCAACCGGCGAACAGCTGTCGCTTCGTTGCGCCCAAACCGGTCCGCTTTGCACGACTGCTACCGAAAAACGAGGCGCATTCACAAAAATCGCGCGATAGCCACGATTGCTCTTTCTCATCGCGATAAGATTCTTCTCCTCTGTATGGATTTAAGGGGCTACATCTACCGCCCCAATTTCCAAATTCGGCCAAATTTCGATTTTTTTCTAGGATACCGTTGGTGAAAGAAAACATTTTTTTTAACAGAAAGGTACATACATTGAGAACCTTTGAAAAATAATCCAAAAGTACAGAAAAACAACAAAAACATGGCCGCCGGCAAATGATGACATTTTTGCGCGACATTTGGCGGTGGACACTCTCCAGCTCAAACGGCCTATCTGAAATATGAAAACCAAACGGGTTATTCAAGATAACAATGATTACGAGTCATTGACGATCGTCGATTTTCTAAATCGTTTTTTGTAACAAAATGGCGACGAATTGAAACTCGAGCATACAAAATCGATGAAAAAAGTCGTCATTTTTACGTAACTATTAAGAAATTAAGATCACTTTTTGAAAAGTGAGATCGTCAACGACCTTCAAATGTTTCTCATCGGATCTCCTGTAAACTTGGAAACAATCCATCAAGTGTTTCTTGAGATATCGTGTCCACCTACTTTGAAAACAGGATCATCTACCGGCGGCCATGTTTTCGCTGTTTTTCTGTATTTTTTGGTTCTTTTTTGCAAAGGGCTCTTAACACTTTGCGTTAAAAAATGCGTTTCTTTGTCACCATCGGAATTTGGCAATTTCTTTCCGGCTTCTAGGTAGATGTTGCCCTTTAAAGATCGCTCGACGACTCCACATCGATTTCGCGATCTTAAAAAGAAAATTCCCGCCTATAGATAAAATCACGCAGGCTCAAAAACAAATTGGGAATTTCGAAAAAATTCATTTTTCCAATTGCATTTGGGTGACTGACCGATCGATCGTTTTTTAACACGTCAGGCGATAAATTGCCACCGAGGGAGTTTCATCCGCAGCAACATTTCGGAAAAATCTGCTGACGTATTCATGGCTGAGGAGAATTCGACCATGCCAATGACTGTACCGTTCCTGAGATATGGAATATTTATACGCTCGTGTATTCGAGAACGCGCGTTGGCTGAGCGTATACTACATAGACGTATCAAAAAAACGACGTCGATCCTCCTCACATGACGTGTCGCATCATATCACAGAGTTTCACACAGCATCCCTCCGAGGGCGTCAAAACTCCTTCAACCCTCGCTCCCCTCGCTCTCTCACAGCCAAACGCTTCGGCATAGCTCGCCACGGCTCCCTTTCATAAATAACCTTCATATTGCGAGAAGAAAAAAATACACAATTTCAATATTACGTCCGATATATGGGTATATATTTCGCGATATTACCTGGAGGTTTGATAGATAGACGGGGGCGTTATTGTCTTTAGAAATGGATAACCATTTGTTTGGGAAGAAAAATGCAAGCTGCGAGTACGCTTGCAGTAGATAGTTTTCATCCAGGATGAACGTGTTCGACAACGTGGAACTTTTGCAGTGAGGATGCCTAGTCGTAAGAGTCGAAAAATCACTTTTTTGAAAAACGGTATATTTTGACAGTATATTTTATAAATCGACGCTGCTTACGAAAACTAGCACGTTTTCATATTCACCACGAAAACTAGCTTCTTTCATTTTCACTGTAACAACTAGTGTAAAAGGAGTACATTTAAAACCTTAAGGATCACATCGCTGGTACAATCTTAACCACAAGAGTTTTGGTGAGAATTTAAAGTCCCTTGTGCTCAGGTAAAAATCTGGAAAAATGAACGATTAGTATTAAAGAAAAATATATGAAAATTTTTTGCGGAATGACATTAAAATTTTATACTCATTGCTTTTATTAATATTTTGATGATAATTATCAATTAAAATCTATAAAACTAATTTTTATAAAAAAAATAATAACGAAATTGTAAATATAATGAAATATTTATTGTGATTTTCTATTTAAAAAAATAACGTTATTGAAAATGTCATTCAACAAATGTGCTGTAATCTTACAGGTGGTTATTGTCTAATATGTTTGAAAAATCTTGCTAATGTTCGATTTGATGAAAGAAAAAGGCCAATTTTTTCGCAAAAATCAATGATCACTTTGAACACGCGGAGTTTTCTTTAAATATGATATTTCGGAAATTCCTTCAATTAATCATGGGATAAACAAATATACCAACCAAAACTGTTTGTTTTTTTTATATGAGATAATTTGGTTCAGAAGGGCACACCGCACAATACATTTTCGTGAGGTGCTTCCTAAAAATCGGCTGTGAATCGATTATGAGTAAATATTTGCACACAAAAAATTACAAAGTGTCTTTTCGATGGTGCTTTTTCAAATACCTAATTTTTGTAGAAATTCATGTTCACGTTTTTCGAGAATAAAAATCAAAAATCAGCTTTTTTCAACTGTCACAACTAGGCATAACCGGTTAATATCCATTCTCATAGACTGGAAGACAACGAAATGGAAATTATAATCGTAGGGTATGAGTGGATGGACAAACGTTGGCACGTGAAAGACGCTTATGAAAATCCTTGAAGAAGCTCGGTAGGAGTGAAAGTTCAAATACCGCGTCAAGTGTAAGGAAAAACTAATATTTGGGTAGGTATGTGTGCGCGGGTTGTAGGAGCGCCGACAGAAATGGAAATGCGTAAGAGCAACGAGGCCTGGAATCATATTAATAACGTGCCTCTCTCTCTCTCTCTCTCTCAGTTTCTTTCCCTTTTCGCAATCCTCCACCCTCGACGGGTTTGGCTTAATTAAATTTCCGAGAATTTTATATTACGCTTCGTGTTTTCAACCTGTCAGATCTCGTCTCCCGTCTGAATTTCGGTGAATGAAATTCAGGCCTCTCGGAGAAGGTCAGGTAAAAAGCGATTGCGTTACGCCCTCGGAAAAATGGACGCACGATTGATCGTCATTCGTAATTAAATGCTCGACGGATATTTTTGTGACAATTGTTTGAATTTGGAGGACAAGCCTGATATCTGCAGCATCGGGAGGGAGAAAATTCGTCGAGTACAAATCTTTTCCCTCGCATCGAACGTCGGCAAAAGACGTCTCTGCAACCACCGAAGACTGGCGCATTATCCTCCGTTCCTCCGCTACCAGACTTTTGCAGTTGTAGCATCGGACGATAGGTAGCGCTCGTAGAGACAAATTTTTCATTCGTGAAAGAAAATCAATTTTTTTTCTTATTTCTTTGTCGATATTTATATTATGTCTACATTTTTGTCTACGGAAATTTTCATTCGTAGTAGCGAGGTTAGTTTTTTTATACCATTTATTTTAATGAATAATAAAACACCATTTAATTAATTTCTCTATGTTAATCGTATATAAATATAAATTCGTCTTCGTGAAATTGGGGGAATTTATTTGACAAAAAAAGAACCCGTGATCAGAAACGAAAGATTGACCAATAAATAAGGAAGTCGTGGAAAAAAGTTCATGTCACGTTCCAAATGACTGTCAAAGTGAGGTACGATAATCTTCCATATGACGTTTGACAGCAAATCCAATTTTCTCGAGGAGTCGAAATTGCTTTGCTCCGGGGCAAGATAATATTTTCAAAATATTCGTATACGCTAGACAGTGAACGTGGAGAGATTACATCACTAATGACACTCATAATTCTTGTCGCATGGGACTAATGCCCATTACTCAGTTTTTTTTCCATCGAACAATTGGTGGCTTCGAAAATTCTGTAAAAAAAATTGAGTGTTTTCAGTACAGCGTAACGATGTAAAATCCAATAGAAGAAAATCCTCACTCTCCAGGAATGAAAAAATCACCAATTTCAGAACATACAGCAAATGTAGTTGCTATTTGTTCAGGGAGGACTGTAACGTGCTGAATAAGGTCGTTTTTCCAAACTTTTTTGTCTACTAGATTATTTATTCGGGGAGCACACATTGAACTCAATTCATGTAAATTTTCATTTTTTTAATTCAAAATTAATAACTTTATCGCGGTATAATAGAGCCTCTGTATAAAAAATGTGATCCAACCTCCGGATCTATAACGTGACAAAGGTTGGTCTGAAAAATAAAAAGAATTTATAATCTATATAAATGTAGTTCTTATCACACCGTTTTCCAAAAAAAATCACATAATGGTGAGTATTTAAAAAACGATAATTTTGGCGAAGTTTTTACTTATATTCGAGGGTTTAAAAAATACTAAATTCCAAAACGCAAAAAGTAATCACGGAAATTTTTATTTTTCAAAATTGAAAATCGAACAATTATCCGGCCTGGGCGAGAAAAACGCGATAGAAAGTTTTACTATACGTAAATCGTTGCGCTACCTGCTTTAGATCGTCTGTAACTAGGTAAATTTTCAATATTTTAACGTCAACAATTTTTCACATATTCTTCAATATGTACCTTAAACCGGGGCTACTTTAAACAGGTTTTGGAAGTTTTTTGTAGGTAAGTTTTTTCTAAGATCCTAGATACCAACTTTTCTCGCTCCAATGTGTCCAATGTGACACAGTGTGTCATTTGGCTACCAAATTAATAAGAAAGTCAAGCTCCACCACCCCCTCACAATTTGATATATACATTTTTTAAGTGTCAAAGTACCTCTTTGACGGGGCATTGAAATGCAACTTATGTCAAAGATTAAGGGTGACTTTGGAATTATTTTGATAAAAAAAATGGAATATTTTATGCATTATACATGGAATTAAATGAAAAACAACGATTTTTTATAAGCAAATTGTCACCGTTATTAAGGCAGCAGAACTCGAACAATTTTCGTCCATTCGACTTGAAATTTTAACTGTGGCTTCTGAGATTGCTTTAACAGTCAAGTACGAGCGCTCTTGTCGTTGAATCGAAAATTGTAAAAGATATATCACTTTCGAGATGAAAATGATGGTCGAAAAAACGAACTTTTTTTTAAACTCGTCTCTATTTTGCTTTTAATTATTGTTCAATTCTCCCCGTACTTTAAAAATAATGTAATTGACGAAAATATTCCACTTAGTTCCGGGACTAAATTTACGAAGTTCTACTGCGTGCCGCGGAGACGGTTGGCTGAAAAACAGTAGTGCTATAGTGACTCGCGCGCCGCCATTTTGTATACTTTCGACAATTTTTTTTTACATACCTCAATATGTACCTTATAAAACGTAAAAGCTCTTTTGACCATGTATTTTATTCTTCATTTAAAAAATCTAAAGAAAACGGTCTAAAATGGGCAGTTACAGTGGTGCCCTCCCTTAAGGCGTTACCCCCACTTGTAGCGCAAAAAAGGCCTTTTTCATGAATTTTTCAAAAGAAAACTACAAAACTTTTTTAATCAATCAATATACCATCTTAAAGAACACATCTTGAAGAACTTTCAGTAATTTTTTTATTGAAAAATATTACATTGTTTAGTGGCAAATGGCCGTCAATGAAATAATGTTTTTATATACACGGTTTGCGGTGACCAACATTGCGGCGTAGTGGATCATCTGAAGAACAAAATGCGGATGGATTTAGTCAGATAAAAGTATAAACTAGTCTTTAATCGAAGGATTTTAAAAAATATTCATTTTTCACAAAATGGCGGACAGTCAAAGTTAATGGTTCGATTTTAACGAAAAAAATGGCCGTTTTTTGGCTATAAAACAGCCATTTTTTTCGAAAAAAAATCGAACGATTAAAGACTACATTTTTATGTATTAAATAAGCCTGCAAAATTTCAAGAAGATCGGTTCATTAGTGTTCGAGTAATCTTGGTCACCGACTTCAGAAATGCCATTTTGAGAAAAACGCGTTTAAAGTTTCTCTTTCAACGCTCTTTCAACGCGGATTCTTCTCTTTCCACGCTCATATCTCAGTCAATTTGGTTCGGATCGACGTGAAATTTTCAGGACATATTCTCAGATACTTATACTTCAAAAAAATGCAATTTAAAAAAAATCGATTTTTTCAAAATCGCAAGTGGGGGTAACCCCTTAAGGAAACATTTGACATAAAAATATCAAGTACCTGGGGTGCTATTATAAGCACTTAATGAGTCTTGTAATTGTCATTGAGATCAAAATCAACTTGAGCAACATTACAATCCACTCTAGCAATATTATATTAAACTTGAACGACAAATTGTTGTTCAAGTTTATTCCCCGCACCCGCCGCCCCAAAGTAGCCCCAAAAACTGTCAAACTTACCCGGAATGTCAAAGTAATAGTTTTACGGTATTACTTAAAAAAAAAAAACTATTTTTTTACCCGTCGCATTGGCGTCCTTAAACTCCATAGTCAAGATCCTATCTCTTCTAAATGAATATAAGCGAGTTACGACGAGTGCACTGTGTTACGCAGTCCGATTCGTTATCTAGGTGAGTGGGTACGCGAAGTCACTAAAGAGAGCTCATAATATCACTCGTTACTCGTTATAGCAGTCGGAAATGAGTCAAAACTTTCGGTATCCAGGACTCGTCTACTTCATGGGAAGAAACTAAGTGATAATCCTGACGAGGGAAGATTGGTATCCCCATTGGTAAGATTTTCCTTCGCCATATGTACAATTTGTTTGGGTTCGTTTGGTTTGCAAAATACGCCGATTTGGCAAAGTGAGATCGATGCTGTAAAAAAATACAGAGGTCTAATTATAATGTGTTCTCGCGAAAGGGCGGTATATGTGTCGAATTAAAGGGACACCGGGGACCATTTATTTATGCATCTCTCTCGCTCTCTCTCTCTCTCTAGACCGAGCCGGTCGAAAGCCGAGCACGGACGATCCTTCCCCTCGCCAGGAGGTGAGGGATCCCGGCCACATTTCGATCGATCTGGTGCGCCACGTGTTGGCACCGGTGACGTGCAAAAAATATTATATTCCCGGGGAAGAGACCCGAATTACAGGGCTCACGGGTCTCGGCGCGCTTCTTCGTACCCGAGATTTGCATTGGACTAACATTTCCCACTCTCGCATCCCGCCTGTACTGCCGAATATATACGTACGTATATACGTCTATACGTTTATAGATCGTATATTATTGTACATTGTAGGCAATCGAATATATCCCCGAAACCGTGGAACTTGCAGCCTGAATTATGTTTTTCCGCGTTGTGCTATCAGAAATGCACCCATCTCATGAATTCAAAAATAAACTTTTTTTTAAATCTCCGTCGTGATTTATTAATTACGAAAATCTCGGATGCAGACGTTGTAGCAGTCTTTGCTACCTGAATATCTTCGCTTTTTATTATATTTGGGTAAATGCTTGTTTTGTAAAATCTTTTTAGGAAGATTTGCAACTAGCGCTGGAAAAATGTTCTGCTTGTATGGAAAAAAAACAATATATGCTTGGGACAAGTTTTTTTTTTAGTATAACGATATGTAATTTTTTCCTCGGCTACATTAACTAAAAAGGGAATAAACTAAAATAGATGGCTGCATAAACCGAAATAACGAAAATCTCGTATGCAAACATGATCGCAGTGTTTGCTACCTGAATATATTCGCTTTCTACTGTCTTTGTGGAAATGCTTATTTTGTAAATTATTTTTAGGAAGATTTGCGACGAGCGCTGGAAAAATGTTCTGCTTGTATGGAAAAAAAAACGATATATGCTTGGGAAAAGTTTTTTTTTCGTACTAACGATATGTAATTTTTTCCTTGGCTACATAAACCAAAAAAGGAAATAAACTATAATAGATGGCTGCATAAAGCGAAATTACGAAAGTCATGCATGCAGAAATTGAATATCTTCGCTTTTTACTGTTTTTTGTTAAATGCTTATTTCGTAAAATCTTTTTAGGAGGATCTGCAACTAGCGCTATAAAAATGTTCTGCTTGTATGGAAAAAAACTGGCTGTGGAAATCCTTGGCTACATAAACCAAAAAGGAAATAAACTAAAATATCATAACTATAAATAAATATAATAACTATAAATAATATCTAAAAAGATGGCTGCATAAACCGAAATTACGAAAATCTCGCATCCAGAAATTGTGGCAGAGTTTGCTACCTGAAAATCTTCGCTTTTTACTGTTTTTTTTGTTAAATGCTTATTTCGTAAAATCTTTTTGAGATCTGCAACTACTGCTATCTGATTTTTCTGCTTGTATAGAATAAACAGTATGTACTCGGCAAAAATTGTTTTTTGTTAGTAGAAACGATATACAATTTTCTTCCACGTCTGAACAAACCGAAAATGGAATAAACTAAAATAAAAGGCTGCATAGACCGAAATTAAGAAAATTTCATATGCAAAAATGGCGGCAGTGCTCATACTACCTGAATATATTTGCTTTTGGTTGATTGCGTATAGATTCTTAACTTGTAATATCTTTTTCTAAATATCTGCAACGACTGCTGTAAAATGTTTCTACTTGTGTAGAAAGAACAAGATATGCTCGGTGAATGTTTTGTTTTCGTTAGTACAAATGATATACAATTTTCTTCCATGGCTATATAAACCAAAAAGAAAACAAACTGAAATCGATTGTTAATAGAATATTGAGGGGGTTACCCCCACTTGCGATTTTGAAAAAATCGATTTTTTTTATTGCTTTTTTTTGAAGGATAAGTATATGAGAATATGTCCTGAAAATTTAAAGTCGATCCGAACAAAATTGACTGAGATATGAGCGTTGAAAGAGAAGAATCCGCGTTGAAAGAGACACTTTAAACGCGTTTTTCTCAAAATGGCATTTCTGAAGTCGGTGACCAAGATTACTCGAACACTAATGAACCGATCTTCTTGAAATTTTTCAGGCTTATTTAATACATAAAAATGTAGTCTTTAATCGTTCGATTGTTTTTTTTTCGAAAAAAATGGCCGTTTTATAGCCAAAAAACGGCCGTTTTTTTTTCGTTAAAATCGAACCATTAACTTTGACTGTCCGCCATTTTGTGAAAAATGAATATTTTTTAAAATCCTTCGATTAAAGACTAGTTTATACTTATATTTGACTAAATCCATCCGCATTTTGTTCTTCAGATGATCCACTTCGCCGCAATGTTGGTCACCGCAAACCGTGTATATAAAAACATTATTTCATTGACGGCCATTTGCCACTAAACAATGTAATATTTTTCAATAAAAAAATTACTGAAAGTTCTTCAAGCTGTGTTCTTTAAGATGGTATATTGATGGATTACAAAAGTTTTGTAGTTTTCTTTTAAAAAAATCATGAAAAAGGCCTTTTTTTGCGCTACAAGTGGGGGTAACGCCTTAATAAGCAGAATTTACGAAAATGTCGTGTTCAAAAATGATGGCAGTGTTTGCTACCTGAATTTGATTATGTATAAATTCTTATCCTGTAATATATTTTTAAAAACATCTTCAACTACTGCTCTATAATTTTTTCGCTTGTATAGAATGAACAACATGTATTCAGTGATTATTTTTTTTTTGTTAATACAAATAACACACAATTTCCTTCCGTGGCTATATAAACCAAAAAGAAAAGAAACTAAAATCAGTAAAAGAACTAAAAAATAGATCTACTCCAAAAAAAATCGAAATTCGACAACTGCACAGACACACAAGGTCCATGTAATCGTCTTATGACTGTTGGAAGAACAACCACTATTTCGTTCGGTCGCCATAATTTTGGACGTCTAATCGAACCGTTCGCGGCCAGTTTTCGGCAACTTTTTGTGATATTTTATTGAGAGGCACAAAATACACGATGTAGAAGTACCCAGAGACAGCTTTCCTTGAGGGGTGGCTTGAGGAGGAAAGCGAGAATTTTGGTATTGTCGCCCTTGTCTCTCGGCTATACGAGAGACAGGGCGAGAGTAGCGTGAGAAGCCACACAGCCATCTTGAATGATGTATGGCGTCGGTTACGAGGTCGACTGAGCGGCCATCACTCAACGGCGGCACACGTAGTGAAGGTTTCAGACGTGTTCTGCCATCGAGCTTTTGGAACAACGCACGAGTCGCATTCCTCTCTCTCTTGCCCCGTGCGCCGATCTAATAATCCTTTTTTTTAAGGACTTCATATTTTATTATTTACTTGACAAACAAAAGATTTCATGGTGCAGAAAATAAAATAATACTCCGAGTGCAGTGAGGTTTGTCTTGGAATTTGGAAAGATCCATAAAAAGGAAATCGGCATACTTATTTTTCCGAAATTTCCAAGAATTTGGTTTTGCTGTCCAGGTGCCCGCAGAGTTTACGACTCTGCGATTATTTGGGTCGAACAGTGCACAAATGTCGAGCATTGCGACCACCTTTTCTTTTCAAACTTTTAATTCTTATATACTTGCTCCATGCGCCAAGCCGAGATCCGGTTCAGCATGAGGCACGGAGTCTTTTGTTCGACCCGTTCCCTCCCCCCGCGGGGAAGGTACACGAAGGTACCCAGTGATCGGCAATACCTCGGACCTTTTTTTCAACTCGTGCCTCACTACGGATTGTCGACCCAAGTGTCCACACGACGATTGCACACTATTTATAGCCGCATTTGCTCCCGAAACCGAAATCAGGGGAATCCCGTGGTTGCGCGCAAATACGGGGGGCCATAAACATTGACTTCACTCCGTTCGGCCCGCGCTCCTGTTACGAATCATAAAATTGAGCTATGCAGGAAAAAAAACGTCTTCGCTCGTCGTGCTGTAAAAGATGAATAATGAACGTTTCGAAATATTTTTTAATAGTTGCAGTAAAGTTGGTTTGTATAAGAAATAACGTTATTTTGAAAATTTGGAAGTGGGTAACAAGTTCGGAAAATGTCGAATATCTTGTAGAAAAGAAAATGTCATTCTTGTGCACCATTTCTCTGAAATAACAATTTGGAAAAATGACCTTAAGAATAATTTTCGCAAAGTGTGACTTGGGAGAAATGATATATAAGAAGTGAAATGATTTTTTTTTCTCTTTAAGGCAGTATTTGTCATCTTTTTGAACTTGTCAAACTATGTACAAAAAAAACTTCTCCGAATTTATCTCGCTGTAGAAGATGAATAATAAAAGTTTCGAAATATTTTATCATAATTTCAATACAGTTTATTTAAATGAAAAAAAAACAACGTTATTTTAGAAAAACCGGAAATGGTTAACGAGTTTGAAAAACTGGCAAACACTGTCTTATAGAAGAAAAAAAGGTAAATGTTTACAAAATAAGCTCCACCTTGAAGGGGGGTGGGAGGTGGGGGGATTTATAGAAAATGACCCCCTGAACACGATGGGGAAGAGAAATCGCGGCGGATCACCCCGTCACCCCCCACAACAAGTTATGGGGTTTTGAAGATTGAAAAAATGCGTCGCAGAATAGCAGACCCGAAGACCGTGGAGGGGTCCAAAGGGGGGTCCCACCAATGTAGAAAAAACTAAATTTTAAATGAATACAAATAACACACACCCACCCATACACACACACATGCACTCTGGAAGTGGGAGGTAGGGGGATTTGTCAAAAAAGCTCTCTTGAGCACGATGCCGAAGAAAAAACGGCGCGGTCACGTCCCAATCCCCCCAGCCCTCGTTGAAAGTTTGTCAAAATGTATCATTTCAAAGACGAGACTGGAAATCGGCGTAAATGGTGTCTATGTGGGTTTGTTTGGTTGTATGTAACCCGAAAAAACCCACACATTCATTTAAATAATTCATTTAATAAAATTAATTCATTTAAAATCTAGTTTGTCTGCATTGGTATTTTCGCGAACTTCAAAACCCCATAACTTTTTACCGGGGGGGGGGGGGGGGGCTCCATTTCTCTTCACCGTCGTGTTCAGGGGGTCATTTTCTATAAATCCCCCCACCCTAGAGGGGGTTATTTTGTAAACAGTTACCGAAAAAAAATCAATTTTTATACACCATTTCTCCAAAATAACAATTTGGAACAATCACGTAAAGAATAATTTTTCCGAACGGTTAATTTGGAGAAATTATACATAGGGAATGAAATAATTTTTTTTTTGACAGGATTTTACATTTTTTCGAGCTTGTATCAAATCAAAACATGTACGAACAAAAAAAAACAACTTCTTCGAAATTATCGTGGGTAAAGGATGAATAATAAAAGTTTCGAAATACTTTTTCATAGTTACAATAAAGTTGCTTGAATAACAAAACAACATTATTATAGTAAAACCTGTAATAGTTGACAAGTTCGAAAGAAATGGCAAGTACTGTCTTATAGAAGAAAAAATATATATTCTTATGAACCACTTCTCCAAAGTGACACTTTGGAAAAATTATTCTTAATGTGATACTTCCAAAGTGCTTTAATTCCAAAACTCCAACTATTCCAAAAATGTGAATAACTGTTTCCTTCTATAAGACAGTATTTGCCGTTCTTTCGCACGGTCAACCTTTTCCATTTGTTGAAAAATTAATATTTCCTCGACATCGATTCAATGAATTTACAATGACTAAAATAATCGTTTCTCCCTTCGGCTCTTGGTTTTCGTGTGCCCAACTGTCGAAGTATTAAGGGGTCTTCCCACTTTAGACGCTGAAAAAATCTATTTTCATGATTTTTTTGATAGGTTTATATTATAGATATTGATATAAAAGCGGTTACACTTAATAAATACACTTTCAAAATACATTAACAAAATTGACGTGAATACATTTTTTTAAAATTATTCACGTCACTATTTATAGACGAAAATAGTAGTTAAAAAAATGTCCTAAAAAATTTGTAGCCCTGCGCTGCTGATGAAACCTCGGAGATGGATCATCCGAAACAAAAAAATCAAACGGTTTTAGATCCAGTATGTCAATGGCTACAGCGCATATCATACGATTTTTTATATACGCCCAAAAAACAAAATGGCGGACATTTTTGAAAAAAACGTGTTTTTTCACCGTTTTTGGCAAAAAAAAAAGTAAATATCAAAATCCGCAAGGAGGAAGAGCGAGTCGAAAGCGATGGCGATGAGGAGTAAAGTGACAAAAAGAGAGCAAAGATATGCGGAGTAGAACATAGAATTAAGGTAGATGTAAGAAAAATGTGTATAAGAAAATCGGAAACTTTTTATTAAAAACTTGTAAAGCAAGTTGTGCAAGTAAAACTCGATTATTATTATATTATTAGTAAATATCAAAATTAAAAAAAAACCTTGATCTGCGCCATAGTTATAGTTGTAAAGAATATGTGGTTAAAATGTCATAAGGATCGGGTCAGTAGTTTCGAAGATTTTATCAAGCCGTCGAAAAATGTTGTTTCGAGAAAAACGCGTTTAAAGTTTTTTTGGGTTACATAAATACATTAAAATTTTTTTTTATGTATTTCAAAAATGTATTCATTAAGTCTAACAATTTTTACGTCAATATCTATACTATAAACTTATTTAAAAAATCATGAAAATAGTTTTTTTTAACGTCTAAAATGAGATGACCCCTTAAGAGATACAATTCACGACTTCAATTGGTCTGAAGGTCTATCCAGCCTGCGTACCTATATGAATATTATAAGGATATTGCATAGGTGTTGTGTGATAAGGGAAACAAATCGACGTAAGCGTTGCTGCATGTGCCGCCAGTTTGCCGTCAATGACAGAAAGCCTCCAATCAATAACCGCATCGGCTTTATATACACACACCCACACATTGCTCTTCGCACGCAAGTTCCTCTCCCCGTGTGGCCTCCTTTTAGCGTCCCCTGTGAGCTTTTCCCCTATGTATCAAGCATCGACTGCTGTCGAGCAAAAGAACGTAGCGCGTGTCACCTCGAGCGTTCGGTTTGTGTGCGCGTTACGCCCTTTTGTTTATCGGATGTCGATTTATGCGGCAGTTGCACCAACAGGAGCATATCCGACTCGTCGATGGGCTAAACCCACCCTCTCTCTCTCCCTCGCGAAAGCACTGAGGCCGTATTTAATATGCAATACTCCATTTACCCCATTGGAATATCCCAGCGCAAGTCCCACCCTCTGTTACATATACCCACTCGACGGAGCTTCGCGACCCACATTTTTCAACCAGACTTCATCCCGAGCTCGAGTATGACTATATTGTTTAGACACGTATATTTATACGCGCATCATACCCATATCATCGCCATGGGCCTTCGACTCTCTTCCGTAATCTGATCGAAGGTGTATCACGCTGGAGCTTTCTCGCACCCCCTTCGCATATATATTTGGTCTCCAAAAATGTCAAGGGCTCCTTAAAGGGAGCCTCGCGAAAGGACGGGGATTTAGGTTCGATCTGAAAATAATTAGAAACTCGTATGTGGCGAATAAAATCCCTGCACGTTTTCAGTGAGGAAGGGCGAAATATTTTTGGAAAAGGTCCATGATGATTTCTCGCGTAGTGGCAACGCGGGGGTGATGAGAAATCTTCATTTTTTAGCAACGGAAATTCGTAGGGGCATGGGGCAATGATGGGTATGGGCCAAGGACACTTTAGGGTGGTCCACAAACCTTGGAAATAAATTAGAATAAATTAGATCGATGTATGTTGGAAAAAATTGAATTAAATTGTATCGAAGAATCTTGGAAATAATTGAATTAAATTGAATCGAAGAATCTTGGAAATAATTGAATTAAATTCAATCGAAAAATCTTGGGAAAAATTGAATTAAATATAATGGAAGAATTTCTGAAACAAATAAAACAAAATAAAGGAGACAGGAGATATTATAATAATACAGGTATGAAAAATATTCAAATATCACCCAGTAGGAACATTTTTTTTCCAACTCCAATTCATTTTCACCCGGTGGAATAAAAGTCTGACTGATGATGAGTAGAAGGGCAGCAGTCACAGGGCGGTGGGGTGCAAGAACTCCGCGGTCCTCGTTGAACGCGCATTATCCGAGCAATTGCGATTAATTAGACTCAATAAAAATTATACGAGAAGAATTGCAATTAAATAAGGGATGCGCGGTGGTAGATCCTCCACCAATTTACTTCAGCTGTAGATGTAGGCATAGCGGTGTGCAGTTGCGTAGATCGAGATTTTAGCGCGGAATTTTCGCGGGTTGTTGCCTCGTTCGAGAGGAACGTCGCGATACGCGTTGCCTCCGCTCGCGTGGAAGAAAAGAGAGTCATGAGAAACAAGAGGATGGTTGAGGGGTGTCTGTGATGCGAAATTCGCGGGGACCCTGTCGAAGAGGAGCGAGAGAGAGAGAGAGAGAGAGAGAGAGAGAGAGAGAGAGAGAGAGAGAGAGAGAGAGAGAGAGAGAGAGAGAGAGAGAGAGAGAGAGAGAGAGAGAGAGAGAGAGAGAGAGAGAGAGAGAGAGAGAGAGACAGAGAGAGAGAGACAGACAGAGAGAGAGAGATTCTCTCGTGATAAGAAAAGCAAAAAAGGGAGAAAAAACGAGAGGAAGAGGAGAGAAAAAATGAGAAACACGACAGAGATAAAGAAAGGCGGTAAGGAGAACGAGAGCGAGGGGGGTCAGGGGAAAGCGTGTGCCAGGATCTTCTTTGGTTCTGGGGCAGGCGCGCCGCTCCGGGAATCCCGGGGGCCGCTTTAAATGAGTCAGCGTTTTTATGCCCGCGCGATGTTGTCAAAGTGCAAACAGCGACCGATAATATATCATCCCTTGGTGGCTCCCGCACGTAAGCGAGACGGCGGAGGGACGAGGACAGACGAGGGAAGGAGAGAGAGAGACGGTCCTATAGGCACCCCCGCGTAACTCGGGCACCCCCTCTATAGCTGTCGGTTTTTCGCAAATAGTAAAGGGTACAATGATCGGCCGTTTTGCGAACTCGTTGCGGAAGATGCGCCTTTTTTACGAACAAAGCCTCGTGCGAACGACATTTATTTGGGGTAGTGCATGTACCGTAGCGAGTAAGAAGTTCATGTGGGAAAATGGGTGAATAGCCGTAATTCAATAATGAAAACATCGTATTGTGATTGAGGGTAACTTTACATGGACATGGAACCACTTCGTTCTGTGATCTGCAGTCTGTAAAATATTGAGGAAATGTTGAAGGTACGGGAACAGTTTTTACTCATTTGACTGACTGGAAGAAATCTTGGGTACAAAATTAGATGAATTGGACACACATAAACTGTTAAGGGGGGATTGTCTTTTTTTTCGCAAAATTTACCGCTTTTTGGGAATTTTTTTGTGAAGAAAGTATACAACGGAAAACTTGTGAAACTTGGCATATAGTTTTATTGATCTGTTTACTACATACAAAATTTTTTTTAAACAATTTCATCAAAAAATCCGCCTCCCACCCCCCTCGACGCGCGATGGTCCTTTTTTGATGGTGTGCACGATTACAGCCTTCACGTTCATCCTGCAACAAAAACCCAAAAAGCATTTTACTTTAGACACATATAGCTATCGTTCGATGAAGGAAAAACAAAAAAAAATTGACGGTTTGGTGACGTTTTGAACTTGAAGTATCGATTTTTCGAAAAAAATTGATCGATTTTTTGTTATAAATAAAAAACTATTTAACGTATTGCTTTTTTGCTTCATCAAACGATAAAAGGATGTCAGCTGAGCATTCTGTCAAAATTTGAAGGCAATCGGTTGAATAGTTTTTGAGAAATCGTGCACACCAGTTATGAAAAAGCTGTTTCGAGAAAAACGCGTTTAAGGGGGGATTTTCTGATGAAATTGTTTAAAAATTTTTTTGTATGTAGTAAACAGATCAATAAAACTATATGCCAAGTTTCACAAGTTTTCCGTTGTATACTTTCTTCACAAAAAAATTCCCAAAAAGCGGTAAATTTTGCGAAAAAAAAAGACAATCCCCCCTTAAATGTATAGATATGAAGAATATGTTTTGCTTTACAGTAGAATATTATTATTATCGAAGTTATTGTATTATCATATTATTAGGGGAATTATTATATTATCATCGAAATTATTATATTGGGGGTACAAGTATGTCTCCGCCCTTTGACCAAAGATGGACCCACGAGGAGGTTATGGTTAAAATTGTCAGGTGTAAAACGTGATATCGTCAGGTTGGACATTTGGCAAGACCATAACCTTGAAATATTGGCGATTTTGTATCAGCATCATGTAATTTTTTTTCGTGCGAAAATGTCGAGTTTTGAGCCGAATAAACGTCATTTGCGGGAACTTTTGATTTGCTTCTTTAAGGCAGTAGTCTGCTTTAGAAGCCGAAAAAAAGCGTTTTTACAGCAATTTTTTTGAAGGGGAAGGAAATGATCGCGGTAAACGAAATTTTGAGACGATAGTGTATTATATTCAAGCTTTAAAAAACAATTTTTATTATTAAAAAATATTGAAATTTTTCAAAGTTGTAACGATTTTTCTGGGGCGCCTGGAGTCTGCACTTGTAAATCGGTGCCGGTGATGGAGGTCGTGCGATGCATCTGAAACAGTCGAACCAATTTTTTTTTTGGTTTTTATATGTTCCTTTTCTATATGAACTAAAAAAATACCGAAGAAATGATGAAATTCCAAATTTTTCCGAAGTTTGAAAAAAAAATACACTTTTTTGAAAAAAAAAAATTCACTTTAAGTTGCAAAACAAGCAATTTAAATAGTACTTTTGTCGAACTTTTTTAGTTCAAATAGAAGATAATTTAATACTGAAGCTAGATCACTTTGATTTTTTTCGATCGGACATATATTGTTTTTGCTATCGCCGGTACCGTTTTCTAAAACTTGTGAAAATGAAAATTCGAGAAAACGGGCTTTAAAGTTTTCGGTCCAAAAAAATATAAGTTTTTGGATACTTACACTAATTAGATGTTAATCAGCTATCCCCGGGCCATACAATAATCCTTCCTCTTCTTCAAATCGATTTTTTGATGCCTGTAAAACAGACTACTGCCTTAATTTGAAGAAATCTGCAGCTGAGGCACATCGATTCCTTGTAGAAGCATATGGTGAGGCTGCTGGAAAGAAGTTGTCGTGAGTGTTTGCAAAAGTTTAAGAACGGTGAGTTTGACGTCGAAGACAAAGAACGTAGCGGAAGGCCGAAAATGTACGAGGACCAGAGTTGGGCGTAATTCTATTTATAAATACGAATACGAATTTATTCACATCGTGATTTTCATGTGAATATAAATACAAATTTATTCATACTTCACTTATTTGTATTCACATGCATGCATACAAATACGATTGTATTCGCAAATATTCTGAACATAATTCACAGAATTATGTCAATTCACAGAAATCATATTATTAATTCACAGAAATTCACAGAAATTTTTTTGAATATTCACAAAAAATTGTAAATACGAAAAAATTCACAAAATAATTGGTAAATTTTTTCGTATTTCAGACGAATTAAAATCATATTCACAATGATTAGATTAAAATCTACACCAAACTCACTTGTGGTGTAAATTTTAATCTAATTGTCGTGAATTCGATTTTAATTTTCTACATCGTGAGGAAATTCACAACTTATTTTTTTAATTTTTTCATATTTATAATGTGATATTTGATACTCACAACTTTTGTTGCAAAAATTTCTTTGCCTCGACGCAATGTTTTCTCTCAAAATACGTAAGAACCCACTTTTGGTGTAAATTTTAATCTAATCATTGTGAATTTGATTTTAATTTGTCTTGAATACGAAAAAAATCACAACTTATTTTGTGATTTTTTTGTATTTACAATTTTTTGGGAATATTCACAATGTTTTCCGTGAATTTAGTTGTATATTCAGAATATTTGTGAATACAATTGTATTTGTATGCATGCATGTGAATACAAATAAGTAAAGTATAAATAAATTTATATTTACATTCACATGAAAATCACGATGTGGATAAATTCGTATTCGTAATTATAAATAGAATTCCGCCCAACTATGACGAAGACGCGGAATTGGAAGCATTATTGGAGGGAGATTCGTGCCAAACGCAAGAAGAACTTGCACTTATATTAGAAGTGACTCAAAAAGCAATTTCACATCGTTTGAAATCGTTGGGAATGATTCAAAAGCAAGGATATTAGGATCCATATGAACTGAAGCCGAGAAACGTTGAACGCTGATTTTGCACATGAGAAATGCTGCTTGCCAGGCATAAGCGAAAGGGTTACTCATAACACTCAATTGGGAAGTTTTACCCCACCCGCCGTATTCACCAGACATTGCTCCATCTGACTATCATTTATTTCGATCGATGACGGACGGCCTGTCTGAGCAGCACTTCACATCATATGCAGATACCAAAAATTGGGACGATTTGTGGATAGACTCAAAAGATAAAGCGTTTTTCCGACGCGGTGTCCATATGCTGCCAGAAAGATGGGAAAAAGTAGTGGCTAGCGATGGATAATACTTTGAATAAAACAAAAAGTACCGTTCTTTCACAATAAATGCCCAAATTATTATTTAAAAAACGGCGAAGACTTATTTGTACTCCCAATATTATTATATTATTTCACGAAATTATTATTTTATTTATAAATACTAATTTATAAATAAATTATTATTTATAAATAATATTGCAAGTAGATTATATTACTATAATCTACTTATAATATTGACGTCTTTGTTATATTATTATAAAAATTATTATATAATTATATTATTATCTTTATTATATTAATTATATTATCTGATAATATAATAATTTCAATCATAGTATAACAACAAAATCTTTTCGATAATAATATAATTATATAATAATTTTTATAATAATATAACAAAGACGTCAATATTATATTTAGATTATAGTAATATAATCTATTATTGTATTATTATTAAAATTACTTAATCTATTATTATTAATAAATTACTATTTTATAATATCATCATTGAAGTTGTAATATTATTATATTATTATAAAAAATGACTATAAATTATATTACCTATTCTTATTATATAATCTCAATCTAAATGATCGATTATAGTAATGGTTGTCTTTATTTCCAGGGTATACGCTTTAAGCGTGTTCACACATACCCTGACATTTTCTTCTCCTTAACATTGGTTTTTCACCCCCCCCCCCTGACATTTTCTTCTCCTTAACATTGGTTTTTACAAATTATGTACAATCGTAAATGATCGATTATATTATACCGACATCATATCGATTATCCACCATAAGTCATGCGATTATCGAAATCGACTACAAATTTGCGAATTACTTTTTCTCGCGCGAATTTCACAGGAGTCACTTGCTTTTTTGGGCTGCCATTCTGTTGCACTAATCAATATTTTTTAACTCCATTTACATGGAATATTCATAATTCATAAATACACATTCATGAAGAGCCCAATTCGTGACTTTGACGACTTTCGAACCCATCGAATTCACGTTACGACGATGTCCCGTTTCACTGGTGAAATCCTTCATAACACGTATCTCCCGATTATCAGAGAATACGACAACGCCAGGGGAGCGTTTTCGGGGTAGCTAAAATTTTACGAACTACGAACGTGCAGCTGTTGAATGGGAGAAGGGAGTAGGCAGGAGTGCCGGAGTACAGACCGAGGGAGAGTTCCTTCGCGCCATCCGATTATGATAAGACATCTTCGCGTACACGCGATTATACGTTCCGGAGCCCTGGAGCCTGTAAGGGTGGGCCTGGAATTGAATTTTCACAGAGACGAGGGAGGCTTGAATAATATATGCTGATAAATACTCCACAGGCTTTTTGCGAGTGTGGAGCGTGCAAAAATCGACAGCAACGCAGCGTGCAAAGTTACGTTGGTCGTTGCTGATGAGTTGGCCGTGAGGGGACGTGCGATCGAAGGTTCGGGACGATAAGGAAAATCATTGCGCCAAAAAAAAATACCTCCACAGGAAAAACGAGACATCAGATATCACCATCTGTATTTGCAGCGAGGCGCGACTAGTTGCCTCCTGAAAGCGGATTACCTTTATTGCTCGAGGACTTGAGGGGGGACATACTTTTAGACGAGAAAAAAAATGGCTCATTTTCATGTTTTTTTTTAAGGAAAGATTTCGTCACCATGTTTGATACTTAGGATGTTTTATCACTACTTTTGGTTGCTACATGGTATTTTTTATTTATTTGTTAATATTTAAAAATGGCCGAGGTATGGCACGGTCTTCTAAACTGCATTTACAAAATTGTCGTGACGTATAGTCCAAAAACCAACCGACCGATTCTGATGAAATTTGGTAGAAAACTTTCTAACCGTATTGTCTAAAACATGACCCGAAAGGTTTGTGAAAATTAAGGAAAAGTATTTTTTCATTGCAAGATGTAGCCATTTTTTTTGGAAAATTCAATCTTTTTGTTTCAAAACGTACCGTTTTATCAATTTTCAATATTTTTTTCTTTTTCTTGGTTCATATTCTGCGTATGAGTGTTAATGACGAAAAAATCTTTGGTGGTTTATTTTCAGATTATTCTGGCCGACGCTACGTGTCACGCCGTCTGACAACATCCGCCGCAATCCGTTTAGACCGTCCCGAGTAGAAATCTTGTTCCGGACCGAAGAAGGCCTGGATCAGGGTTCCTGATATCTTTTGCAGAACTCAAGCCGGATACTTGATCAATGCCTGATCAGTTTTGGAATGCAATCCCTGACTTCGGCTTGGTCAGGGTGGAAAATCAAGGCTTGATCTGGGTGAAAAGTGAAGGCCTGACATGCAGTTCGAAGAGAGAAGTTCGCTGTTGCTTCGGAAATCGCCATTTCTTCAAATTCCTCATTGCACTGCCAAAAAAAATTAATCTAAATAGGATCTATTAAAATCAAATAGATTTTTTTCCTCATCTTACGACCTACTACGACCCTATTTGTTTCAAATATTTTTTTTACAATATAGGATATAGAAATCCAGAATAAAATGAACTACTTCACTTAGAGTGGTACCACAATGATTTTGTATCATAATTCGTCATGCCCTGACCTTATAAAATGTTCTTTTTCGAAGGAAATATTTCACCGCCTCCACATGCAATCGAACCTACAACCCACCTACCTATAGCTACACACGCTGCCCCTACGCTATCGAGTGTCGTAGATACGTGAGTTCCTATAATTATTTGATGTATCCCATAAACTATATCAATTAGTGAATACCATTGTAATAATTAAAGCGCTGTCTTGAATATCATGCATCATGATTTTTTAAACAAAACCTTAATGTATGTAATTCTTCTCTCTCTCTCTCTCGTTCCCTATTCCCCTCCCTTTCAATGTGTGTATTGCAATAGAGGCCGACCATTTTCAATCAAATAGACTAATGATTATCTCTGCGAAAATTTGATTTAATTCAAACAAAAAACAATTAAATAGATACATTTAGTAGATCCAACTAAATTGCTTTTTGAAGAGATGAAACCGAAGCACAGATTTATTAGGATCAAATAAAATAGTAAGAATAATAAAAAAATTATGCATGGAGTGGACAATATGTCTCGACGATTTGATGGCACATTAAGTGTATATATATTATACATATTACATACTAAAATACTAAAACTTCACATGTTTGAAAAATAAGAAGAAATTGATCCGGGACTGAAACACGATCTCGAATATGTGCCATAATTAACACAATTGACCATGAGATTTACATATATTAAAAGATCGCAACTTACGAGGTTATCCAAATCATTCGATTCAGTTGAATGATGATTGCCGTTAGTCAAATATCCATGCGCAGCAAGTATGAGGCAAAGGACTTTGGTGGCTTGCAACATTTATCTGTACAACTATTGAGTTGTACAGGTAAATGGTGCATATCACGAAAGACCTTTGCCTCCTCTGGGGTATGGACGAGCGTCAAGCGTGTTCTTCTATATTTTATAGATCAGTGATACCACGGAGCCTGCCCGTCTTTATGCTGTTCGATTGTAATTTGGCTCAAATTACACGTAGAATACTGGCTGGAATGACGAAAATTATGTCAGGGTTTGTTTGGTGCGATTTAGGTCACTGAGAAGGATGCTGATGTGTCACAAATGGATCATCAACGGAACGTACGACACGAATGTGTGCTTAAGGCTCATTAAAAATAATATTAATAATATCAATAACCATAATATCACAAAATAAATAATATAGATGTCAAATTAGTAATAGCACAATAATGAAGCAATACAGGTGGGTTACATATATCCATCCTCTATATATTCTGAAGCGCTCCGATATCGTGCGATATTATCTTTATTGGTGTAAATAAAAGAAAACCACTGTTTCGATGTACATTTTTCTGAAGATGTGTTATTTTTCAACAATTGGATAAAAGACATTTTTTTTGTAAAAATGAAGGGATCATCACAGTGTAACAGGTCGAAAAATAGCTGATTTTCGCGATTTGATTTGCATCGATATTTAAATTCGGATGCAAATGGATGTAAACTGTGTGGCGTTGGTGGGGTGTAATAACACTGGATGTTTCGTAATTCTTGTTTTCTTAATCTAAAACAACCTTCAGCCGTCTCCGATATTAAGGGGGAAGATACTTTTAGGCGAGAAAAAAATTGCTGATTTTCATGATTTTTTTTAAATGAAAAGATTTCTTTGCCATGTTGAAGACATAGGGTCTGTTTCATTACTACTTTTGGCTGTTACGTGGTATTTTCAAAAATTAATCTTCAAAAATGGAAGAGGTATGGCACGGTCTTCTTAACGTCGGCGGGATTAATCTGAAAAAGAACCAACGAAAACTTCAAACCCAAACAAACGCATGCGCAAAACATGAATCAAGAAAAGGTGAGAAATGTTGGAAATCGATTAAATGGTACGCTTTCAGAAAAAAAAGATTGGATTTTCCGAAAAAAATGGCTGCAATTTTCAATTTGAAAAACCCTTCTTTCCGATACCATTCAGGATCATGTTTTAGACAATAAGATTAGGAAGATTTAAACCAAATTTAATCAGAATCGGTCGACTAGATTATCGCTATACGTCACGCCAGTTTTGAAAAGACAGTCTGGAAGACCGTGGAATACTGCCGCCATTTTTGAAGATTTATTTAAAAATACCGACGGAAAACCAAAAGTAGTGGCAAAACGTACGAATCAATCTCATAAATGGTGAAGAATCTTTCCTTTGAAAAAAAATCATGAACATCAGCAAATTTTTTCATCAACAGAAGGTATCATCCCCCTTAAGATGTGCAAGAGTGGCGACATCGTATAACAGAGTGATAGTCGACACGTGGAAATTCGCGTTGATAAAGGCACTAGAGTGGCTCGCCAAGCGCGTAGATCGACGTGAAAAGTGACCGATTGAGAATGCAACACGACGTAGAAAATTCATATTTTTATCTAACTGTGTAAATTGTTTAAATCAAATAAGATGTCAAGTTTGTGAGGTACAAAGGGCAGGTAACTGATCTGATCTGTACTTCCAGGGATCGTTAATTTAATTTCCATTCACACAATCAATTGTGGGTAAAAAAGTGTTTAAGGGCTTAAAACTGTCGAAATTTTTAAAAATATCGACATTCCGATTTTGACGGATTCCGAAAAAAATAACATTTCAAAAGTATTTTCTGAAAAGTTCAAGTCGACGCATTTGTAGATGGGTTCCGTGATTGGGTGTACTTGAAACACGTTTCTCTAAAAAGGACGTTTTCAAATTAAGGGACCAGAGTCTACTTCCCGAGTAGAAATCTTGTTCCGGCTACAAGAAGGCCTGGATCCAGAATCCTGATTTTGTTTTAGGCCATCATCCGGATTTTTCATCAAGCCCTGATCAGTTTTGGATCGCAATCCCTGACTTCAGTCTGGTCGGGGTGAAAGATCAAGACTTGACCAGAATGCAAAATCGAGGCTTGATCAGGGTGAAGAGGTAAGGCCTGACGTGCAATTCGAAGTGTGAAGTTCGCTGTTGCTTGGGAAACCACAAACTCATCACATTCTTCATTGCACTGCCAGAAAAGTATTTAATTTAAATAGGATCTATTTAATCCTAATAAGATTTTTCCTTGTCTTACGGCCTACTACGATCCTATTTGTTTGAAATATATTTTTTTAGAATATAGATTAGAATATTTCATACATCCAAAATAAATTAATATACTTCATTTAGAGGTAGACCACAATGATTTTGTATCATAATTCGTAATTCGCTGGCTTTCTCAAATCATTATTTTCGAAGAGACTATTTCTAAATTTGCGACCTACCTACCTATAGATACGCACGCTGCTCCGACGCTACCAGGTGCTTGTAGCAGATATGTCATAAGAGAGTACATGAATTTCTATAATCATTTGTTGTATCACATAAACTCTATCAATTAGTTAATATCATTGTGCTAATTAGAAAGGTTCATCGAATATCATGCTATAGATTTTTTACACATAACCTATATATACGTACATTGGAGTACCTTATTTTAGTACCTTATTTTGGATTTCTTTGCGGGGTACCTGATCAAATTGTGATAATTTGAGAGAAAATGCTACCGAGCATTAGAACATTTTTAATATATATTTGTCGCACCATGGAGCCTCGACTCGTGTCATAAGTCTCTTGAATCTCTCATGGAGATCGCCATGGAGATCTTTCAGCAGTCTCATCTCCGGAATGGGCACTTACTTTATTTGAGTTGCCGGCATCATGTTCACGAACTTCTATTAGAGACATGCTATTCTACCTGTATCGATGGTATAGCCTCTGGGCCGAATATACCAATGTTAGTTCGTTTTCGCGACGAATAGGATTCTCTGGATCACGTGAGTTACTTAACACAAGATCAGCGAGGAACAACGAGAACATACTCTAGCTTGTGTTGAGAGCATGCTAGAAAACCTGCAACCACAGGATGATTATAAATAACTTTTGCAGCTTGTGAAATTCTTTCTCAGCGGCAAAAGAGATATGATGATCCGAGCACCAGGAGCCGTACACCGAGCAAGGTAGATGGTGAAAGGTATCTATGCGAAAAGTTCATCTTTCTGGCTTTTCGGTGCCTAGAAAAATATATATTTTTCGATACCTATGTTCGAAACAAGAGAATTCTATATTTTTTGCGTTTTGTTCTCTCCGGTGCAAAGTTTTATGTCGACGAACTCAATGTTCTATGTATCGCCCTATACACAATTGAGGAGAATTTTTGAGGTTAGAATTTGCGACCCGGAAAGGCTTCGGGGGACTTATTTTTGCTTCTGAAAAAGAATCTTTCGTTTCACATCTCCACTTATAAACGCTTTAAGCATGCTTACAGGTCAGAGCTGTCAAAACTACTTATTCTGTTTACATGTAATGTATCTATACAAAACTGAGCTATGTGGGCACCGCGTGTGTTGGCCTAGCCCACGACGCTGCGCGAAGCGTGTCCAAATGCGTCGTTCTTCGGGGGTTGAGGGCGTCGTTCTAAAGAGGTTGAAGCGGTCGGGTTGAGTGAAATGACGCTTTATTATTTTTTTGTCAACGAACCTCAAAAAATGCATACGACGTATAGACTCATTCCGCAGATGCTAATTTTTCATAAAATATATAATTAAAGCGACGAAAAAAGCATTTTTTATTCTGTTTATGTAAATAAGAACCTTGATGTCACTACCAACTTGAAAAGTATAACATTGTCGATGATTATTATGAAAAAACAGCCTAAGTGAATAGTTTATGCAACGCATAATAAAATTTTGAGTCGAGATTATTTATTATTATTATTGAGTCACGAGATTATTTATTATTGCCATTTATTAATATTAAGTGTTGCCGAAATACGGCAACTTCGCGGACATTGAGCTTGGCAGCAATGCTCTTCATACGCCAGCCAAGATTCGTAATCTTTCATGAAACCTTGAAGGTTTGAATATATATGGTGTACGATGGGCAAGATAGGTTGTGCTTCGAAATGTTTACAAAGATTTGGTTTGTGAACGTCTTGCCCATCCGACCGCACGTAAAATTACATACATCAAACTATTTTTTGTCTCTGGTGATTTGCGGGAAAACAAATTCAATACATTCGTAAAGAGGCCATATAGTCTGAACAATAACATGAATATTTTTTTTCAATCTTAGATTGTGAATAACGCTTCGATCTCGTTAATTCATTTACTTGTATAAGTCGGAATAGAAAAAATATCGTTGTTTTCCACTTCTTTCTTAGATCCGGCACGGCAGTCGCATTCAGGCAGGTCCTCTTTTGATTAGTGCGCCCAATGCATCAAACTTGGACATAGCTGATCTGACGATTTTCGGCAACTGAAGCTTATTCTGAGGGCAAGAAATAAAACTGTCTTCGGTCGACTCTAAAAATTCGTAGAGATTTCGGGAAAACTTCGAACTCAATTAACGTAATTCGCTTAAGGTATTCCTTTCGTGAAGGGCCATTTTTTGTGGGTGCATGAGAAGGGTCCTTCTGAATCATCGGTGAATTACAACGCCGCTCAACAACAAATAAGTTACAATGAATTATTGAACACAACGATAAACTAGGATAAAAAATTTCGCGAAAACGGCAACAATATTTCTGCTAGTCACATTTTACTAACTTTCATCATTAACATTTCCTTTAAACATTCGGTGACCCCCTGTATTTGGTGCCTCGACGGAATCTTTAGATTTGTTTACACCGGTGAGAAGCTTATATCAGGCATCTAGAGTTATTGAGTGTATACATTATTAGATAGAAATGTGGCCAGCGTGTCGTTTCCATAAAGAGCCGTATGAACGAGACGATTGTCAGAGTCATCATTTTTTATTCAAAGTTCGGTAACTTGGCTTGAAATTGTACCCATATACTGTGATGTACTTTTACTTCATTATAATCGAAAATCAGTTCATTGTTAAATATTCGGGTTCACGAACGGAATACCATAAAGAAATTGAACCTCGGGGTCACTCTCAGCTTTTTTCGTTGTGGTAAAAAGGGGATAACGCCTTTTTATCACCCAAGGATCGTTTTTCAAATTTCCTTTCGAAACTTCGACTATGTTGCGACAATGCAACAAACAATATTGCATTGAGAATACCGTGAAATCGGAGTAATTCTTAATTATCATTTCTATTGGACAAAATTGATTTCAATCAGTTTTTATTATCGTTGTGGTTAATAATAACACCTGAAATTAATTTCCAAATGTCTCAGAGATTATATTTCAACGGATTGCAATGGCATCGGAATAATATACACCTCTTTGATGAATTTCACAGCTTCGTCCTCGGGAATACGATTTCGTTTGTACATGCCTACGTAGGTTTCGACCTCATTCCTCATGTTACGGAAACGTTCAACCGTCTCATTTAGGATTGAGTACAATTGGTCGCTCATTGCCGCTTCCCATGTGTCATACTGCATTTGGTTCTCGAGCATCTGTTGTCACGGCATGACGGAATCATTCACGGTCGGAGACCGATTAACACACCAACTTGATAATTGATCGTATCAATTTTTCGCTTTCGTTATACTCTCTTAACCGGTCGTTTTTTTGTTGTAAGTTATTCTTTTTTTTTCACTACTTACGGTGTGGAAATCACGGTGCTCCATTTGGGCGAATTTGGATGAAGCCTTCCCCGCCTCAGACTTCAAGTTCTGTGTCATCGATGCGAACTTGAAGATGATGGATGTTTCGGCCTCAGTGATTGCCTTGTTATAATTTTTCTTGGCCCAAAACAATTCACCCTCGATGGCAACGCTCGATACCTTGTTGAATGAGAATAAGGATTTTATCATATGTCCTTCCCTCACTTCTTTGAGGGAAATAATAATAATAATATTGAAAATGATTATGATCGTAGGAATTTCTGGTCGATAATTCAATGGAGCTGGAATATAATTTTTTTGTTATTTTCATATGAATAACACCAATGGTGGTTTTGCATTTTTTGTTATTAGGTAATTATTTATTTTTCTTAACATTTTGTTTTATCCTCGTAGGTCCTAACAAACTAAATTAATAACAAACTCGCAGACGTATTTCAGTTCTGACTTTGTGAACCATTGCTAAGAATGGAGACCTAACGTGCCAAAATAAGTGCGATCTTTAAATTTCCAGTTCGACTTATTGATTTTATATTCCAGTAAAATAAGCTAAACTATCTCATAATAGTGTGCAAAGAAAGACTTTGGCGTTACAAAGTACAATATCAAATTGTGAGTACGGGAAGATTTCTGTAACTTTTTATGTTCCAAGTTTAGTCGGTTTCTTTATATGTGATATAAAAACAAATTAATAATTGTATTAACTGTTAGTGTCATTCTGAAGAAAATGTTATAAAAGCCACCTAATGTCCTAATTTACAGTTCGTAAATTAGGACGTAATATTTTAGTGTTTTTTTTACGTTATATGGTGTAAAATATCATATATGAGCATGAAAATACGAACATTACTTACTAAAACTTCACATGTTTAACAAATAAGAAAAAATTGTCCGGGACTGAAATACTATCTCGAATCCGTGCTATAATCGACACATTTGACCGTGAGATTTACATATATTAAAAGGTCGGAATTTACGAGATTATCCAAATCATTCGATCCAGTTGAATAATAATTGCCGTTGATCAAATATCCATGCGCACTTACCGCAGCAGCTAGTACGAGGCAAAGGACTTTCTTGACATGTAACATCTTTCTATACAACTCAGTGAAGTATGGACGAGCGTCGAGCGTGTTCTTCTATGTTTTATAGATCTGTGACACCCCAGGGTCTGCCCGTGTTTATGATGTTCGTTTGTAATTTGTCTCAAATTACACGTAGAATACAGGCTGAAATACCGAAAATTCAGTCAGCGTTTGTTTGGGGCGACTTAGATCACTAAAAAGGATACTAATGCGTCACAAATGGATTATCAACGGAACGTACGGCAGGAATGTGTGCTTAAGGCTTACTAAAAATAATATCAATAACCATAATATCAGAAAATAAATATAATAGATATAAAATTAGTAATCGCACAATAATGAAGCAATACAGGTTGGCTACATATATCCATCCACTATAGCTTCTGTATAGCTCCGCTATTGTGCGATATTAACTTTAGTGATGTCAA
Source organism: Ophion ellenae (assembly GCA_963210295.1). Classification (NCBI taxonomy): domain Eukaryota; kingdom Metazoa; phylum Arthropoda; class Insecta; order Hymenoptera; family Ichneumonidae; genus Ophion; species Ophion ellenae. Next base: position 38,125,244 of record OY723391.1, on the reverse strand, counting down.
TAAAAGAAAACCACTTTTCCGAAGTACATTTTTCTGAAAATGTGTTTTTTTCATCAATTAGATAAAATACATTTTTTTTGTAAAAATTAAGGAATAATCACATTATGAAATTTTCAAAAAATCGATTATTTTTGCATTATCCGATAGTATAGACGGCTAAAAACATGCAGTCCAATATTTGGGGTGAAATTCGAATTTTTCCGGTTGCCACAGCTTTTTTCAGAAAAAGAGATTCGACCAGCTGCGTGAGACCTAGCGCGGACGAGCGCGTTTTTCTCGTAACCTCGTTTTTCAAAATGGCGTACACTCTCAAAGAACGAGCTTTTCAGCTATCTGTCTCGAATGTTGACTGCTGTGAAAGCTTTTTGTCAACTGTCATATTCTTTTTAACGGAAAGCTATCGAAAAAATTGTTCATATTCGATACTTTTTTTTCAAGCAGTCGCCTCCATAGCAAGATGGCTTCTATACTGATTAATAATCATATTACAAATTTTGTTCCAGATAATATTTACGGCAGCAACCGTGTACACCGTAACGACTCCTTTTTATCGAAGACATTCTTGACCGTTAAAAAAATGTAAAAACAAATGAGTAAAGGTTTGAAAATTTATTTTCTGTTCTTCATGAGTGCTTTGATTTGACGTAAAAAAATCAGACTGATTAGCGTCTTTTATGCATCGAAAAAAAAATCGCGAAGATCAGGACATTTTATTGACCGAACTTATGTGCACAAACATCAATTGATAAAATGATTGATAAAAGTATAAATGAAATTATATAAGTCAACGATACATTTTTTCGATTAAAAGTATCCGCTATGTCGAAATCGCATATTTATTTAAGAATTCAAGGAAGTTTCAAATAATATCTGTCATGGGGATACAAATTCACTACATCACTACCGCGTTTGTCTATCTGCAGAATTCGAGAGCGATCCACTAATCGATTGAAGAAGAACAACACTGAATAGGAACAATCGATTGGTAAATAAATAGAATAAAGAGAATTCGCCTAAAAATACAGCGATTCTACTCACATTCACAAAAATGTACTGGAAGAACTAATAAATAATGTATAAAGGATTTTCGAAAATGACGTCACCCAAGAAATTCGCTGAAAATGTTCGTTGTGGTCCTTTTCGAGATATGCAGATCGTTACCGTTCTGCGATCTCGTCGCCCGTTATAAGACACGTGTTATTTTCGGAGAGCCACAAAATTGTTAAAGTTCCGTCACTTACATATCGATGATCCTTTGCGGGCTGATCGTTGTGAATCGTTAGGTGGCCAGATGAAGACTGATTTTTTCAAGCGAGCTCCGCTAGCATAAATGCGGTCTGCTTCCATCGCAAAACGTTCCAAAACTTTCGAATCGTACGATGCATATTATCCAGCGGCACGCTTCGCCAAAGTCACCTCGAAAAGACCATACGCTCGTGCAAAAATGCTGCGCATTGAAATGTTGCATTCTGTTCAATACTTAACATGCATAAACTGTGCGGCGTTGGTGGGGTCTGATAACACTGAATGTTTCGTAATTCTTGTTTTCTTAATCTAAAATAACCTTCAGCCGTCTCCGATATTAAAGAGGAAGATACTTTTAGGCGAGGGAAAAATTGCTGATTTTCATGATTTTTTTTAAATGAAAAGATTTTTTTCGCCATTTTGAAGACTTAGGGTATGTTTCATTACTACTTTTGGCTGTTACGTGGTATTTACAAAAATTAATCTTCAAATATGGAGGAGGTATGGCACGGTCTTCTTAATGTCGGCGGGATTAATCTGAAAAAGAACCAATGAAAACTTCAAACCCAAACAAACTCATGCGTAGAACATGAATCAAGAAAAGGTGAGAAATGTTGGAAATCGATGAAATGGTACGCTTTCAGAAACGAAAGATTGGATTTTCCGAAACAAATTGAGGCAATTGTCAATTTAAAAAACCCTTCTTTTCCGAAACCATTCAGGGTCATGTTTTAGACAATAAGATTAGGGAGATTTAAACCAAATTTAATCAGAATCGCTCCACTAGTTTTTCGCTATACGTCAGGCCAGTTTTGAAAAGACAGTTTGGAAGACCGTGGAATACCGCCGCCATTTTTGAAGATTCATTTAAAAATAACGAGGAACAACCAAAAGTAGTAGTAAGACGTACGAATCAGTCTCATAAATGGTGAAGAATCTTTCCTTTAAAAAAAAATCATGAACATCAGCAAATTTTTTCATAAACACAAGGTATCATCCCCCTTAAGATGTGCAAGAGTGGCGACATCATATAAGAGAGCGATAGGCGACACGTGGAAATTCGCGTTGATAAACGAACTAGAGTGGCTCGCCAAGCGCATACATCGACGTGAAAAGTGACCGATTGAGAATGCAACACGACGTAGAAAATTCATATTTTTATCTAACTGTGTATATTGTTTAAATCAAATAAGATGTCAAGTTTGTGAGGTCAAAAGGGCAGGTAACTGATCTGATCTGTACTTCCAGGGATCGTTAATTTAATTTTCATTCACACAATCAATTGTGGGTATCAAAGTGTTTGAGGGCTGTCGGAGTTTTGAAAATGTCGACTTTCCGATTTTGACGAATTCCGAAAAAAATAACATTCCAAAAGTATTTTCTGAAAAGTTCAAGTTGACGCATTTGTAGGTGGGTTCCGTGATCCGGTGAACTTCAAACGCGGTTCTCTAAAAAGGACGTTTTCAAATTAAGGGACCAGAATTCCTCAAAAATCACTCCACCGATAAACTTTAAATTTTGGAAGTTTCTTTTACGCATTCAAAAGTAGTGCTTGAAGGATTTTTTTTCGATGGATAGTTCTGTTTTCTCAACGAAAATAGAGCGTTCTTTCACCGAAAGTCGATACTTCGAGTAGAAATCTTGTTCCGCCTATAAGAAGGCCCGGATCCGGAATCCTGATTTTTTTCAGGCCATCATCCGGATTTTTCATCAAGCCCTGATCAGTTTTGAATCGCAATCCCTGACTTCAGTATGGTTGGGGTGAAAGATCACGACTTGACCAGGATGAAAAATTGAGTCTTGATCAGGGTGAAGAGGTAAGGCCGGACGTGCAATTCGAAGTGTGAAGTTCGCTGTTGCTTGGGAAACCACAAACTCATCACATTCTTCATTGCACTGCCAAAAAAGTATTGAATTTAAATAGGATCTATTTAATCCTAGTAAGGTTTTTCCTTGTCTTGCGGCCTACTACGATACTATTTGTTTTAAATATATTTTTTTAGAATATAGATTAAAATATTTCATAAATCCAAAATAAATTGAAATACTTAATTTAGAGTTAGACCACAATGATATCGTACCATTGTGGTCGAAAGTGCATATATGTATGCATTTTCGTCGCAGATATGTCATAAGATAGTACATGATTTCTTTTAACTATTTGGTGTATCACATAAACTATATCAATTAGTTAATATCATTGTGCTAATTAGAAAGGTTCATCGAATATCATGCTATATATTTTTTAAACATAACCGACATATACATATATTAGGGTGGTTCACTTTTTACCTTTATTTCTTTGCGGGATACCTGATCAAATTGTGACAAATAGAAGGACAAAAATCCGGCAACGGCTCCCCGTAATCGGAAAGTATTTAGTGGTTGCTTCCGAGCATTATAACATTTTTACTATACATTTGTCCCACCATGGAGCCTCGATTCCTGTCAAGTATGTGATGCGATCTATCGAATTGCGTTTAAACGCTACTTTTATTCTCACTTATTCTCGGTTGGTGACCAGTTTCGCCATATGCACGAGGTCTTAAAGTGGGAGTAACTGATCGTCAGCGGCGCAGTGGTGGAGCTTGATACTATATCGTCTATTGGAGCACACTATACCGTCCACCGTGCTAAGTCAAAACGCTCGTGTTTACTTGCCCTTGTTTTCGTTCATGTAAAATCAAGTCTCAAGGTGTAGTTGCGATCGACTATTTTGTATGTGAAAAATCTTTTGTCATAAGTGTCCTGATTTACTCATGGAGATCGTCATGGAGATCTCTCAGAAGTCTAATCTCCTGAATAGGCACTTATTTTATTCGAGCTGCCGTCATCATATTCACGAACCTCTATTAGAAACATGCTTTTTCTACCTGTATGGATGGTATAACCTCTGGGCCGAACGTACCAATGTTTGTTCGTTTTCGCGACGAATAGGATTCTCTGGATTACGTGAGCTACGTAACGCAAAAAGATGAATCACCTCAATCAGCGATGAACAACGCGAACATACTCCAGCTTTTATTGGGAACATGCTAGAAAATTTCCAATCATGGGATGATTATAATGAACTTTTGCAGCTTGTGAAATTATTTCTCAGCGGCAAAATATAGATGATGATCCGAGCACCAGGAGCCGTACACCGAGCAAGGTGGATGGTGAAAGCTATCTTGCATTAAAAAATCACATATTCCGAAATCATTTCCGAGTCACCGTTGCTGAGGCAAAAGGTTTTCGGAGAGTCTTCATTTTTATAGAAATAATTTACGTTAGGGGCCAGTCCACTTTGGAGCCACGGAAGATATGAATATAAAAGTTGTTGGGCTTGATAAATAAAGTCTGGAAATACATTTAAAAAATGTAATTCATTTTTACGTACAAAAACTGTAGTTTAACGTAACGCCTCAAAATAGGTGGGCTAGGTAGCTCCATCACAACTCGGCAACGGCTTGTTTGAAACAAAAAAATCAAAGTCCATTAGATTCATTATGACACCAGCTACAAAATTACCCTCGGATATAAAGTTTTGTCAAAAAATAAAAAAATGGCAAATGAAAAACGAAAAAAGTAAAATAAACGCGTTTTTTCGCAGTTTTTCGCAAAAATCAAAAGTAAAAATCAAAGATTTAAAACCATCGAGGGTCAGCTTGCTGCGAATCATGTTTACAATATGTGATTCAAATTTCAAGAGAATCGGTTTATTAGCTTTAGAGATACGATGGAGTGAGATTTTGAAAACGTTGTTTCGAGAAAAACGCGTTTGAAGTTTATACTATGAAAAACTCTTACCTAAACTCAATCGACAATTCCTGCACCGTACAAAATCCCTTCTGATAGCTCATCATCGTCGATTTCGTCAAGTCTTGCTTGCTTTCGATTTTTTGACGATTTCAAAGTGGACTGACCCCTTAAAGCGTGGTACGAGGCGACTTGCGCTATTGCCGCTCCACGTAATGATTCGAACCTCCTACAGATACCAGATCATTATAAGGATCACGATGTTGAAGTGGCAACTGCCGTCCTAAACAAGTTCTTGAACCATCCATGGTATCTGTCAGAAGAGTTAATCTTTGTGTCGCAGGACCCAAGGATGTATATTTTTTGTATGATTGATTTCACAGAAATTTCTATGTTTGCCTCTTCGATACCTAAAGCTCCGAGAATTTTTCATTGACGAAGTTCGATGCAATAACAATTCATATCCGTGGCCTGACTTTGTTCGCGATAGGGCTAACAAATCCATAAATTTGTCATGGCGATGCTTAAGGGGGGATTGTCTTTTTTTTTCGCAAAATTTACCGCTTTTTGGGAATTTTTTTCTGAAGAAAGTATACAACGGAGAACTTGTGAAACTTGGCATATAGTTTTATTGATCTGTTTACTACATACAAAAAATTTTTTAAACAATTTCATCAAAAAATCCGCCTCCCACCCCCCTCGACGCGCGATGGTCCTTTTTTGATGGTGTGCACGATTATAGCCTTCACGTTCATCCTGCAACAAAAACCCAAAAAGCATTTTACTTTAGACACATATAGCTATCGTTCGATGAAGGGAAAAAAAATTGACGATTTGGTGACGTTTTGAACTTGAAGTATCGATTTTTCGAAAAAAATTGATCGATTTTTTGTTATAAATAAAAAAACTATTAAACGTATTGCTTTTTTGCTTCATCAAACGATAAAAGGATGTCAGCTGAGCATTCTGTCCAAATTTGAAGGCAATCGGTTGAATAGTTTTTAAGAAATCGTGCACACCATCAAAAAAGGACCATCGAGCGTCGAGGGGGGTGGGAGGCGGATTTTTTGATGAAATTGTTTAAAAAAATTTTTGTATGTAGTAAACAGATCAATAAAACTATATGCCAAGTTTCACAAGTTTTCCGTTGTATACTTTCTTCACAAAAAAATTCCCAAAAAGCGGTAAATTTTGCGAAAAAAAGGACAATCCCCCCTTAAACATTTTTCATTTGTTGCGCTCGATGCGAGGCTGAGCAAAATGTTCAGCACCTCGCTACGTGCGGTTATACATTTTTCGTTGTCTCTGAGCGATGAAAAATTCATCTGTCTGACTTTTCGGTGCCCAGAAAATTATATATTTTTCGATACCCATGTTCGAATCAAGAGAATTTCACATTTTTTGCGTTTCATTCTCTCTGGTACAAAGTTTTATGTGGATGAGCTCAATGTTCTATTTTCCGCCCTATACACAATTGAGAAGAATATTTTGAGGTTAGAGTTGGCCACACGGAAAAGCTTCGGAAGACTTGTTTTTGGTTCTGAAAAAGGATCGTTTGTTTCACATCTCCACCTATGAACGCTCTAACCATGTTTAGAGGTAAGAGCTGTCAAAACTAATCACTCTGTGTACATGTAATATATTTATATAAAACTATTTATAGAAAAACTAATTTATATAAAAAAGCATTGTTTATTCTGATTACGTATATAAGAACTTTGATGTCACTATCGATAACATTATCGATGAGTATTATGAAAAAACAGCTTTAGTGAATGTTTTATACAACTCATAATAGAATTTTGAGTCATTTATAGTTATGCCTACTTATATTTATGCCACGAGATTATTTATTATTACCATTTATTAATATTAAGTGTTGCCGAAATACGGCAACTTCGCAGACATAGAGCTTGGCAGCAATGTTCTTTATTCGCCAGCCAAGATTCGATTCATCAAATCTTGATGGTCCAATACTGAATATATATTGTTTACGATGGGCAAAATCGGTTTTTTTTCGAAATGTTTACGAAGATTTGGTTTGTGAACGTTTTGCCCATCCGACCGCACGTATAATTACATACATCAAACTATTTTTTATCTCTGGTGATTGCCGGGGAATTTTGTTTTAAACATTCGTAAATAGGCAGTACAGTCTGGACAATAACACATATATTTTTTTTTCAATCTTGGATTGTGGATAATGCTTCAATCTCTATAATTCAGTTAATTGTATAAGTGGGGATAGAAAGGGTGTCGTTGTTTTCCATTTCTTTCTTAGATTTCCATTCGGCAATGGCTTCCGACTTTGGGTTGAACGTACTCCTGTTATATCTTATTGTCGATAATTTCGCCCACTGCAAAAAACCTGGAGGTAGCTGATTGGACGATTTCCGGCAATCGAAGCTCATCCTGGGGGCAAGAAAAAAACTGTGTCCGGTCAACTCTAAAAATTCGTGGAGATTTCGGAAAAACTTCGAACTCAATTGACATAATCTGCTTAAGGTATTCCTTTCGCGGGGGGCCGTTTTTGTGGGGGCATGAGAGGGGTCCTTCTGAATCATCGGTAAATTACAATGACACTCAATAAAAAATAAGTTACAATCAATTATTATACACAACGATAAACTTGGATAAAACATTTCGCGAAAATGTAGTAGATTTGGACATTTATTTGAAACGTCACGGCTACAATACTTCTGATAGTCACATTTTTCTAAGTGTCATCATTAATATTTCCCTTAAACATTCGGTGACCCCCCTGTATTTATTGCCGTTACGGAATCTTTGGATTTGTTTACACCGGTGACCAGTTTATATCAAGCATGTAGAGTTATTTGGTGTATACATTATTAGATAGAAATGTAGCCAGCGTGTCGTTTCCATGAAGAGCCGTATAAACGAGACGATTTTTAGAGTCGTCATTTTTTATTCAAAGTTCGATAACTTGGCTTGAAATTTTACCCATATACTGGGATGTACTTTTACTTCATCATAATCGAAAATCAGTTCATTGTTAACTTGTTGTTTGTCGGGTTCACGAAAGGAATACCTTAAGGGGGGATTGTCTTTTTTTTCGCAAAATTTACCGCTTTTTGGGAATTTTTTTGTGAAGAAAGTATACAACGGAAAACTTGTGAAACTTGGCATATAGTTTTATTGATCTGTTCACTACATACAAAAATTTTTTTAAAACAATTTCATCAAAAAATCCGCCTCCCACCCCCCTCGACGCGCGATGGTCCTTTTTTGATGGTGTGCACGATTTCTCAAAAACTATTCAACCGATTGCCTTCAAATTTGGACAGAATGCTCAGCTGACATCCTTTTATCGTTTGATGAAGCAAAAAAGCAATACGTTTAATAGTTTTTTATTTATAACAAAAAATCGATCAATTTTTTTCGATAAATCGATACTTCAAGTTCAAAACGTCACCAAATCGTCAATTTTTTTTCCCCTTCATCGAACGATAGCTATATGTGTCTAAAGTTAAATGCTTTTTGGGTTTTTGTTGCAGGATGAACGTGAAGGCTGTAATCGTGCACACCATCAAAAAAGGACCATCGCGCGTCGAGGGGGGTGGGAGACGGAATTTTTGATGAAATTGTTTAAAAAATTTTTTGTATGTAGTAAACAGATCAATAAAACTATATGCCAAGTTTCACAAGTTTTCCGTTGTATACTTTCTTCACAAAAAAATTCCCAAAAAGCGGTAAATTTTGCGAAAAAAAAGACAATCCCCCCTTAAAGAAATTGAACCTCGGGGTCACTCTCAGCTTTCTTTCCTTGTATTAAAAAGGGTATAACGCTTTTTTTTCACCCAAGAATCGTTTTTCAAATTTCATTTCGAAACTTCGACTGCAATGTTGCATTGAGAATGCCGTGAAATGGGAGTAATTCTTGATGATCATTTCTATTGGACAAAATTGATTTCAATCAGTTTTTATTATCGTTGTTGTTAATTGTAACACCTGAAATTAATTTCCAAATGTCTCAGAGATTATATTTCAACGGATTGCAATGGCATCGGAATAATATACACCTCTTCGATGAATCTCACAGCTTCGTCTTCGGGAATACGATATTCATTGTACATGACTACGTAGTTTTCGACCTCATCCAGGACGTTATCCAAACGGTCAAGCGCCTCATCTAGGATTGAGGACAATTCGTCGCGTGTTGCCGCTTCCCATGTGGCATACCGCGTGCGGGTCTCGAGGATCTGTTGGCACGGCATGACGGAATAATTCACTTGATCCTTGATCGTATCAATTTTTCGCTTTCGTTATTCTCTCTTATCCATTCGTTCTTTGTTGTAAGTTACTCATTTTTTTGCACTACTTACGGTTTGGTTATCAGCATCATCCCGTTCCTCCAATCGACCTAACCTGGATGAAACCCTCTCCATTACAGACTCCAAGTTCTGTGTCATCGAGTCGTGCACGGCGACGATGGATGATTCGGCCTCGGCGATTGCTTTCATATAACTTTTCTGGGCCAAAAACAATAGGCCCCCGACGGCAACGCTCGATGCCTTGTTGAATGAGAATAAGGATTTTATCATTTGGCGTTACCTCACTTCTTTAAGAAAAATAATAATAATAATATTGAAAATTATGATGATCGTAGGAATTTTAGGTTGATAATTCAATGGAGCTGTAATAGAATTTTTTGTTATTTTCATGTAAACACTACCAATGGTGGTATTGCGTTTTTTTTTGTTATTAATTACTTTTTTATTTTTCTTAACATTTTATTTTATCCTCGTAGCTCCTAACGTACTCAATTAAAACCAAACTCGCAGACGAAGTTCAGTCCTGACTTTGTGAACCATTGCTAAGAATGGAGACTTAACGTGCTAAAATAAGTGCGATCGTTACAGATCCCATTCGACTGGTTGATTTTATGTTTTAGTAAATTAAGCTAAACTATCTCACAATATTATGTTTGTAGTTTCGCGTTACAAAGTATAATATCAAGTCGTGATTACAAAAAGATTTTTGTAACTTTTTATGTTTTTATGTTTATTCGGATTCTTTATTTGTGATATGAAAACAAGTTAATAATTGAATTAACTTTTGGTGTCATTCTGAAGAAATTTTTATAAAAGCATAATGTTCGTACATTAGGACATAATATTTTTGTGTTTTTTTACGTCAGATGGTGTAAAACATCATATATGAGCATGAAAATGCGAACATTCGACCGTGAGATTTACATATATTAAAAGGTCGAAATTTACGAGGTTATCCAAATAATTCCATGAAGTTGAATAATAATTGCCGTTAGTCAAATGCGCACTTACCGCAGCAGCTAGTACGAGGCAAAGGACTTTAGTGACATGCAACATCTTTCTATACAACTCACTGAAGTATGGACGAGCGTCAAGCGGATTGTTCTATGTTTTATAGATCAGTAACACCCCGGGAACGGCCCGTGTTTATGCTATTCGATTGTAGTTTGTCTCAAATTAGACGTCGAATACAGGCTGAAATACCGAAAATTCAGTCACCTTTTGTTTGGGGCGACTTAGATCACTAAATAGGATGCTAATGCGTCACAAATGGAGTATCATCGGAACATACGACACGCGTGTGTGCTTAAGGCTTATTAAAATTAATATGAATAATATCAATAACCATAATTTCACAAAGTAAATAATATACATATAAAATTAGTAATCGCACAATAATGAAGCAATACAGGTTGGCTACATATATCCATCCACTATCGCTTCTGTGTAGCTCCGTTATTGTGCGATATCAACTGTATCGATGTAAATTTAAAAAAAACCCCACTGTTTCGATGTACATTTTTCTGAAGATGTGGTTTTTTCAACAATTAGGCAAAATACATTTTTGTGTAAAAATTAAGGATCAACCCAGTGCAAAAACCGCTGCCCCTAATGGGAAACGAATGTTAATCCCCATTACATTGTAATGAGTAATGGGGATTTTTTTTACATTAGATTGCATTAGTAATGTGAAAAAATGCCATTATTCATTACCTTATTTTTTGTAATGTAAAAACATTCCATTGCTCATTACATTTCATTTTGTAATGTAAAATATTTCCATTACTCGTTATATTGGACTTTGTAATATAATGAGGAATGCAAATATTTTACATTACAAGATTTAATTAAATGTGTAATGAAAAATTTTTACATATCAAAATCCAATGTAATCGGTAATGAAATTTTTTTTCATTACAAAATGTAAAGTAATGAGTAATGAAAACGCTAATGCATCACAAAAAGTAATGCATTATTTGCAATCTCGATGTATATATTTATTATTTTTGAAAGTATTTGATAAAAGTAGACATAACTTTTTCAAAAGTACGTTCGTATAGTTTCGTAAACATTAATCATTTCCGCCTATCATCACAGTGTAAAATTTTCAAAAAATCGATTATTTTTGGAGTATCCGATAGTATAGACGGCTAAAAACATGCTGTCCAATTTTTGGGGCGAAATTCGAATCATTCCGGTTGCAACGGCTTTTGTCAGAAAAAGAGATTTGACCAGTTGCGTCAGACCTTACGCGGACGGGCGCGTTTTTCTCGTAACGTCATTTTTCTAAACGGTGTACACTCTCAAAGGACGAGTTTTTAAGCTATCCGTCTCAAATGTTGACTGCTATAGAAACTTTTTTTTAACCTTCATATTTTTTTAACGAAAAACTATCGAAAAAATAGGTTAAATTCGATACTTTTTGTTTCAAACCACCGCAATTTTATCAATTTTCTTTAACCTCCAAATCAAGATAGTGGCTTCCATACTGATTTATAATCATATTGCAAATTTCGATTCAGATAATATTTACGGCAGCAACCGCGTAAACCGTGACGACCCATTTTTTCGAAGACATTTTTTGCCGTTTACAAAATGTAACAACAAATTAGTAAAAGTTAGAAAATTTATTTTCTATTTTTCATGAGTGCTTTGATTTGACATTAAAGAAACCAGACTGATAGCGAATTTTAACCATCGAGAAAAAAATTGCCAAAATCAGCTATTTTTCGACCTGTTACAATGTGATGATCCCTTGAGGCCTTAGGCCACAGTAACGGGTATAAAATCATGTGCGAATTTAACATTTTTTTTCGTATGAAAAAGTGATTCGCTTATTAAATTAAATACACATCTACTTAGTATGAATATCAAGTAGTTAGAAAATATTTGTAGAAAGTCGCAAAAACCGAAGTTTTCGGAGAGCGAGACTTCTCATAACAATCTCTCATAAAATAACATAACAATCGATGAAATATGTTTTGACTTTGGAAAGATTGGACATTGGACATTGAGGTTAACTTCAACGCGACGTTTTTTATTTGCAATCGCAATATTTTCTTTTCATTTTCTAATTCTTGTCCGTCAGAATCTACATTTGTCTCTAAACTGGACTTCAGGTACAATCCCGTTACTCTTTTGATAAACTTCCACAGTATTTTCATTCTCCATGTTAGCCGGCTACAAAAAATAATAAGCCGGGCGCGTGGAACCGATGACAGCCACCGAAAATGCGACGATGCTAAACGTCAACGATATGGCGTACTACTGAAGTCGAGGAGTAGATTATTAAGGTTGTTTCCATATTATAAAAATGATGGGAAACTCGAAATTGAATACTTAAAAAATATTTCTCGAAAAATAGGTCATATACATATATCTAAAAGGTGGTATTGCGGCGTGAAATAGACTCTAAGTTTACTAGCATAGTCATCACCGTACCTCCTTAACAGAGAGAATTTTATTGACCGAACTCATGTGCACAAACATCAAATGATAAAATGTTAGATAATAGCATAAATGAAATTATTTAAGTCAAAGATATAGTTTTCCGATTAAACGTATCCGCTTATGTCGAAATCGCATATTTGTTTGAGAATTCAAGGAAGTTTCAAATAATATCTGTCATGGGGATATTAAGGGGTTACCCACACTTGCGATTTTGAAAAAATCGATTATTTTTATTGCATTTTTTTTAAGTATAAGTATCTGAGAATATGTCCTGCAAATTTCAAGTCGATCTGAACAAAATTGACTGAGATATGAGCGTTGAAAGCGAAGAATCCGCGTTGAAAGAGCGTTGAAAGAGAAACTTTAACCGCGTTTTTCTCAAAATGGCATTTCTGATGTCGGTGACCAAGATTACTCGGACACTAATGCACCGATCTTCTTGAATTTTTGCAGGCTTATTTAATACATAAAAATGTAGTCTCTAATCGTTCGACTTTTTTTCGAAAAAAATGGCCCTTTTATAGCCAAAAAACGGCCGTTTTTTTTCGTTGAAATCGAACCATTAACTTTGACTGTCCGCCATTCTGTGAAAAATGAATATTTTTTAAAATCCTTCGATTAAAGACTAGTTTATACTTATATTTGACTAAATCCATCCGCATTTTTTTTTCAGATGATCCACTTCGCCGCAATGTTGGTCACCGCAAACCGTGTATATAAAAACATTATTTCATTGACAGCCATTTGCCACTAAACAATGTAATATTTTTCAATAAAAAAATTACTGAAAGTTCTTCAAGATGTGTTCTTTAAGATGGTATATTGATCGATTAAAAAAGTTTTGTAGTTTTCTTTTAAAAAATTCATGAAAAAGGCCTTTTTTGCGCTACAAGTGGGGGTAACGCCTTAATTCACTGCATTACTACCGCGTTTTTCTCTTTACGCAGAATTCGGGAGCGATCCACTAATCGCTTGAAGAATAACAGCACGCTGAAAATGAATAATCGATTGGTAAATAAATAGAATAAAGAGAAGTCGTCTAAAAATAAAGCGATTATACTCAAATTCGCAAAAACGTACCCGAAGAACTAATAAATAATGTTTAAAGGATTTTCGAAATTGACGACTCCCAAGAGATTCGCTGAAAATGTTCGTTTTGGTCCGTTTCGAGATATGCAGATCGTTATCGTTATGCAATCTCGTCGCCCGTTATAAAACACGTGTTATTTTCGGAGAGCCACAAAATTGTAAAAGTTCCGTCACTTACATATCGAAGATCCGTTGCGGGCTGATTGTTCTGAATCGTTGGGCGGCCAAATGAAGACTGATTTTTTTAAACGAGCTCCGCTAACACAAATGCGGTCTGCTTCTATCGCAAAACGTTCGAGAACTTTCGAATCGTACGATGCTTGTTATCCAGCGGCACGCTTCGCCAATGTCACCTCCAAAAGACCACAGGCTCGTGCAAAAATGCTGCGCATTGAAATGGTGCATTCTGTTCACCACTTAACATGCATCGATGTTTCAATTCGGATGCAAATGGATGTAAACTGTGTGGCGTTCGTGGGGTCTGATAACACTGGATGTTTCGTGATTCTTTTTTTCTTACTCTAAAACAACCTTCAGTCGTCTCCGATATTAAGGGGAAAGATATTTTTAGGCGAGGAAAAAAAGGCTAATTTTCATGATTTTTATTTAATGCGAAGATTTCTTTGCCATTTCTAAGACTTAGGGTATGTTTCATTACTACTTTTGGCTGTTACATGGTATTTTTTAAAATTAATCTTCAGAAATGGCGGAGGTATGGCACGGTCTTCTTAACGTCGGCAGAATTAATCTGAAAAAGAACCAACCAAAAATTCAAACCCAAACGAACGCATACGCAAAATATGAATCAAGAAAAGCTGAGAAATATTGAAAATCGATAAAATGGTACTTTTTGAGAGAAAAACGTTGAATTTTCCGAAAAAAAATAGTTACAATTTACAATGAAAATATACTTTTTCTTAATTATCTAAATCATTCAGGGTCATGTTTTAAACAATAAGATTTGGAAAGTTCATACCAAATTTGATCAAAATCGGTTAATTAGTTTTTTCGCTATACGTCACGCTAGTTTTGAAAATACCGTCTGGAAGACCACGTCATACCTCCGCCATTGTCAAAGATTAATTAAAAAAATACCGACGAATAACCGAAAGTAGTTATAAATCATACGACTCAGTCTCATAAATGGTGAAGAAATCGTTCTTTAAAAAAAAATCATGAAAATCAGCAGATTTTACCATCGACTGAAGGTATCATCCCCCTTAAGGGGCCAGTCCACTTAGAAAATTTCAAAAAATCGACAGCAAGCAAGATTTGAAGAAATCGACGATGATGAGCAATCCGAGTTTTTCATAGTATAAACTTCAACCGCGTTTTTCTCGAAACAACGTTTTCAAAATCCAGCTCCATCGTATCTCTAAAACTATAAACCGATTCTCTTGAAATTTGAACCACATATTGCAATCATGATTCTTAACAAGATGACCCTCGATGGTTTAAAAATATTGATTTTTACTCTTTTTTTGCGAAAAACTGCGAAAAAATGTGTTTTTTTTACTTTTTTCGTCTTTCATCTGCCATTTTTTTATTTTTTGATAAAACTTTATATCCGAGGGTCATTTTGTTGCTGGTGTCATACTGAATCTAATGGAATTTGATTGTTTTGTTTCAGACAAGCCGTTGCCGAGTTGTGATGGAGCAACTTGGCCCACCTATTTTTGAGGCGTTGCGTTAAACTATAGTTTTTGTACTTGAAAATGAATAAATATGAATTCAATTTTTAAAAAAATGTATTCCAAGACTTTATTTATCAAGCCCAACAACTTTTATATTCATATATTATATAAAATCCTCAAAAAAACATCGCGAAGTTAGCCTTTTTTCGTGGTTCCAAAGTGGACTGGCCCCTTAAGGTGTGCAAAAGTGCCGAGATCACATAATAGAGCTATAATCGACACGCGGAAATCCACGCTGATAAACGCAAGGAAAGTGGCTCGCCAAGCTCGTAGATGGACGTGAAAAGTGACCAATTGAGAATGCGACACGAAGTAGAAAATTCATATTTTTATCTAACTGTTTAAATTGTTTGAATCAAATCGAGTTTGTAAGGTCTAAAGGGCATGGAACTGATCTGATCTTCACTTCCACGGATCGTTAATTTAATTACCGTTTACGTCATCAATTGAGCGTAACAAAGCGTTCAAGGGCTTTAACATGACGACATTTTTCAAAATATCGATGTTTCGATTTCGAAAGAAAAACATTTCAAAATTATTTTCTCAAAATTTCGCGTTCTCGCGTTCATAGGTAGATTCCGCGATCCGGTGAACTTCAAACACGTTTCTCTGAGAAGGACTTCGTCAAATTAAGGGGTTATATACAGTTAAAATGTTCGAAAACTCGATTTTTTTTAAATTTTATTTTCATTTTTAATTACATTTATTTAAATACACACACAGAAAAATTCTTTTCAATCTGGCGAATATTCTCTAAGTTACACGCACATTTGTATTGACGTGCCAGAGCGTTCGAAAGTGCTTTTGAAACTTTAAACGCGTTTTTCTCAAAACTGTAGGTTTAAAGTCGGTGAGCAAGATTTCTCGGGAACAGCTGAACCGATCAGTCTCAAATTTTAACACAATCTTTCAAGTATATTTTTTAGTGATTAATCGAAGGTTTTTTCTCGCCGATGAATATTTTTAAGGCCTACATTTTTGTCAAAAATCGATTTGTTTTTTGAGGAGCCGCTATTTTGCCAAAAATCATTATTTTGCTTATTCCTTCGATCAATTACGAGATAATCCATTATATTAACGAAACATTGTTGGTTCTTTCATTTTAGATGATCCAGTCCAAAGATATCGTGTTCACCGCAAGACCCCTTTTTTAGAGGTGCTCCCGGAGATCAGCTATATCAGCTTTAAAAATAATTATTGTTGTCATTAACAATTATCTGACGAAATTTGTCACTTTCCAAAAATTTGCCTAAAAAATCAAATGAACTCTGGAATATAAAAAAAAAATCCTACGTACTTCCATAGACACTGTATTTTTCAAGATATACTCAACATTTCAAGTGAATCGCTTGAAAATTTTCTGAGTTACGTTTCCGGCCAATTTAAAAAATGCATTTCTGAGATAGACGCTGCACAGCTGCCATTTTGAAATTAATCGCTCCAAAAAATTATTGTATACAGTCACTGATATGTATGATAAACACCTTTTTTGTAATTTCGATTTATTTTGTAGTTTAGCTGACAAAAAATCCCCAAAAATCCTGTTTTTCGGCCACTAGAGCGGCCTAACGCCTTAAGGAGGTTGGAGTGATTCAGTTGAGTCAAATGACGGTTTATTCATTTTTTTTTCAATGAACCTCAAAAAAATTCGTACGAAGTACAGATTTATTCTATATATGCTAATTTTTTAAAATATATAATTAAAGGGCAAAATTATGCATTTTAACATTTTTATTACGTAAAGTAGAAAAAACTTTTGTGTTACCACCAACTTGAAAAAGCATTACATTATCGATAATTATTATGAAAAAACTACGACGATGAATGTTTTATACAATTCACAATGAAATTTTGAGTAATTCATAATTATGCCCTAATCATATTCACGTCACGAGATTATTGGCCCATGGTTTGCGACGGGCAAGATGAGGATTTTTTTTTTCTAAATGTTCACAAATGTTGAGTTTGCGTTAATCCGTTGTTAGAAATGGCTTATCTTGTTGCTAAATAACAATAAAAATTACATAACCTTTAGTGTGAAAGTCTTGCCCGTCTAACCGCACGTTAAATTACATACATTAAACTATTTTTCATCTCTGGTGTTTGGTGGTGAAAAAAGTTTAAAAAATTCGTAAAGACTCAGTATAGTGTAAACAATAACATGTATTTTTTATTAAAGTTAACCTTGGAATGTGGCTAAGGCTCCAACCTCCTTAAGCACTTCGGACAATCTGCATTACTCTTTCGGTCACTGCCAAGATCGCGCCGTTTGTCGCGAAAAATGAAGAAAAAAATGTGGCTTCGAGCGACCTGACGATGTTACGACCATATTGGTTCCGGTGTAAATCCGGAGGATCGCTGGAGACGCGACGCGACAGTCTAGACAATGGTACATCGCGGCAATCCGGATTTGACGTTACGCTCTCGCAGTGTGGGATCGGATGGCCGACACCGGTTGGCGGGCGGCAAGCTCCGTGGCTTATATTTTCCGGCAGCCGCTTAGACCGGCGACGTCTGGACGTGTCATCGAGGCTGCGGACGCTCGACGAAGCGCGTTAAATTTCCTCCAATTGCCCCTCGGCGCGGAGCGGTCATCCCGCTCTCCGTACAACGTCTCGTCTCTCAGCCATGCAGCTCATCGGCTCCGCGTGTCTCTCCCTCTCATTTTTCGCCTCAGTCTCCGCCAATTTGCTCCTTGCTGTAAATTATTCCGCCGAGGATCACTCCTGACTTATCCTCTGGGGATGCGCGCTCGGATGTGCACAGGCATCCCTGTGTGCAGTCTCGGTATTTTGCCAGCATTGGATGCGTTTTTCGATCGCTTGCGATCGGACGATTCCGTTTTTATTTTCATCTTCCAGCAGGAGCTCCAGTCGAGATTAGAGCAGAGATTATATAGGGTGTCTCAAAATGACCTGACATTTTGATTTATTCATAAAACGTGCTATTTATTTGAAAAGTACGAATATTTTGGTTTTAAGGGGTTAGACCATAGTAACGGGCGAATTCATGTGCGAATTTAACAATTATTTTTCGTATGAAAAACTGATTCACTCATAAAATTAATTACACACCCATTTAGTGTGAATATCAAGCTTTTAGAAAATATATATATTCTTTTTTCGATGTAGAAAATGGCCGACTACTGATATTTTCTTTTGTTATCTTTTTTTAGGCGCTCCGCGACCTGACATTTAGCATCCACCATTTTTTGCCTAGAAGAAAAAAAAACAAAAATTCTAGGAATACTAAAAATAAAAAATATTGCTAGATATTCTAAAAATAAAAATTCTAGGAATTCTAAAAATGAAAATTTTGCTACGTATTCTAAAAATAAAAATTCTAGGAATTCTAAAAATAAAAAATATTGTTTTATTCAAAAGTTGTAGGTATTTGAACTTAAGGAATGAATTGTCAGTGAAACATTTCATTATAACTGCTCATAAACTGCTCGTGAAATGAAAAGTTTTCAATTAATCAGAAATTCTGTATGTACTTCTCTGCGAAATGCAATTAGGAACATAACTTTTAAATTTGAAGTAAATCGAGTGAAAATTGTTGAACTAATTTGTCACGCCAATTGGAAGAAAGCTGTTTCGGGAAGTTTCGAGTAGTCGGCCATTTTGTACATCGAAAAAAAAAATTCTTCTAACAGCTTGATATTCATACTAAATAGATGTGTAATTAATTTTACGAGTGAATCACTTTATCACACGAAAAAAAATTGTTAAATTCGCACATGCTTTTATACCCGTTACTGTGGCCTAGCTCCTTAAAGCCGAAAATATTCCCAAAAAAGATTTTCTCAGGCCATATTATTCCGCACCTCAGCACACAAGCTCCATTCAGATCGAAGCATCTCGGCGATCCTCAATTAACGTTTTTCGCCACCGACTTATCATACGAGCTACTAATTGGCCGTGATGTTGAAGTATTAAGGGGGTTGGACGGCAGAACGAACCGCTCGCTCGAGCATCATCGATTTTCTATTCTCAAACTCAAGTTGCAAGATATTGCGAAGTTTTTCATTTCGTTTTTCGACTCGATTTCTCGCAGCCGCGAGCTTGGAGCGAGCTTGGCCTCGGGAAGGGCGAAGTCGCGAGGTGTCGCGGGAAAATAAACGAAGCGCAAGGAGAGAGACGAGAGCGGAAGAGAAAGTTGGGCTGGAAGGAGCGAACAAGAGGGCCGATAGGAGGAACAAGGATAAAGAAGGGGGTGAAGAATATCGAGATAGGGGTGCGGATCGTCGTCGTTGAAGGGTGACTATGACGTGACACGTCAACCACCCCCCACCAACCCCCTGCCGCTTGCTGTTGGACTTTCCCTCCGAGCGCGAGCTTTCTCTACCCTAGCCACGCCAAACTCAAAATAACTTGCCGAACTTTAACCTCCGGAGTATAAAAGTACGCGGGATGCCCTTTTCTATCTGGCCCTGAAAATCTGAGGGAACGTCCGTGGGCGTATGGCCGTCAGGGTGGTAAGGGGGCGGTGAGGGAATGAACCGAAGAGGGAAGAGGGGTCTTTTCTTCCCGATAAAAACACGTCATATCCGTCATGGCAAGGCTCGCTCACCGCAGTGACAAGAAGCGGGAAGTTCCGCTCGCTCGCCCGATGAGAAGAAAAGCTTCTCGTGTTTGTTGCGCTCGGCTGTACGGAGAGCTTCCTCCATAAATGAGATACCGTTTTCCCCTCCGAGTCCCCTGTGGCCTTCGCTCGCCTTGTTTCGAGATTGCGGCACTCTTCACCTGCACATCCGCTCGATACTTTTCTCGATCCAACATTCGTATCCCCCACTCGGCGGAAAAGCCCCCACGACCGATGGATCGAAAATGGCAACGAGACTTCAGCCAACCAGAATGGGAATGACGGTCTTTTGATTTTTCGATCTTTATTGTAATTGGAAGGCCAATTCCGCAATGGTGCGGGTGGGAAGTCATAGGAAAGGACTCAATTGCACTGCACAAAACTAGGCGTGTTTGACGTGTGTTCAAAGTATGTGGA
This sequence comes from Ophion ellenae, assembly GCA_963210295.1. Lineage (NCBI taxonomy): Eukaryota > Metazoa > Arthropoda > Insecta > Hymenoptera > Ichneumonidae > Ophion > Ophion ellenae. Next base: position 38,104,732 of record OY723391.1, on the reverse strand, counting down.
AGTAACACAACATAAAGGCCAGACACGCGTCGCCATGTTGATTCTACACACTTATGCATTTGGTAACACGTAATGCGTTACAATAACTCACGTAATGCGTTAAAATTACACAGGTGAGTGTGCAATTTTTGCACATTCAATTATTGCGCACCTTCCTAGCTGTCACCATCAATATCACGCTTATTCGAACACGCATAAAGCGTGTGGAATCGACTAAACAACACACGTTGATAGCAACACACGAGCAAAAACAACACGGGAAAAAGCAACACAGTTTAAGTGTGTTAAGGAGGTACGGTGATTGGAGCGCGTTTAAGATAAAAGCCCGATTTTTTTTATAGTATTGTCGAGACCTTCGTCCATGCTTATGCGGAGTTTCCACGAGATTTACCGTACACTTTTCGAGTTATTAATTGTTAAAGTTGGTGAATTAGTCACACGTAGACGACAAAATGTGCCTGTCCTCTCATATATCGATTTTTTCGTGCTACTTGGAGCCAAGAAACACGTACAAAAAATTGATGGTTGCGTTCGTTGAATCTTTGTGATCGATAAGGCACCTTGAATTGGAAAGCTCACCGCAGAAATAAGCAATAAATTTAGAAACAAAGTCGCAAAAACCGAAGTTTTCGGAGAGCGAGACTTCTCGTGACGTAACAGCAGCCATCTTGCTCGACGTGTGGCAACGCCGGATACCCGCGCAAATTTGATTCGTCTATCGGATATTTTCAACGCGAATTAAAAATATGATTGTGCGAAGCCGTACATTTTTTAATGGATTATAAAGGGCCTTTCGTCGATTATTACTTAAAGTTCTTTTACGTACAGCAAAGTCATCTTAATTTTTCTGGCGACATGTACCTATACAACGCATCTATATATAAATTCAGCATGGGAGAACCGTCATATAAAAAAAACTTTCCTTTTTATACCTGCGAATATTGTGGAACTCGGGAAAGGGAAAAATAACATAACAATCGATGAAATATGTTTTGACTTTGGAAAGATTGGACATTGAGGTTAACTTCAACGCGACGTTTGTTATTTGCAATCGCAATATTATCTTTTCATTTTCTAATTCTTGTCCGTCAGAATCTACATTTGCCTCTAAACTGGACTTCAGGTACAATCCCGTTACTCTTTTGATAAACTTCCACAGTATTTTCATTCTCCATGTTAACCGGCTACAAAAAATCATAAGCCGGGCGCGTGGAACCGATGACAGCCACCGAAAATGCGACGATGCTAAACGTCAACGATATGGCGTACTACTGATGTCGATTAGTAGATTATTAAGGTTGTTTCCATATTACAAAAATAATAGGAAACTCGAAATTCAATACTTAAAAAATATTTCTCGAAAAATAGGCCATATACATATATCTAAAACGTGGCGGTATTGCGGCGTGAAATAGACTCTAAGTTTACTAGAATGGTCATCACCGTACCTCCTTAATTGCGAGTTATTGATCATATGTTGTAAAAATCACCTTGGTTACGGCATCACGTGAAACTCATTAGTTGATTTGACATCGATTGATTAACCGGTTAATTGAAGATTTGGTCTTAGCTTTCTGTTTCATTTATAGATGATTTTTGAGTTTGTCACGTGGAAGAACCGGAAATTGGAATGTATTTTCCAAAACCTCGATAGGTGAATTGGATCTGTAGCGAGGTTTTTTTGTTTCGGGGACATCACCGACAAGCAAAAAGCGGCCATAATCGCGAAGTTGGATGACAACCTAACCTATGCGAAGAAAAGAAAAATAGTAACACCTCTTATACATACTACAGAGTAATATATAAGTACCGTTGAGTTCAGTTCAATAAATGTATATATTTTGACGATAAAAAACTTTTGGGTATTTAATTTATTATTCCGACGCAGCCTATATATACAAACATAGGCTGTTTTTGCACACTTTCAGTGTGTAAAGGGTTGAATAGACTTTTTACACGTTTTGACGTGCGTATTAAAATAACACTAAGTAAGTGTGTTGTTCGAACGCATCTATCCGTGTTATTTTTACACCGTTATTTTTCACGCACGTTAAAACGTGTAAAGAGTGTCCACAGCCATTTGCACACCTAACGGGTGCGAAAACAACACATTTGTTTTTGCAGTGATAGGAAAGGGCTCTATTGGTAAGGGCAATACGGAAAAACCTGAAAGAGTACCTTGAAATAGGGTTACTTTGAACAGGTTTTGGACATTTTTTGTAGGTAACTTTTTTTTAACATTCTAAATTCCTAATTTTTTCCTCCAATAGGACAATGTGTCCTTTGACTATCAAATGTATAATAAAATCAAATCCCACCACCCCGCCACAATTTTATATATATTTTTTAAAGTGTCAAAGTAACCTCGAGTGTGTGGTTTGTTCCACAAGGCATTGAAATGCAACTTATGTTAAAGATTAAGGATCACTTTGACATAATTTCGATAAAAAATTTAATATTTTATGCATTATACATGGAATTCAATAAAAAACAAGAATTTTTTACAACCACATTGTCATCCTTATTAAGGAAACATTTAACATCAAAATATGACGTACCGAGGGTGCTATTATAGGCATTGGATCAGTCTTATAATTATCATTGAGATCAAAATCAACTTGTGCAACATTACAATGAACTTTAGCAACACTATAGCAAAAATTGAACGACAAATTTGGGCAACAATAGAAAAAGGTTAAAAAGCACGCACATTTAAACTGTAATTTTGGCAACATTTTTACATATATTTGGGGGCTTTAAAAACGATAGGTACTGCAATTACGGAAATGTTGATTTTTAAAACTGAAAATCTGATAATTATAGCTAGAATTATGATTTCGGGCAGGTCGAGAAAAGTCGTTTCGAGAAAAACGTGATCGAAAGGTTTATTATACGTACGATGTTGCGCTACCTGCTCTCACTAAATACTCTGTAACTCGGTCAATTTTCTATATTTTAAGTTGAATTTCATTTCACATGTTCATGAACATGTATACTTTGAGAAAACGCAAAAAAAAATCATTTTTTTTACCTGCCACAGTGGTGTCCCGCCTCAAGGGCTCAGGCTACTCCGGCTCTTTAAAGAAGGCTGATTTTAAGCATTTTTTAACGCGTACAATAAAAGCGGTAAAAAAATTAAATTGGAAAACTTTATTATACATAATTGTGAGTGTGCAATTTTTTTTTTTGTAATTTTTAGTCCGAGACCGCAGAGTACCTCTCACGCAAGGTGTTCCACAACCAGAAAGATTTCCCCAGTAGTTTTCAACCTAGAACAAAAAACCAAAAACAATACAAAAAGCTATGGCACTGCGTACGGAAACTAGAAAATACCTTTTTCTAAAAGGGAAGTGCAGATTTGCATGAAAACATTCATTTTTGAGTAAAAAGTCACATGAGTGGTTCGTTTGATAGAATTAATTCCTCTTTGCAAAAGTTTCAGAGCTCTAGTAAAATCAATTAAAGCCTAAAAAGTATAAAACAATTTATATGTAAACAATTTTTTATTTGATGTACTAAAAAGTAGAAATCATTTTTTTAACCAAGTCACCTTTATGTGGCTATAAACAAAAGCTTGGGGCGCTCGAAATTTAGACAAATCATCTTTAATTTACATTAGTCCGTTAACATATCAACTGTATTTAATATACTGTAAAACATCCTTCGATTTCTTAAATAAAAATCCAAGTCACATATCGGTGAATTTAGTGACAATAGGTGACTTGGTAAAAAAAAATATTTTCTACTCTTTAGTACATTAAATAAAAGCATGTTTAAAATGGTTTTCTTACATATAAATTTTCTTCTCAACAACGACGTATCAGAACTTTTCTATGTCGAAAAAAATAATTACCCCTCAGCGCTGATCGGTGATCGTCCCTCCCCAAGCTCATCGAACAAAGAAAAAAAAATGTTCTCGCCTCGAAACTGTCGAAACAAACTCAAACACATCACCTAGAACATGTCAATGAATAAATTCGCCAAGAATATCTATGAGTAATCTGTCGAACTGTGCAATTTTCCTCTTAACCGCTCATAGCCATAGGTGATCTCCGATCTATAAAATAATCATTATACGAACCGCGTCATCTGCATATTCTCACATCTCTTCCCGTGCCTCCTCCCATGGTGGGCGCAACGAGTGAAACGAAAACGTCTGTGGGAACGTTCCTCGGGGAATTTCCGCGATATCCAAGAGGATTTCTCGGCTTCGCAACCAGAATGGGATTTGCCCCCATGGTGGCTTTTCCTCTCTCGCGGGACTCGTGTATGCCCGCGCACAACAGTGCGCTATATATATATATATATATATATATATATATATATATATATATATATATCTACAAGACCGAGACTGACTTCCCTTCCCCGCGATCTCTGGTAACGGCCACTGTGCTCTGTGTTCCCGTTGGCTCGTCCTGTAACATATGCTTTTATCTAAATTAAACAGTGTCGGCGCGATTTTCATTTCCTGGCTGTGCCACGAGGAGAAGCCACTACCGATGTTATCCGCTCGCACCCACCGTACCGCACAAACCCGGGGGATAGCGAGAGCAGCTCGCGGACCGCCAAGGGTTGCGTCGGGGGAGGTTTTCATCCCCGTTCCATTCTCTCTCTCTCTCTCTCTCTCTCTCTCTCTCTCTCTCTCTCTCTCTCTCTCTCTCTCTCTCTCTTTCTCTCTCCGTCGTCCTCTTTTACCTAGTCTCCCTCTCACCAGTATTGCATAGCGGCCTCTTAGGCTGTTCGATACGCACATATATCCTACTGGGAAACAGAAAGCCTTAAGGTAACCCGTTCAAGGGCTCTTTCGAGTCCGTTGGACCCTTGTGTGTCTCTTAGCGATCTATATATGCGTAGTTTGGTTCTCACTCTGGCGATCTTTCTCCCACTGCCTTCGTCGCTTTGCAATCATCGTAGCCTCTCTCTCTCTCTCTCTCTCTCTCTCTCTCTCTCTCTCTCTCTCTCTCTGCCCCTCTCTCTCCTCCATGTCTGTTTCGTGTGACACCCTCCGGAACGTCCCTCTGTTTCACGGTGAGGGAACGTGTAGATGCATAGAGGAAGTCTCTCTCTGTCTCTCTTGCTCTCTCTCTCTCTCTCTCTCTCTCTCTCTCTCTCTCTCTCTCTCTCTCTCTCTCTCTCTCTTGCTCTCTCTCTATCTCTCCGTGGGCATCGCACTATCTCTTCATATCCTAACCAATCCCTTCGTACCCCATACTCTTCGAGGATATACCTCAGAGCCTCCCAGCTCCCTCCCTTCCTGTCGCTGTCTCCACTCGCGTCTTGCCAAACTCACCGCATCCACCACCGACGAGGCCCCCCTTCACTTCAAACCCCGTCAAACTTCCAGATTATATTATACAAAAGCGGAGATACGCTCTTACGTTTCCAACGACGAGGATCAGGAGCGCCATCCGGCACTATGGAAGCTGCCGCTCTCCAAGAGAGAGAGAGAGGGTTGGGGAGGACGGTAGAGTTTGCAAAGAAGAGTGACGAGGGAAAAAGGGGACGTAGAAAGAGCGAGAGTTTCAATTAAGAGAAATTCAGCGATCGATATAATAATACAGCACGGTGGAGAAGAGTGATCTGTCAATTTCGAGACGAGAGAAGATCGATGAGCAATCTAGGGTTTATACATGCAGTGCAAGAAACTTCGTTTTAGGATACCGCGTGCAAGATGGCGAATATTTTTGCAATTTTCCTTGTCGCTGAAGGTGGAAGAACTTTGTCTCTGCCTGTTCAACTTTGTTGGTGAGAAATCATGTTGACGATTTAGAGCTTATCATTTGTCGTCGATGAGGGATTTCAAGTGGTGAGCAGATGAGAGGAAAATCGGCAATTCCTTTTTGCCATTGGTCCTGAAGGTTCGCGTAACAATTGACTTTGGCTGCCATTCTCCTTCGCTGGCTCTTCATCCCTCCTCCAATATCGATTGAATCCCCGCGTATCTTCCTCTGTTGCTTCTGTCTATCCGTTTCTTTTTTGCTTCGCTAATCCGGTTGACCAGCAACGCCAAGTCGAAACGTCGCGGGAAGAGAGATCGATGTCCGCAAACGTCAAACGGTCCATTCTTCCCCCCTTCTCGTACGTAAGCTTCTCGATTCCCACGTAAACGTCTTATCAACGGACGTCCAAATCCACGTAGGATCGAGAGAGAGATAGAGAGCCCGACGACGCAATGGTTGCGCAATACAAATGGCACTTCGCGACGATGATCACTCGTTGTCGTTTTTGTAATTTATGGCATTTCAACTTCCTAAGTATGCTGGATTAGAGCTCTACGAATGACGGGGAGAAAATGTCCAGCGTGTACTACACTCGGCGCTCCCGGTATGCGAACTCATCGATCGGAACGCGATTACCCGAAGTTGCGTCAGACCATGACTCTGTGAGTATGCGTTTTCTTTTTTTTTTTTTTGACACTCCCCCGATGTACTTGTCATCCTGGGGTGCACTTCTGCGGTCACTCCGATTTCCTCATTAGTTTCGTCGGCCAAATGCACAAACGCCAATTGGACGCTCTTGACGCAAAGTGGTCGTTGAATCGTCGAAACGGAAGCCACCAAGCTGCGCCTCATGGCGGAAGCACTAAATGCTTTTTCATGACCAAATTGAAAGGCGAACTTTGGATTTGAGGGGTGATCCCTAGTTGTACAAGTCGAAAAATCACTTTTTTCAAAATCAGTGTATTTTGACAGTATGTCATCTTATAATTGATCACTGAAAATGTCAAGGTGGTCGGCTCAAAATTGACAGATTTGTAGGCTGTTTTGTTGAAACCCGTCGGAACGCTCGGGGCGTCGTTCGAAATTTTAAACGCTGTTTTCTCAAAAAACTACTCAAAAATATCTCAAAAACTACTGCGTCGATCTTTCTGAAATTTTTAGTTTGATTTTTAGTTCGATTCGATCAACGGAAAATAATTATTCTTTTAGCAAAAATCAAGACTCACGCTTTGAACACCCGCCTTTTTTTCGATATTTCGAAAATTCCTTGATTAATCATAGGATAAATAGTAGGAAAATCTGATTTTTGGATATGAGATAATTTCAGATATTTTTACACAACTAAATTACAGTGTTCTCCAGATGATACTTTTTCAAATGCCCAATTTTTTGTACCAATTTATCATCACGATACTATTTTTTTTAAACATCCCAAAAATGAGCTGTTTTCGGCTGTTCCAACAAGGCATCACCCGTTGCAAAAAAATGGATTTGTCATCACCAATGACTGCAAAGTCCTCCGCACTGTACCGTGAAACAGGGTTACGTTGACATCAAGGGTAACTTTTACAGACTTGGGGCTGCTTTAACAGAGGACCAAAATACGGTTTAAATGTGTGCGCAACGAGCCCGTGTGATCTGTGGCGGGCGGCGGGTGCGGGGAATAAATTTGTACGACAATTTGTTGTTCAAGTTTATTATAATGTTGCTAAAGTTGATTGTAATGATGCTCAAGTTGATTTTGATCTCAATAATAATTATAAGACTGATTAAGTGCCTATAATAGTACCATAGGTACTTGATATTTGTATGTTAAATGGTTCCTTAAGGGAGGACATCACTGTAACTGCCCATTTCCGACCGTTTTCTTTGAATTTTTTTTTAAAGAAAGGAATAAAATACCACGTCAAAAGAACATTCAGGTTTTGTTAGGTACATATTGAAATATGAAAAAAAATTGTTTGTCAAAACAATAAATTAAAAAATAATTAAAAAAAAAAGGAGACGAGTTTTTAAAAAAGTTGATTTTTTCAACCATACTTTTCATATCAAAAGTGATATGTTTTTTTACATTTTTCAATTAATCGAAAAGAGCGCTCGCACTCCACTGTTAAAGCAATTTAAGAAGCTACACTTAAAATTTCGAGGCTATTGGACGAAAATTAGTCGAGTTCTGTCGCATGCCGATTTCAAAAACATGGTTTTAAGAAAGCCATCTTTTTTTATTTTCGCATCAATTTTTCAAAATAAAAATTTATACGAAATAAGTTCAATGCATGCTTAATAACATCCCTTTTTTTCAAATCCCAAATAAATAATCCAGTAGACAAAAAAACGGTAAAAACAATCTTTTTCGGCCAGTTACAGTGGTGTCCTTCCTTAATAAAGACGACAATTTGATTGCAAAAAAATCGTTGTTTTTCATTTAATTCCATATATAATGCATGAAATTTTTTTTTTTAATTAAAATAATGTCAAAGTAACCCTTAATCTTTGACATAAGTTGCATTCCAATGTCTTGTCAAATAAACCCCACACTCGAGGTTACTATGACAGTTTAAAAAAACATATATAAAATTGGGGGGGGGGGGGGGGGGGTATGGTGCGGCTTGACTTTCTTATACATTTGATAACCAAAGGACACATTGTTCTATTCGATAAAAAAAAAGGTGGAATTTAAAATATTAAAAAAAACGTTACCCACAAAATCTTTCAAAACCTGTTCAAAGTAACCGCGTTTTACGGTAAAATACAGACACTAAGATGAGCCGAATGATCATACTTCAGTTTGCCCCAGGACCTTTTTCCGCCCGAGTCCAAAAAATAATCGACCCGAGGCGTCCCGATGAACACATCAGTAAAAGAGACGAAAAACCAGCACTTTTTGGCGTAGAATATGAATTTTTGACTGAAGGTAGATGGTTGCATACTGAAAGTAACCCCAATAAAATGTTGCCCCTCAACTCGCCCCAACCCTAAGAAATAGGGGTTGAAAACTATCGCCGTATCTCGATAATTAATAGCCCGATCAAAAATGTTTCAAACAAAAGTTGTTTCCGATAATAAAATACGTATGAAGTTATCTGACGTCCAATAACCTATCTTTAAAAATAGCGGCACAAAAACACGAGAGCACCACTGACCCAAACAAGGACGCAGCGATATTTCTACTCCGCTCGCACACGCATCAACCCCGAATTTTCGAATCGTTTTTGTGCCGCTATTTCCAAAGATAGAAGGTTGGACGTCATATAACTTTATACGAATTTTCTTATTCCCAACAACTTTTGTCCGAAACCTTTTTCGATCGGGCCATAAATTATCGAGATACGGCGATTTTTGAGTTTTCAACCCCTATTTCTTGGGATCGTGACGAGTTGAGGGGCGACATTTTATTGGGGTTACTTTCAGTATGCAACCATCTACCTGCAGTCAAAAATACATATTCTGCGCCAAAGAGTGCTGGGTTTTCGTCTCTTTTATTGGACTATAAGCGCCTGCCTGGGATACAGCATGTGCCTCGACCGCGTGCATGTTAGAACTCGCGCAAGTTACGTAGCTCCTGCGAGAGTTCGCTAGCAAAAAGTTGATTGCGAGAAAAGAATTAGCGGAAGAAACAGCTCGAGGCTGAACTTTTTTTTCCCCCCGGGGGAATTTTTCCCTCTATTCTGCGATCCGGCCGACCGCGCTATACATGACACGAATGCACGGGTGGATCTTTGTCCGTCTGAGAACTCGAGGCGTTGCGGAAAAACGCTCATGATGAGAAGGAAAACATCACGCGGCATAGAAATAGAGCGGGCTTCCGTGTCCATTTGTGAAAGAGGAAAGGGCGTCGTCGGTGCGATTTGACGATAGCGCCGTGGCAATTGCGCCCTTCTGCTCGGTAGCATTCGGTGCTGTGCCGATGCAGAGGAATAAGACGAAGAATGGAAGAAGATAGCAGGGGAAGAAGAGGGCGAAGCAGCGGTGAAGGAAGAGGTTGCAATGGCAAAAATATTAGTGAGAGAGAGAGAGAGAGAGAGAGAGAGAGAGAGAGAGAGAGAGAGGGATGAAAAAAAAGCTCCTCGACGCGAATGAGATAACAAAAAATATCTCTCTCTCGCGCTCTCTCCATCCCTCGGTGCAAGGGATGCCGCGCACCGTTAGGCGCGAGGGGGTTGCAGGAGCGAGAGAGAGCGAGACGGAAGAGTTGGTCTCGGAAAACCGGTGGCGCGGATCTGCAGACAGCTCTCGCGCGGATGGAGAATGGCTGATTCCGTGAGGAGGAAATCCACCACCCACACCTCCGTCGCGTGTTAGTAGGACGAGAGAAAAAGGGAGAAAGAAGCCTCGAAGAAGGGTGGGTGGACTCGAGACGAGGGTGCGATCCAAGGGGCGAAGCGGCGCCCAAGGAGCTTGGATTCGTCGAGATCGAGCGAGGGAATGAGAATAACGAGAATATGGGACGAGGTATTGCGACGAGACGAGCATAGAGAGACGAAAGAGATATAGAGGAGGAATAAGAAGATAGGGCAGAGGAAACATCCCGACAGGATGACGCTGATCAATCTCTCGCTTTCGAATTTTGTCGGACTACACCAACCGATCTACCCTTATTTCGTTCTACTTTTTTTTACCGCCGCTTCATCTAGTCCTTTCCCTCTTACCATGGTCACTTTTTTACCAAATACTTCTTCCCTCTATATTTGTTCTTTTGGATACATTTTTCGGGCGTTCGGCGAATCAATTTTGAGGGCAAATTTGAGCCAGAGAGAAAATAGTGATATTTATTTTTAGTTTCCCTCTTGAATCGTTTATTTTGTATGTATAATCTCAAATTCAGGACGAAAATTGTGGAGCTTATCGAAGGAAGAAATATTTGTGTAAAAACGTTCGGGATGGGCAGCCAATAAAGAGATGCTCCAATTTTTTTGTTGATCTGAATTGGAGATGCTAATTAGAAGGTAAATATTGTACACATGACTCATAGAATTTGTCAAATACAGCGATTTTTTGTCACTTTTTTTCTAAGGTGTATGGTAGATAGAATCTTAAGGCGTTACCCCCACTTGTAGCGCAAAAAAAGGCCTTTTTCATGAATTTTTTTCAAGAAAACTACAAAACTTTTTTAATCGATCAATATACCATCTTAAAGAACACATCTTGAAGAACGTTCAGTAATTTTTTTATTGAAAAATATTACATTGTTTAGTGGCAAACGGCCGTCAATGAAATAATGTTTTTATATACACGGTTTGCGGTGACCAACATTGCGGCGAAGTGGATCATCTGAAGAAAAAAATGCGGATGGATTTAGTCAAATATAAGTATAAACTAGTCTTTAATCGAAGGATTTTAAAAAATATTCATTTTTCACAAAATGGCGGACAGTCAAAGTTAATGGTTCGATTTTAACGAAAAAAACGCCCGTTTTTTGGCTATAAAACGGCCATTTTTTTCGAAAAAAAAAATCGAACGATTAAAGACTACATTTTTATGTATTAAATAAGCCTGCAAAATTTCAAGAAGATCGGTTCATTAGTGTTCGAGTAATCTTGGTCACCGACTTCAGAAATGCCATTTTGAGAAAAACGCGTTTAAAGTTTCTCTTTCAACGCGGATTCTTCTCTTTCAACGCTCATATCTCAGTCAATTTTGTTCGGATCGACTTGAAATTTTCAGGACATATTCTCAGATACTTATACTTCAAAAAAATGCAATAAAAAAATCAATTTTTTCAAAATCGCAAGTGGGGGTAACCCCTTAAACAAGAGAATCCGATTTTTTGAAAATTATGAATCCATACCTCAGGCGTAAAGTAAAATCGGTCGTGAGTGGCATGATATGTAAAACAAGCCTCGAATTTCGAATTATAAGTGTCCTTTTTTATCTTCGTTTTACTTCGGCGATTTTTAAGCTGATCGATTGTTAGCGGCAGTGCAATACAATTTTGTATGGTATAGGAGAGTCGAGCGAGAAGATAAACAGAATTTCCGTACGATAGGATTAATTTCACTACACGTGTGTAGAGAATGATTGTGAAATTCTCCAAAAGTTCCTTTTGAGAATAAATTGCCGACAAAAAATCTAAAAAATCGCGTGCCATTTATTCATCATACTTGTTTTTGTGGGATATGACAATAAACCGGCGTCCCATAAAAATGCATCGAAACTGTTGCCAATATAAATTATCATTCATGTTTATTTATTCAGGTCCCAATAAATTTCTGAGTTCCAACGTTGAGGATTTTTACGTCTAATGTAAGATATTATTTTTATTTATTTTTAATAATATTGATTGTTCGTTTAAATTTCGATTAAGGCGGGAGCCTGAATTAGAGGGTCCGAAAAAAGCGTTTTTTTAGAGAATTTTTTGAGAAGGGCAAAAAACGAGCGAGCCCAGTAAACACTGAGGTATCTTTGTATGTATATTTGAAATGAATCCAAACAAACCCAAACAATGAATGACTGCTGATTTATCAGCCTATTCCATGTGCGTCTTGCCACTGCAGTCCCCATCCGGCGGGAAAGATGCAGCTCGTAATTCTTGACTCAACCAAGTACACCAATAAAATGTTCAATTATCACATATTTTTTTTCTGAGCGAATTAAGAAAAAGCTGAAAAAATCGTAAAATGGTAACTTTTCTCAGGTTGGAAAAAAATGTGTTAGAAAAAACTTTAACGTGCTATAAAAATGATTTAAAAATACTTTTTCAACGACTTTTTTCATTCACTTAGAAGATATTTCAATACTAAAGAAAATAACCTTTGGTTTGATTCAATAGGTCGTTTAGTTTTTTTGCTATCATGACCGCCGATTTGAGAAAATCGTGGAAATAAAAACTGGAGAAAACGCGCTTCAAAGTCTCCAATCGGAGGATAATTAGCTTCTGTAACTTTGTAAATATATTCTCTGATAATTTATCTATCGATTTAAGCCATAAAAAAACGATTTTTCGGACCTTCTAATTCATCTCAATAAAATTAGTTCTAAATAAGATCTCCTTTACATCAATTCTTTAATTTAATCTTAGTTGAATTCATTCATCAAATCGATCTTAATTAAATTAATTCGTAATTACCTCTTAATTAAATCCATTCTCAGTCAATTCTCCACCATCTCCATTCTCGGCTTTGTCCATCTAAAATTCAACATGCCGGCATAAAACGAACGTAGCAATAACGCATCAAATGTCCATTGCCATGGTATTATTTCCGTAAGACTCCCTCGCACCCTGAACTCAAACGTTTTTCGCATTTTTTTTCCGGCTAGATGGCCGCTGTTCTTGGGGAACATTCGTGCATGTACGTCAACGACGTTTATATGCCCGCCAGGTATAACATTGCTCGCATTCACATGACTCTCGTCTACTCGTCATTTTTATTTCCGATTTTCTTATCCGACTGCATACTTCCGTCGTCATCGTCGTCGCGTCGTCGTGGATCCGTAAATATGTGAAAGTTCGAAGATGCCTGAGTGCCATTTGGCAACACGATGCACTTTCGTCAATGTATTCTATGATTCGTTTACGACTTTTACTTCTCTCTCCCTCTCTCTCACTCTCTCTCTCTCTCTCTCCTCTCTCTCACTCACTCTCTCTCTCTCTCTCTCTCTCTCTCTCTCTCTCTCTCTCTCTCTCTCTCTCTCTCTCTCTCTCTCTCTCTCTCTCTCTCTCTTTCTCTCTCTCTCAACTTTTTTTTACTCGAATTTTTCATCCCGTCAGTACTCTCATTCGAAGGCAGTCGTTGATGGCCTATCATTTTTTGCATCAGTCTGGTCGCTTAAGGGGTAGAAATGGCGCGCGCCAAGAGCAACAAATTTACCGCTCATTACGGTCGTTGCGAAAAGAGGGGGTGGCAGAGGGTACGACGTCTCTATCGGGGGAACTCATCTGAAGCCAAATATACGGGGAGTCGAAGAAAGTCGAAGAATGGCGAGGCGACGAATAATCCGCAGGGGGGATTAACTCGTCGCCAGTCTCGCGACAAGGGTACCTGGCCCGGACGAGAGAGAGAGAGAGAGAGAGAGAGAGAGAGGGTGCAAGGGCCTGGTAGAGGGAGGGGGTAGGCAAAGTCGCCAGGCCCAGTCGGCGGACCCGTCTTTGGGACTATCGGGGTATCATCCTCGTACAGGTTGAAGTACATAACCGGAGGTTTATACGACGTGGGCGGTAACCTTAGCGAAGAATAACAAGCAAGTGTACTATACTCACTCTCGTATTTTGGGTTGAATTTGTGAAATCGTTTCCGATTGGTCGAAAGGACCGGCGATCGGTGCCCTACAAATTGTCGCGTCGATGAGCGCGAGGCTGCCAGTCGACCGAGTAATTTCGAGCGATACACCTCGACGAGCATCCGAAATAATTATCGACTCGAATTTGCGATTCGAAATATTTGTCAAAAGTGCGCAAGGTGAAAATTCAAGGAACGAGCAAGATGATTCTCGTGGATTTTGCAAACGTCAAGGTTGAAGGCCTTGTTGGAGGACTCGGCAGTCCGGAGGAGCCGATTTATCCATTCTCACCTGCCAGCATCGAATCCACGCTTTCAACTAGAAGCTGGAACGGCAATGGCCTCGCCAACGCGTACTCGCGGAATCAAGCCTACACGGGCTGGCAAAACACCCCGGGCATGGAAACAACGATGAACGGTGATCGCCAACTTCAACCCGTTCTAGCCAACTTCAATGAAGAGGACCCAGGCTGCTCAGCGCAACAAACCAGCCGCAATTGTACTTCGTCTCTTCAAAACACTTGCGCAACTGAGCAAGGTTTGTTTACTTTCTTAATTGTATTTTATTATTCTGAAAAATCGACTTTCGTTTCTTTTGTGGGGATATTCGTGTGTACAGGTTATAGCTTATTGGTTGCGTAATTTTTTTTGGACACGTAGAGTCTAACGAAGCTTGTGCCAAAAATAGAGAGCTTAGGAAAAAGTGACAAAAGCGACAAAAAATGCATCAAGGGAGGTCAAACCTTTTACCGATGAATGCTAAACGATACGGATTTTTTTAGACGTAGATACGACCGATTGTAGTTCAATGTCGAAGTTTCGATAAACTCCTCCACATGGTTATCGAAAAAAAAATTGAATCAAGAGCTGAATAACTTTGCACGGTTTCTTATGCAAAATCTCGAATTTAGCCGCAGTTAAAATTCCTTGCCGACATATTTACCGCGCTAATTAACTATAAAATCCCAACTGAATTCACGAATCTTCATTTTTTTTATTTTGGTGAATTGTTTAGATCGGAATATACTTTTTTCTCGAGAACCGTCTGAAAAAAGTTATTTCGAATTCGAAATATCAGTTAAAAAGGGCCAGATCCAATTTTCTTGAATGAGATGCACCAAATAAAAATTCATATCCTTTATTATATACATATATATATATATATATATATATAGGTTGAGTTGAAAAATCGAAATGGACCTCAAACCAGTAATGTTAATCCTTTTACATTAACTTCTATAAAATTGACCATATCCAACATGGTCGCTTCGACAAATTCAAATTTCCCTTTTTAGAAGCAATTCTGAAAAATAATGGCACATTTTAGAGTAGTCCGAAAACCACATGACGATAGTGAAAAACAAACTCTATCAGAGCTCCATCAAAAGGAGTATGAAAACTACCCTTGTGCAGAGATGTAGCTTGTCCATGTATCGAAAATGATAAATTTTTTTCGCGTGACTCAAAGGGATGATGGACTATCGTCGCGGATGAGAGTTGACGAGTTTATTGACCGTTTCTATACACTTTCAAATCTCGCCTCCTACCGAATATCGCCGAGGTATACACGTATACAGTGTGTCAGGTTGACGAGAAATACCCACAACTTTAACAAGATCACCGTCAACTTCCTACCAGCTGGCTGTCCTCAGAGTGTCCTAATAGGTCATTGAGTACCTTCTCAAGAACCGCCGGTTTGTACATGATACATAGCAGCCCCGGCTCTCTACATATACCTCGTGACAGCCATGAACGTCTTGGGAACACCCTCGTTACCGAACACAACGCCTGTATAACAGCTTATATAGTGCTATACTCTCCCTGTCGTCCCGCGTGCTTCTAAAGATCCTAAACCAGCACACTCATCGTCCCTATAGTGATCTCTAAACTTTTCGACAACTACCTACAGCCACCTCTGGAAATCGATACTTATTTGGTATGGCGTGGAATTCCGGGGGACCTGTTTTCTATTAGCAAATTTCGATCAGGAACATTTAGTTCATATCTAATCATATATGTATATAATGCCGTGTAAAATATAATAATAAGCCGAACACATCAGCGGACAGAAAATATTGTTGAGTTAAAAAATCTTCGCGGGTATATTGAAACTGTTGGACACGAATAGAAAAAAAGTTATTTAGAATCGATTGAAATAACGTGTTCAGTAAATAAATTCATTATGTTTTCTGTTGAAAAATTAATGAATTCCTATGAATAAATATATATATATATATATATATATATATATATATATATATATATATATATATATTTGAATTCCTATGAATAAATATATATAGGAATAAATTGTAAAGGATAATCAATAACATGTATAACATAAAGATTGTTGAGTATAAAAAATCTCCCAGTGCTTATCAAAAATGGCGGACACAAATATAAAAAAATTATTGCGAATGGATAGAAATAACGTGTTCAGTAAATAAATGCATGGTTTCCTGTTAAAAAATGAATAAATTCCTATAAACAAATAAATATATATATATATATATATACATATATATATATATGCTTTGATTATAAAAGGTAATAAATAACATAAATAACATGAATGATTGTTTATTATAAAAAAATCTCCGGAGCTTATTAAAAATGTGGGACACGAATATAAAAAGAAATGATTGACATTCGATCGAAATAACGTGTTCAGTAAATAAATAAATTATGTTTTTTGTTAAAAAATGAATGACTCTCCAAGAATAAAGATATATATATATATATATATATATATATATATATATATATAAATATACGAATATATATATATATATATATATATATATATATATATATATATATATATATATATATATATATATATATATATATATATATATATATATATATATATATATATATATATATATATATATATATATATATATATATATATATATTCGTATATTTATAGAAATTGATTGTAAAAGATAATAAATAACACAAAAGATTGTTGTGTATAAAAAACCTCCGAGAGCTTATCAAAACTGTCAGACACGAATGAAAAAAATTATTGAAAATCAATCGAAATAACGTGTTTACAAAATAAATCAATTAATTTACAATAGACCATAATTTGAAAAAAAAAAAAAACTTAATTTATTCATAACAAAACATAATGAATTTATTTACAGAACGCGCTATTTCGATCGATTCTCAATATTTTTTTTCATGTTCGTGTCCGACAGTTTCAATACGCTGTCGGAGACATTTTACACTCAATAACATTTCATATCCGCTGCGTTGTTCGGTTTACTATCCGATCGAGTTTGGGTCAAAGATCACCTTTTTCCTCTCACTATCATGGGACAAAGAAAACCTCGCGTCCAAAAAAAAAAGAAAGAAATGTCACTTCTGATAAAATAATTCGAGTCGAGTTTACATCAACAGCCTGGGGCTGATTTCGAAACTCGCAACACTTCTCGAGGCACGTATACTACACATTCCTGAAAAAAATCACGAGGACATTCCAAAGAGACTACACAATGTTCTTTCAAAATAGTCGATACCAAGTTCGTTTCCATTTTATCGCTTGTCGCTTTTCATCAGAAAATCCCCACTCCGACATTTCTACGTGCCTCGGCTTTGGCCAACCATAAATCGGACTCGATTTCCATTTTGAGTGTATCGCGTGCTCAAGTAGCCAATAATTGTCAGCTGTCATTTATTGAGCGGGGATAATTGTTTGTGGATAATAATAAACGATGATTAATCGCGATGAGCCTTGATTAATCATTTGAAGGTGCGTTCGTTTTGAATTCACGAGACAAGAGCCAGCCCTCAGCAGAATTTTTTTCAAATCTCCTGGAGCACTCACCGTTATTTTTTTTCTCGCATTTTCCCAAATTTGCAAGCGTGCGAGGAAAGATGAAAAAGACACGCGGAAGTTTATGGGCCAAGGGTTTGTCAACTCGCGCACTATATACAAACCGCTTAATCCCGTATTAGAGCGGGGTACACTACTGGTGTTTGGGGTGAGCGGCCCAGCGGGAGGCCTACCTGCTACTCGGTTAGCGGGCCGGGGATTTTCCGCCGTTTCCCCAAGATTTGAGAAACAATATACACGCGTTATTACAAGTCCAGCCTTGCAAAGAGGCCAATAATTTTATGCTCCGTCAGCGGGTTTTCCATTTTGGCTATTGTGCAAAAACGTCGCTGTCATGATGCCGGTCATAATTGGGAACGAATAGCACAATTGACGGTAACCCGAAAATCGTTTTCTTTCGCACACCCCGTACAAGTCTCGTTTTATGATTCCTTCAAGATGCGGAAGGCTAGCAATAAATGTTTCGCTTATATGGCCGTTGTTCGATTGACCACCGAGCGGCTCCACAAAGACGTCACTCATCACTTTAATCCGTAGATTCAGGGCGAGCAAATTTTCCCAAACATATTTTTCGCCACTCGGAGTGCGTTCCTGTTGGACGTGCCGAAGCTGGACGTCAGGACGTCAGTAGAGACCTTTTAGCATGTCAAAATTGTTTTACACTAAATTACAATCCATGTTCATTGCATTTCTTTTTTTATTTGAGAAATTAAGGTATTCCTTTCGCGGAGGGCCGTATTTCGTAGGGTCATAATGACGGCCCTTCTGAATCATGGGTGAATTACAGGGGTGCAAATTTCGCGCAATTTAGTAGCTTTAAGTAGACTTTTTTAATTTTCTCTGGACGTCGCGGCTACGAAAATTCTTCTGCCAGTCATATTTTTCTAAGTTTAATCATCAATATTTTCTTTAAACATTCGGTCAGCCCCGCTTTTACTGTTGGTCTTAAAAAAAAAACGTGTGAACAGGCATCTAGAGTTTTTTAATGTATAAATGATTAGATAGAAATGTGGCCAGCGTGTCGTCTCCACAAAATGCCGTATTAGTGAGACGATTTTTAGAGCCGAATTTTTTACCCGACTTCACCCACCTGCCATTAACAATCCTTCGCCCAGTTTTTATTAGAAAAATTCTGGGATGAACTTTAAACATTTTAAAGAATTACTGAAAATGTTCAACCTTGCAAAAGTGACTATTTTACTAAAAATTCATCCGGGTCAAAATGACCCAGTATGTCAACGTAGCGTTAATTGTTAAAAATTCGGATTCGCGAAAGCAATACCAAGTGATTTAAGTAGACATTTTCAAATTTTCGCAACAAAGTCACGGCTACGAGAGTTTTTCTGTCAGCCACATTTTTCTGAGTTTAACTAATATGTTCTTCAAACATTCGTCGAACCCCTGCATTAATGGTTGTGACGGAATGTTAAAAAAAAATTACACACGTGAACAGTTTATATCAGGCATCCAGAGTTATTTATTGTGTAAATTATTAGATAGAAATGTGGCCAGAGTGTCGTCTCCATAAAGTGCCGTATAAGTGAGAAGATTTTTAGAGCCGAATTTTATCCCGACTAGTACTTCATCCACCTGCCATTAACAGTCCTTCAGTCGGTTTTTATTGAAAAAAATCGGGCATAAACTTCAAACATTTCTTAACATGTCGACATGATTAAAATTCGGAAAATATATAATGACATCGTTTCAAAAAATTACTCAAAATTTTCAATTTTGCAAGTGATCATTTTACTAAAAATTTATCCGGCTCAAAATGACCCAGTGTCTTAACCTAGGGTTAATTGTTAAAAAAAACGGGTTCGTGAAAGCAATACCTCAATACCGTGAACCGCAAACTTTTGCCAATATTTGCGAGTCTCCCGTAAACATTTTCGATCGAACTCAACGAGGGTAGGGGGTTGTTTAGTAATTAACGAGAACAACGTTGAGCACGCAAGAATTTTACGCTAATTGCACGTTAATACGTTCGTGAGTGCAGGCGTTTTTCCGAAGCTCGTTATACTTTTTCGTCTCTGCTGTACGGCGCGCGTGACACGCCGACAATTTTCGTCTATATCTTTGAATCTGTCTCGTCCGAACGGCTCCAACGATTCCAAAATTTTATATTGCGTTTCTCGCCTTTCCGTTCAGCTGAATTAGCTTCGCGTATACCAAAGTATAACGCACACGAGTGTTCACAGCTATTACGCCGATGAATCAGCGATAAGCAATCTTCCTCTTTCACCCCCACTTTCACCCCCTCCCCCTCTACCGCCCTGACGCGAAGCTTTCGCGTAAAAGATACAACGTGCGATATGCGCAATATACTAAAAGGCAAATCGCAATTGGCCTCGTTACAGCTGAAGCAGCCCGTGGGAGCAAGCAATCGAACGGGAAACGCGCGAGAACGGCGTATTCGAGCGTTCAACTGGCCCAGCTTGAGAAGGAATTCCAGGAGAAGCGTTACTTGTGCCGTCCGAAGCGCATCGAGCTAGCGACGGCCCTATCGCTCTCCGAGCGACAGATCAAGATATGGTTCCAAAATCGCCGTATGAAGTACAAAAAGGAGCAACTTCATGGTTCCACGGACAGTCCAGGATCGGCGAAATCACCGAAGAAGAAGAAGAAGACTACCAACGCTGCCGATCAATCGCCCATCGTCATAATCGACTCGCCCGTTTCGGCGCCCACGGAAAATTTCTCGATTCCTGCCGATGAAGATCACCGGGCATTGATAGACGCGAACATTTCGCACAGTGATTTTTGCCCAAGCACCACGTCGACCACGACGTTCGCTTCGCCGATTTATCGGCAACCTGCCGATCTCGCCGATTTCGCCGATCCGCACAACGAAGCGTGCCGTTACGCCGGTAACGCCAATTTCGAAATTGGCCCCGGGACTCCCGAGTCCTGGACTTCGACGGAAAAGATTGGAAGTTCCGCGTCGTCGATGCAACAATTTAAACAAGTCCCGTACTTCGAGCCATCGTCGATCGGTTACGTTGCCGATCAATGGCACGACAGAGACGTCACATTTCACAATCAACAATCAGCTTGTAGCCTCCAACAACGTCAACTCACCGGCATTGCCAACTACAATTATCAATCAGCTGAAACTACGTACTACAAAGGCTACCCCAATCGTCACATCGCTAATTACAATCATCAGTTGCCCAACACGACAAACCTACATGATTACCTCAACATGCCGACTTTGCCTGATCTCAGCGCCTGGCTCGAACAACATCCCGAGATCATACCAAATCAAGCGGTCGACGAAAATGACGGTATTCGCGTTGATGCTTTTCCGGAAATACAATACTTCAATTCGACCTTCGCGAGCTTGTAAACGAATCGAGGGGATGTGGCCCGTTTAAGGGGCTATACCAGTGTGAACGCTGAAAATTTGGGTGATTTTCGGGAATTTTTTGAAAGGAAAGTACTCAATTAAATGTTTCGGAAAATTAAGAATATATTTGGCTATATTTGACCTATATTACATAATTTTTTCATAGATAAATGTTGAGATCCAAGCGACTTATGCGCTGCCTTCGAAGGCGCCGAAAAAAAAGTTCCTTCACTGCTGACATGATTCCGGCCGACTGAGTAGCTAAAACCGAAAAAGGAAAACATGTCGTTAAACTGGAAGGTATTTCCTGTACAATGACGTAGGATTTTCGAAAAATATCAAAATCTAACAAAATGGCGTAGTTATGAAAAAAAAGTCTGTTTTCTTGCCTATACAATGGTCGTTTTTTTCCATGCCAAATCGTCAATTTTCATCCAATCGAAAATATCCTACGTCATTGTAGAGTAAATATATTCAAGAGTACTCCGTTCAAATTTCAAGTCAATCGGATAATTGCTCTTTGAGTTACAATGTCAGCAAATTTGAAAAATCTCATTTCGAGAAAAACGCGTTTAAAGATTCAACTATCGATTTTTCCAAGATAAAATGATTAGAGATAGGGCCTTCAATTTTTTACAGGATATTCTTGCAAGTATAAACTGTCGAAAAAGGCAAAAAAATCGATTTTTTGAAAGTGTCACTGGTATAACCCCCTTAAATTATCGGCTCGTCCGGAAAGTTCGCGTCGATTTCTTAATGTGCCACCTAGCGAAAATCGGCAACGAACTTTACGGACAACCCATCTTGGAGAACTTTTGGTCAATTAGTAGTAGTACGAGTATGGATGACAAAGCGAAAGAAAGTCAAGTGCCGAAAATTCGAACTTACGATCCATTGGTCGGCGATGTACAGAGAAAAATATCATTTTCGATTATTTTCTTTATGCGTTGTATCGTACAATCGATGAGTTAAATTCGCATTGGAGATTTGTTTACTCTTGACTACATGAAGTGTTTATAATTACCGTCGTACAAGTGCAATTAACGCGTGTAAGTGAACGTACCTCACAAGGGACATTACTCCAGTGTCCGTTTTTTATTTTGTTGAAACTCATGTATGTGATAAGGCGTTGAAAACTATTAGACACGTACTTTTCGTTTTCGGCGGGAAAACAGTTTTAAGGGAGGAAACCACCCCTCAAAAAAAAGTGTCGCGAGGTGGTTTTGCCGTTTTACCCACAAGCAGTTCACCGATCTGAAAGAAACAAAAACCAAAATTCTTCTTACGTGAAGCGATGAAAAATCCACCAGCCAGGAAAGGTTGCGAGATCGACCTCTCCGATTTCGATGAAATTTGACATGCTTGTAGAATGGGTAAAAATAGGCAACACGTATTTTTTTGTATCGGCGGAGCACGATTTTAAGGGGTGATACGCACCCTCGAAAATAGGGGTGTCTTTCGTTTTTCGTCGATAACGTTATCGTTCTAATCTCCAATGTACACGAAAAAATAAACATTTTGCAATTTGACATTTTTTCATATTTCGTACCGTCAAGACGTTATCGACGAAAAACGAAAAACACCCCAATTTTCAAGTGAGCGTTTCAACCCTTAAAAATCGGATTTCGCTGATATAAAAAAATACGTGTCGCCTATTTTTAACCATTCTACAAGCATGCCAAATTTAATCGAAATCGGAGAGATGGACCTCGCAACCTTTCCGTAGGTATAGAAGTATTGAAACAAAAATTGAGCGGTGACACGCCTTTCTTTGACGGGGTTTGCCCCGTTGAAACCATTCTTCCGCCGTAAAAAAGGAATACGTGCCCAATAGTTTTCAATGCTTTATCACATACGTGGGTATCAATAAAACCGACGAGGACTTAAGTTCCTTGTGACTGACCAAACGCGAAAGAACGAAAAGATTTCATGCGACACACATATATCGTTTTTATCGAAAACTTTATTCGGATGTATATACATATTTTTTTACGTTTATAAAATGTATTCCAAAACAGTTAGTTAAATCGTTTATTTTCAACCTGTTTTTATTGTAAATCAGATCTTTGTATCTATATTATACATTTATAGACACCACTACGTGTGTACTTTTCTCAGGTTGATGAGTTGTAAGCGTGTCTGATTAAGGATAATGTCCGTACCAATTCGTTAATGTATATTATATTAAGTTATCACATTAATGCACAGGCGCCCAAATACAATGTAGTTTGAATTATAATCGTGGTCGTTCCAGTTACAGATTTTTTGTTCTTATTATGGTGTAAGCTGCGATCGTATTGTGAAGAAAAAATAAGCTACGGTGTGTTGGATGAGTCATCGAAATATACATATTGCAATATATTTTTTTGTTTTTTTTACAATAAGCCCCTTCCTCTCTTCCGAGGCGATGCAAACGATGAGAGTTGCGAATCAGCGGGCAGCCCAACTTCCTTTGATTTGCAAAAAAGTTCAAACATTTTTTCAGTTAGAACATGTATAGTTCCTATGTGACGGTAATTCAAATGAAGAAAATGCAAATTTAAAAAAAGGCACGCATTTACCAAAAAAATCAACACTTCACGCAACATTTCTGTAAAATGTGGATTAAAAAAGTAGTTTTTTTTTTCATTTTTTCAAAAACAATTCTCGTCGAGTAGAAGGCATCAATATTATCAATATTTCTACCAAGTTTCAACTCAATCGGCATAATAGTTTTTGAGTAATCCTGCACGCCAATTTCGATGATGCAGTTTTGAGAAAAACGCGTTTGAAGTTCACGCTCGCTCCGAATCCGAGTGGTGAAGCACAGCGTTGACAGGCTGTAACGTTTCAGGTTTTTCAAATTTCGATTTGAAACTTTAGGAAAATATTCTACACATATAATTCTATCGTTTGAAGCAAAAAAAAAGAAATCGATTTTTTGATCGTTGTAAATGTATATCCCGCGTTAATCTCATGGCATCGTTAAAACTTTTGGATATTGTTCCGACGCCCCCCCGATCGAGCTGAAATATTGCACAAACCTCCCTTTTAATATTTTAAGATCAGCCCTTAAGGGATTTTTGGCGACTCGCAATCGTTTTCGAGATATTGAATGTTTAAGGTTTTTCTAACGCGCGCCGACTGTAGATATATCTGCCACGTCTCCGTCCATACCTATATATATTATCGCGCTCTCCGTTTTGTCCAAACAAAAATACCCAAATAAACCCAAAATAACAAACCTAAACAAACGCGAACAAACCCAAACCCAGCAACTATTGCGCGTCACCAAAAATCCCTGCAAGGGTTGTCTCAAAATATCAAAAGGAACGTTTGTGCAAAATTTCAGCTTGATCGAAAGGGGCGGGACGGGGCGGGGGTTCGGAACGTTACGCAAACTTTTGATCGATCTATGAAAATAATCATTTAAATAATTTAGGCTGCGAAAATATTTGCAATTTGAAAACGCCCTTGATTTCTGCATCGTTTGAACTTTTTCTCAATCTGTAAAAATAATAATTGAAGGCGGGCGCCACTGTGACGGGTACAAAAAAATCGTTTTTTTTTGCATTTCCCAAAAATATACGTAATTATTTGAGAATATGCGAAAAAAATTGAAATTAAAATATTAACAATTAACCAAATTATAGATTTAGCTAGAATGAAGGTAAAATTAATCATTTTAATTTATAGATTAAGTCAAGTTAATTTATAAATTAACTTTAATAATTATTGATTAAGTTGAAATATTAACAATTAACCAAATTATCGTGTGAGCAGGTAGCGCAACGATTTACGTATACTGAAACATTCAATCGCGTTTTTCTGGAAACGACTTTGTCGACCTGGCGGGAATCACAACTCTAGCTATAACTGTCCGATTTTCAATAAAAAAAAACAAACAAAATTTCCGTCATTGCAGTAGCTATCGTTGTCCGTGGTCGTGTTTTTATTTAGCATTTTTTAAGCCCCCTAATATAATCAAAAAATTCGCCAAAATTACACTCATTGCACCCGCCATTTTGCGTTTTTTTTTCATCGAAAAACGGCCACGTCCGACGAGAACTACATTTATACAGATTATAAAATATTTTCGTTGTCATTTTTACGGCCAACCATTGTCAAGTTATAGATCCGGCCACTGGACCTCATTTTTTATACAGATCTATTATACCTCAAAACCGCAGTTAAATTTCAACTTTCTTAAATAAAAAATTACACGAAATAAATTAAATGTATGCTTAATAACATACCTTTTTTCCAAATCCCAAATAAATAATCCACGATACAAAAAAAAATCGAGAAAAACTACCTTTTCAGCCCGTCGCAATGGTGTCATCCCTTAAATAATTTAGGCTCTGGCGCTCCTCGAATCGTCAAAACTTTTCTCAATCCACGAAATAATAATTTAAACAATTCAGGCTTCGAGAATGTACGAAGTTTAAAATCGCCCTGAATTCCTGCATGAATTTCGAAACGTAAAGACTATCGAGAAGTATCGAATAAAGCGACGAGGATTTTTTTCTAACATATTCTTCGATCGAAGAGGGTGGCAGGTAAGTCGGCTCGCATAATACGGCATACAAATATATTTATATCTGAAGAGTTCGGGGGTGCTGTGAGGAAAGACTGGATGATGCGAAAGGGAAGGGTGCAGGGGGGGGGGGGGGTATGGAATAAGCGGATCGCAGAGTGTTCGAGGGGTGGTGGATTTCGCGTACACACGAGCAATGGCCTATGGAGTGGGTATATATAAGGAAAAGGGTGCCAGGGACGACGACGACGTCGGCGTCAGTCGTGAGGGCGAACCGAGGGTGCGAGTGAGACAGAGAGAATAAGAGCGAGAGAGCGGAGTGAAGGGAGTCGACGGTAGGTTTCAACCATGATTTCCATTCGCCAGCCATCCATCTTGTTTGAGACTGGAAACTGACAGATAGACGTGGATCCGAGTGCCGGTGACGTGGCAAGTCTTGCACCGTTATACGTGTGTTCGTGAAACTCCAACTTACGTATACGTTGTACAGAGCGATTCAGAATTCGAGCGAACGAAAAAACAGTTAGCGAATTATCGTTAAAACAAACTTGTTCGTACTACATCCACCTTTGTGTATTATAATTCATTATAATTATAATTATAATTATATTTATTATAATTATAATAATTAATTATAATTATAATAAAATATAATTTATTGTTTAGATACATTTATTATTGCTTTACATTTATTTATTGTTTACATACATATATTATTATTTATTACATTTATTTATTGTTTACATAGTTTACATACATTTATTGTTCGCCTTTATACATTAATCCTTCTGTACGAATTATTATTATATATTATTATATATGGTATAATAATAACTATAATTATATAATTATATACATTATTATTGTTATATAATAATTATATAAGATATTATCGTTATATAATATAAATATTGTTATTTCCAGTCTTCCTTTACGCGCTCTTTTTGCCTCTTACGATCCCATGCCCTTTTACTTTTACCCCACAATTTTCATTTGTCTGCTCTCAACCCATTGATGTGGAAGATCGCTCAAGAGGCATTCTGACCACTACTAAACATTTTCATTATGTGAAAAGCTTGCACAGTGCTTTTTCATTCGTTTATCTCTCGACCCTGACGACGTGGGAAGTTTGTTGTGCAACTCAAGGCTAGCTTTGTTAGTAAATTTCAATTTTAATGGCACGTTGACATGAGTACGGCTGCTTTTTTAATTGCAGTTTCCTTATGGAAGCTTTGTTGAAAAAAAAAAAACTTGCCATGCGGTCAACTTCGGAAGCGAAACCAATTGAAGAAGTTTTTAACGTGCGAAATTTTATTCGTGTAATAAAATTGAATGATATTGTTTTACTTGAAATTATTTCACCCCTTTTCTTTCTGTTTGCCATCAAATTTTTCGAAAAATTCAAATTCACTTGGAATCAATTGATGAGGGAGTTTCTAACTTGCGAAATTTTATTCGTGTGATGAAATTGAATGATATACTTCACTTAAAATTATTTCACCCCGAGTCCTTCTTTTGCTCATCAAGTTATTCGGAAAATTCAAATCCACTCAAGGCAGTATTCTAGTGTCGAAATTTGGAAAAAAATATTGACTGCTTTTGGCGTTTTTTCAAAGTCTAGACTCTTAAGAATATGTTCTCAAAAGAAAATTTCGAAATTCCCAATTTTTACGGCAACTAACGAGACTCGAATAGGATCGACGAGTCGGAGCTACGAACTTCAGAAGCTTCTAAGGGAGCTAGAACTGCTTACAGGGAAGAACGAGCTTCAGAAAACCATTTCGCCATCGAGGAAGGCACACTTTACGAGGCAAGAATGACCGATTAATATAACGTCAGTATAACGTGCCATTACACCAATTAGATAGTTGCGATTATCCGGTATTGTACTCAAAACTTTAAACGCGTTTTTCTCGAAACTACTTTTTTCATCCTGGTTGGCACAAAATCTCGAGTTCTATTCAACCGATTGACTTCAAATTTGGTATGGACCTTCAGTATCTATCTTTCTATCGTACCTACCTCAGGCATTTCGGAATTATTATTGTTGCTATTAAAAAAAATTAACTTTGAAAAAACTACTTTTTTTCAGACAGAGGCCACCAATTTTTTTTCCCATTGGGTACCTACCATGATGACATTCTTATTGATCAAGAGAATGGAATTTCTTCTGTTTTAGATCAATGGGAACTTTGGCATCATGTAAAGCCAACGTTTTACATTTTTATTTTTTGCACAACGTTTGTTTTGTACGTTCTTGAAACATCAATAAAAAGGCTGTAAAAAATGGACACTGAAAATATTGATTTTTTTTTATTAACCCCGAAGAAACGCCTGAAATGCCTCAAGTCTAGAATACTGCCTTAAAATGTTTAATTCTTCGGCAATTCGGGTAAATTAAATTGATAAATTTCTTCTATGCTACCATATTTATATGCAAAAATTTATTCGAGTATTCAATAATATTATTCTCAACTTGAATGCTTAACCCTCAATCCGTGAAGGTATTTGAGGCACCTTAATCCCGTGAACCTGGGTCATTTTTGTTTTTGCACCACCAAGCCAACAATTGTCAATAAATTATTTTTTTTAATTCATGGTCAACCTTTAGGCCGTACTTCTTAAAAGGAAATAGGTTTTTTTTTCTTTCTTATTTTTAATATATATATATATATATTCATTAAATATTAAGCAACCTGCGAAAAAAAAATGATTTTGGGCAGGACGAAAACGACCCAGGTTCACGGATTGAGGGTTAAAAATGGGTGTAGCATAATTAGCGATGAATTTACCATTTTTTTAAAGGAGTGATGTAGCTAAATGATGTAGCTTTTTAAAGGAGTGATGTAGCTAAAGGGCAGAAAATTCATGTGGATATTTTTAGCAAGAATAATTGAATTGAATCAACCAGTATACCAGTCCGCATACATTGGTCTACATTTTCTTCAGTCTACTGGTCGCCTGTGCGTCCAATATTCGTACAATCCATTCAACTATCATGCCCTCGCTTTAAGTATCTCACTTGTCGCGCAACGTCTGCCCGTCTCCCTCCAAATTCCAGTGCTCCCGCCATGTTCTTTTGTGCATTTTCATCCAAACTCAAAGCGGGATATACATTTAGACAGGAAGAAAATAAGCATTATTGAGGGATTTTTTAAACTAAGAAATAGTTATTCTACAATTATCAAACTTGAGGTATACTTTAATAGTATATTTAAATATACGAAACAATTTTTACAGCAAGGTCGTCGCGGGAGATGCGAATCGACGTGCAGTCTAGCATCCCGTAGACTTTGATTTGCAAAAAAGTTCAAGCATTTTTTCAGCTTAAACATTTATAGTTTCAATGTGACGGTAATTAAAATGAAGAAAATGCAAATTTGAGAAAGTGGCACGCATTTACAACAAAAAAAACAACATTTCACGCAACATTTCCGTAAAATGTGGATTAAAACAGTAGTTTTTTTTCCAATTTTTCCAAAACAATTTTCGTCAAGTAGAAGGTACCAATATTATCAATATTTTTACCAAGTTTCAACTCAACCGGCTTAATATTTTTTTAGTAATCCTGCACACCAATTACGATAACGCAGTTTTGAGAAAAACGCGAGACACCGCGTCGGCGGGCTGTAACGTTTGAAGTTTCACGAATTTTGCTTTGAAACTTTGGGAAAATATTCTACATATACAGTTCTATCGTTTAAAGAGAAAAAAAAAAGAAATCGATTTTTTGGTCGTTGTAAATGTATATATCGCCTTAAGGCCTTAGGCCACTCTAGAGGCCGAAAAATAGGCTTTTTGAGATTTTTTTCGAAGCGATTAATTTCAAAATGGCGGCTGTGCAGCGTTTATCTCAAAACTGCATTCTTTAAGGGGGGATTGTCTTTTTTTTCGCAAAATTTACCGCTTTTTGGGAATTTTTTTGTGAAGAAAGTATACAACGGAAAACTTGTGAAACTTGGCATATAGTTTTATTGATCTGTTTACTACATACAAAAATTTTTTTAAACAATTTCATCAAAAAATCCGCCTCCCACCCCCCTCGACGCGCGATGGTCCTTTTTTGATGGTGTGCACGATTACAGCTTTCACGTTCATCCTGCAACAAAAACCCAAAAAGCATTTTACTTTAGACACATATAGCTATCGTTCGATGAAGGGAAGAAAAAAAAATTGACGATTTGGTGACGTTTTGAACTTGAAGTATCGATTTTTCGAAAAAAATTGATCGATTTTTTGTTATAAATAAAAAACTATTAAACGTATTGCTTTTTTGCTTCATCAAACGATAAAAGGATGTCAGCTGAGCATTCTGTCCAAATTTGAAGGCAATCGGTTGAATAGTTTTTGAGAAATCGTGCACACCATCAAAAAAGGACCATCGCGCGTCGAGGGGGGTGGGAGGCGGATTTTTTTATGAAATTGTTAAAAAAAAATTTTGTATGTAGTAAACAGATCAATAAAACTATATGCCAAGTTTCACAAGTTTTCCGTTGTATACTTTCTTCACAAAAAAATTCCCAAAAAGCGGTAAATTTTGCGAAAAAAAAAGACAATCACCCCTTAAGTTGGTCGGAAACATAACTCAGACAATTTTTAACCAATTCACTTGACATGTTGGATATATCTTGAAAAATACATTGTCCATGGAAGTACGTAGGATTTTTTTTGTATTGCATAGTTCATTTGTTACTAACAATAATCTGACGATTTTTTAGGCAAATTTTTTAAAAGTGCCTAAAAAATCGTCAGATAATTGTTAATACCAAATCAACTATGCAATATAAAAAAAAAATCCTACGTACTTCCATAGACAATGTATTTTTCGAGCTATATTCAACATTTCAAGTGAATCGGTTGAAAATTGTCTGACAAGGAACATCCCTTAGGTGACACCCTTCGATTTTGTTGAAATTCGAGCATGTTATAAAGCACCGAAAAGTAAGCCATACGTATTTTTTTATCGGCGGAAAAACGGTTTTAAGGGGTGAAACCACCCCTTAATATAGGGGTGGTTCACCCCTTAATTTTTTTTGCAATGGCACTATAGTGGATTTTTCATTGCTTCGGATTAGAAGAATTTTCGTTTTTGTGTGTGAAATTCTCCTTGGGTGTGAAACTGCTATATTACCCCTAGAGATGCCTTTTTTCGAGGGGTGGTTTCACCCCTTAAAACCGTTTTTCCGCCGATAAAAAAATACGTATCGCTTACTTTTCGGTGCTTTATAACATATCCAAATTTCAACAAAATCGACGGGTGTCACCTGAGGGATGTTCCTTGTGATTTATGTTCCGGCCAACTTAAAAAATGCAGTTTCGAGTCAAAGAGTATACAGTCACTGATATGCATGATAAACACCCTTTTTTGTAATCTCAATTTATTTTGTACATTGTCTGAAAAATAAATCCGCAAAAAGCATATTTTTCGGCCTCTAGAGTGGCCTAACCCCTTCAGAGACCGGTTCGTGTACGGAAGAGAATGGCGATCGTGCATTGGGGAGCTCCGCCGATACATTCGACGGCGCATTGTCCGACTGGACTCGACCTCGCTATCGGACATGGAAACTCCTGTATGTGAGATAGGATACAGGAAGGGACATATTTGAATTTGAATCGGGCATCCTCGCGGTGGACTCACCGCGAAAACGCGAACGTGCCGAAGACTATTACAACGCAGGCGGAAAATGAATAATGTAGGTGAAGAGAGCTCGCCGAGGAATTGGCTATCGAGCTGGTGAAGGACTTTGATCCGTGTGCGAGCTTCGCTACTTGCGACACGCGCTTTGCCCGTGAAGGCGTTACTTTCGTTTTTCCGGCCGTTTTTACAATCAAACGTAGCCCCGAATATTCGCACAGGGGAACCCCGTTTTAGGATTCATGCCACACGCGCGCAACCTTCGCAGCCCTTTGCCCCACACTTAAAAAGCTGAAAAATTGAAATGAGAGATGCGAAGAATGAATAAAGATCGAACTGAGAAACGGGGACGGAGATTTTGCTATAAAGAGGGACGGGGGGGGGGGTGAAAATGTTCACCAGAACGCGAAACGTTTATCTCGCTCCGGGACGAAAAAATCTGAACGAGGGATAAAAGGTGGAGAACGCCGCCCATACGCACGAATCTGCGAAACGTCTACGAGCGGGGCTCGGCAGCGGTGCACACGCGAATCGTTTTAGGTAGGAACGCATGAACTTTGATATATTCGGGACATCGGGGAAAACCTCTCTCATGGAATAAGGCACCATACTGCGGCAAGTATCCGAACTATACGTGACCTGCAACTTTTCCGGTAGTAGCGTATCATTCCATGGCGCGGATCCTTCGGAGTGGCGAGGGGGAGGGAGAGTGAAGGACGCATCCTTGCGCTCGCCCTTCTGCCACTTTTCTTTCCATTTCCACCTACACTTTTTCCGCTTCTTCTCTACACCCCCTCAGCCCCTGATATCGATATAACGACACGCGATATTAAATTTACGCGGTACCCTTCACTCACTTTTTTCGGCGCTTGGATCACGTGAAGTTACTCGCTGCAGCCGATCCTGAGGCATAACGGATTTGGCGAAAGATGATGGAGTTCCAGCCAGCGTCGATACCGGGACTTGTATTTTTATTCAATGGCTAGATTTGAACCGATGCTTCGCTCGCGCGTTTACGGAAATTCGGTTCTTGCGCTAAGGAGCCTGAATCAGAAGGTCCGAAAAATGGTTTTTTTTATTTCTTACATCGATAGATACACTGAGAAAAAAGAATCGTTGAATGTGCAAAATGCATTTTGTTGTCTCGAAATTTTGTTGTATTAACAGTTGCAAAACAGACATTGCTGAATAAGCTACCGTTCACACCACTAAAACTATCAGTTAGATTAACAAAATGTTTGTTATGCCAATCAAAAATCAAGTTGAACGTATTTAAAGATACATTTTGTTAAACCAACTGAATTTTGGTTGGATGAAGGAATTTTTTTTTCAGTGTCAACTATCCAAGAATATATTTGCAAAGTTACAGGGGCCAATTGTAAATATTTTCGAAGATACAAGGCTGAAAGCAGAGAAGCGATTGATATTTGATATTTATATTTCCTCCTATTGAAAACTCTGAAGCGCGTTTTCTCCAGTTTTCATTTTCACGATTTTTGCAAATTGACAGGCGTGATGGCAAAAAAACTAAACGACCTTTTGAATCAAATCAACGTTTATTTTCTTCAGTATGAAAATCTCTTTTAAGTGAGTTAATAAAGTCGTTGAAAAAGTATTTTTAAATAATTTTTACAGCACGTTAAAGTGTTTTTTTAACATATTTTTTTTTAACTTGAGAACAGTTATCATTTCACGATTTCTTCATCTTTTTCTTAATTCACTTAGAAGAAAAATATATGAGAAATGACAATTTTATTGGTTTTTTTTGTTTCAGTCAAGAATTACGAGCTGCACCTTTCCCGCCGATTGGGGAATGCAGTGGCAAGACGCACTAGGTGAATGTGCTGATAAATCTGCAGTCATTTATTGTTTCATGCTGAACCTTCTTTTTTTATACATTTAAAATATACATGAAAAGATACCTTGATGTTTACTGGGCTGACTTTTTTTTCCCTTCTAAAAAAATTCCCGAAAAAACACTTTTTTGTGCTCCTAGTTCAGGCTCCGGCCTTAATGGCTAGATGATGAAGTTATTATTAGAAAATACGTTCTCTATGTATTTGATGGAAAAAATCGTTTTCTGTGTAGTCCAATACTTAAGAAGGAACATGTTTAGTTGAGGAAACAATTACTGATGGTCGTGATTTTTTTGTTAATGTAAAGATTCACCATTTTTCACGTGTTTTATTACTACTTTTAGCTGTTACATGGTATTTTTTTGAAAAATCGCGCAGGTGTGGCACGGTCGTCTAAACGGGTTGCGGCGGATGTTGTCCGATGGCGTGACACGTAGCGTCGACGAGATTAATCTGAAAAAAAAAACCAACGAAGATTTTTCTTTTAGTAATACTCATACGCAAAATATGAACCAAGAAAAAGTGAGAAATGTGGAAATACAATGAAATGGTACGCTCTGGAACGAGAAGATTGAATTTTGCGAAAAAATGGCTACATTTCGCAACGAAATTTTTATTTTTTTTGTTTTGCGAATACATTTAGGTTCGTATTTTAGACGATAAACTTATACACATTTATACCAAATTTCATCAGAATCGGTCGGTGAATTTTTTAGCTATACGTCACACCAATTTTGACAATGCAGTTTGGAAGACCCTGCCATACCTCCGCCATTTTTCGAGATCAATAAAAATAAAAAATAGCATGTAACAGCCAAAAGTAGTAACAAAACATACTCTAAGTCTCAAAAATGATGGAGAAATCTTTCCTTTAAAAAAAAATCATGCGAATCAGCGAATTCAAATCGAATTTTGTCAGGTTTTAATTGAGGGATTCAGATGTAACAAAATGTAGGAAAATTCCGAAAGTTTTTATCTTCAGATGCTAAAAGTTCAGGAAAGAAATGCTCAGCCATTTCTCCACCAACTTCGCTCAGACGGACGTTTCAAAAAACGATAGAAATGCTCTCCGCATCGTATTCTACCCCTACCACCCCCATGGAAATTTATATACGCAAAAATATACTGCAAATTTATTTTATTAATAATTATAATACATGTGAAATGTATGCCATATATTGAAAATATATGTGCCAAATTCTAATTTTCGTAACGTTTTTATATATGAGATGTATATGCGTGGTATTACTGTATATCAATGTATCGTATATCAATGATATATGTAGCATTTACCCTGCATATATACCACATATATTTAACATATATGTTGCATACACACTGCATACATTCTACATACATACTGCATAAATGGTACATATATGCCATATATATACAGATATGCTGCGCATATCTGTATATATGTGCTTTATATAATAGTGTACTTTAACTGTAAGTTAAGTTTTTTTAAGTTTAAGTTTTAAGTTTTGTTAAGTTTAACTGTAATAGTGTTTATACACAGCATATATTTCTTGTCAGGAATATGTATTCAAAATGTATGCGCCATATATGATGCATAAAGGACACATATATGAGTCATATATGACGCATACATTTTTGATATATTTTTCTGACAAAAAAATAGATTGAAAATATATCGAAAATATATGCGTCGTATATGCCTCATATATGCATCATATATAGTGTTTATACGTAGCATATATTTTTTTGGTCAGAAAAATATATCGAAAATATATGGGTCATACATGCGTGATATATTTGGGGCATATATACTGAATATACGCGTATTATTTTATTTTTCGTCACTATATATGCGACCGATATATATATATATATATATATATGTAGCATATATTTTCTGCATATATTTTACATACATAAATTTCCATGGGGGCAACTCTAACCCAATACACACAACAAGCTAAACCCAACAATTATCTATCCGAATTTCATTTACCTTAATTTTTCAGTAATTACCCAAAAAATATTCAATACATTTTTTTCAAAAGCACGACATTTTCCATAAGAATTTCTTCCGTAATTTTATTCAACGTCTTTGCTTGTCTTCCAGAATAGTCCATCACTAATCTCACATCAAAATTTTCCATCAGAGCTCCCCGATCACGATTCCTGTCCGACAGACCCCACGCAAGAAGCCAATCCCCGCGGTTCATTTTGGGTGGAACATATGCAGATGCGGTCGTTGCACGTGAGGCGTCCTGGTTGTTTATAACGTGTGAAAACTCGAGACGTCGAAAAGGCGCGTTGGTGATGGCTTACCGCATAGAAAACAACGGGAAAAATCATAATAATGAAAAAAAGGAAGAAAAAAAGCATATAAAAAGAAATAGAGAGAAAGAAGGAGAGCGCAGTGGCACACTTGGGCGCGCTTGAGCAGAATCGTCGCCCGGAAAAAGAATGAGGGCGCTGTCAGCTGGTGGAAATTATTCTGATTATGCTAATTCCGGGTTCTGTTCCACTCCTTTACCCAGGAGCGTTTCGTCTCCCGGCCCCTCGTCCCTCCCCCGCTCCCTTTAACCATTCCTTGCATAGTCATTGCCCCAGCAAGCATTGCCTCCCTACTGCTGTCTGCGCCATCTTTCATGGCTGATATTTATAATATAGGGGCGAGCGAGCAGTTTCAAACTCTTTTTGGCCGTTCGCTAACCGCAATCTCCCCCTCCCCAAGCCCCAGCTCGTGTTCCCCGACCCGGGACGCCTTCCTCATCCCTCTTTCAGAAAATCCACCCCATTCGGCCCCTCAACTCGAAGAATTCTTTCTTGATCTCACCCTCTCTCTCTCTCTCTCTCTCTCTCTCTCTCTATCTATCTATCTATCTATCTATCTCTCTCTCTCTCTACTATCAGTGGTACTCGTGGTTTGCCGCAATGTCGATGAATTTATTCATACTCCACCCAAAAATCTTCCGTCCCACTTATACAGCTTAGCCAGAAAGAATCCCCCCCCACCCGGCGTTTCACCACCGGTGGGATATACAGAGAATCTCACGACTTTCCGAAAATACGTGAGAAATTTATGATCCGCCGGCGTTGAATCGTGAACTGCTCGGCTCACATAGCCGAGGTGGCTATAAAAATGTTCGTAATGGCCGAAAAGTGATATCTAGTTGTACGCCTGATTGATGAAGAGTACACGGCGGGGCTGACACACCGTTCTCTCGCGTGACCGAATAAAAAAAGGTATGTACTTCCCCCCTGGCTCTATTTTTAGCGAAGACAACGAGTGAATAATGAAAAGCTCGTGAAATGACAGCTTGTACGCGTTAACTATTGACAGGAAGTCAGGCTTCGAAGAGCGATATGTGTATATCGCTTTGCACGAATGCCGAGAGAGGGCGAACGAAACTGACGTACGATATGTGCGTCGCGAGTAAACATCCCCTAATGCGCTCGAGCCATTCAAATGTTTGCACTGCGTAAAACGTGTGTGTCCTCCACTGTGAAGTGGCCTCGACTCGTATCGTCTTTCGTCTCCGGTACAAACAATTCATTCCCGCTTTTTTCCATCCTGCATATTCATGATCCTATCGATCCATCCTACATACGATCAGGTGTCATTGGACCTCGGCTGACTTTCCCCCTCAAAACGTTGGTAAAATTTGTATATTTTTTTATATTTGTATATTTTTTTATATTTGTATACTTTTTTATATTTGTATATTTTTATATTTGTATATTTTCCCCCTCGAAACGTTGATAAAATTTGTATACTTGTCGAACGCAAAACGCACGATGAAAAAATCGCGCGGAGCTTGCAAGCTTTATTTACGAAAAAGCGCGGAAGAAAAATCCTATCGATCCACCCTACATATGATGGACGTTGGCTGATTTTCCCCCTCGAAACGTTGGTACCCCCAATTTGCACACTTGTCCAGCGCAAAATGCAGCCTGACGAAATCTCGCGGAGCTTGCAAGTTTTATTTACCAAAAAAACTCAGTAAACAAAGCTCGCAACCTTGCAAAAGTAAAGTTCAATCCGATTTTCAGAAATAGCCTTCTGCCTCTCTTTCAACCGACAGCTCTTGTTCTTTTGACCATTTATCTTCCTTAACCCCCTTTTTCCGATGTTTTGTGCTGTAAAGTACAATCCCTTCGACTCATCTTCGTAGGTGGTCCAGGACTTGTACTCTCGCGTACACCTCGTGTACAACGGTGATATGCCTATGTATGTCATCGCTATATATATGGCAAAAGGCGCGAGAGAGCAAGCGTTGATTAATCACAACGACTGTATTATTTCCCGCTTAAGGTCCGTAGGTCGGTCAGGCTCCCTCAACTTCCTCTCTCTCTCTCTCTCTCGCCATCTCTCGCTCTCTCTTTCACTGCAAAGAGCGCAACTCCCGCAGGTACTAGCCACATATTCGACTTCTGGAAAACAAAAAGTTGCACCCCACACGATATTACTCGCTGGTTTAGAAAAGTTACGCCCGTTTGTTTGTCAGTGGTCTATAAATGTGAGGATCTCCCGTATGGTGCGCTTGAGGTTCGGGCCAGGGCATGTATCGGTAGGAAGGTGAGTGTGTATGATGGAACATGAGCGAATGGTCGGGCATAGAAATTCTGGGGCATTCACGGGATAAATCGCGGAGACTCTCTCTCTCTCTCTCTCTCTCTCTCTCTCTCTCTCCTCAGTATACAAAGAGAGGTTTATCCATGTACACAGACATACACATATGCTGGCATGTATGTATGTGAATATAGACATGTTGGTTACTATTCCTATAGGTGGTGTGTTTCTCCACTTCGTCGCGATCGTGAAGGCTTCGTGGAGGCTACAGACAGGTTGCGTATAAACATGTCAGACTGGCATGCTCGCCGTGCCAAGCGTTCATCCATCACTTCTCCTGGAGGCCGACGTCGCGCGGCCTTTCTTCCTTACCCTCTCTCTCTCTCTCTCTCTGTCTGTCTCTTTCTCTCGGTACAGTCACCGCTCCGTTCGCTTCGACATTCTTCTGCCCATTATTCTTCATCTTCTGTACCACCTCCACCCGCTGGCCCATCTCTCAATAGGCCATTTCGTACAACTCATGTGTCTATTTGCTTCACTCATAACTTGACCCCAAAAGGCCAGTTTCCAATCTGTGTGTAGCGGCTCTGCGAAATTGTCAAACTGGACGAGCGACTGCAGATTTTTCAATTTTGAACCATCGTTGCGGCGTTACAATTGTCTGCCGATTTTCGGGTTTGCGCTTGCGCACGAATCAACGTTCGCCGAGGAACCGTGTATCCGACGGAGCCTTCCGTTGAAGGATCGCGGAACCGGTGAAACGACGCAAGAAAATGGGACAAAACCGTCGCAAATAGTGGCGTAAAAATGTGAGCCTGCGGAAACGACGGTGTTGCGATAACGTGCCGGAGCAAACGGATTTACGGGTTGCGCAACGTGACGTATGGCAGGGCGTCAGAAACTACGGGGTGGAGATACCGAGATGAGAAAACGTCATCCAGTGTGAAAGCGCGTCTCTCGGGTATCTAGACCGCGAGGTGTCTCAAACGCTGGGCGACGTCATTGTTGCCAGGGAAATCAGACGAAAAGCTCCGATAACTAACGGCATAATAAATGAAGTGTTCACGGAGCTGTGGACGCAAGTTATACACGCGCGTATATAGGACGCGTGATATACGCGATTATGTAGATACATGTATAGTGAATATGACCCGTGTATGTGCCACGGCCATGTGGCAAACGCACTCTCTCGCGCAAGACATGACAGCACATAACTCGGAAGAAACGATGCCGATAAGGTGTGTGAAAAATCGTAGATTATTGAATTATCGCGGGAATGAATAGAGCGCAAACTTGGGAAATTCATCGGGAATCATAGCGAACGTCAACAATGATTCGCTGTTGTTTGATTCGCCACTTGTGCCTGGTATCCAAAAAATGTTGGAGGCTGGGTGCCGAAACGAGTCTGAAGATAAAAAAAAGTGGGGGGGTTGCATACGCTGCTTCTTTTATCAGCAATGTCATCGAGCAAGATTCACCGGAGATGGTCGATGATTGATACCTGGTTTCTTCGATCTTCGGCTCATCATCATCAGAGATTCTACCGAAAAGATCGCGAGGGAAACGTTCCCGATGTCGACAAACCACGGGCTTGCTAATTCACTGATAAGAAACACTCAGCGAACGTTCCTCGTTTCGCGACACCCTAGCTACTTGGCGCAATACTTATTGGTTCCTATCTTGGCGGTGAAGGCTCACGCCTGTTTATATACATATGGTAGACTTGAGGAATCGACGGGAAGAAGTTCTCGAGAGACGGTTCTTCCCGTCACGGTTGTATATGTGTAAATGTACATGGGGATATTTCTTACTCGTGTCTAGGCAAGGTTGTCTATCAGGACATCTGGCTGTTTCGAGCACGATCCTTCAATTCTATAAAACGTATCCTCATGCGTAAGAGAAGCTGCTGTACCTTGACACCCTATGTACACTGCCGCTCAAAAGTTTGGATACACCAGTCGATATCTCTTGCTGCACTAAAAGTTGCATCGCTTCGTCAAAAAAAAAGATAACCTTACTTACCGAACGGCGTTTTGAAGGGAACAAATTCAGCTTTGTTTTGCCTCTTTGAAATATTTTTTATGATTTTTTTTCGACCCGGTACGCGCTTTTGTACGTGACTGTTTTTCGGCTTTTTTCGTCCATAGAGAATTGAGCGCATGACTTACGGGAAAAAATGTTGTCGTGTTTATCCATGATAAACTTGAACGGGGTAGCCGGAGCTCCATTTTCTTTTTTTTAGTTGTGTACGATTTTTTTTGCAAAGTTACTTCATTTTTGGCGAAAAAGACGAATTTTGGAAAATGCAACGTAACTCAAGAACTATAGGATTTAAGAGGAAATGTTAAAGATGTAAAAAGTTCCGTAAGTTTATACGGGATCACCAAGAATTTTTTCAAAATTTTCGTCTTATATTTTTTTTAACTATTTTCGCTCGAAACTCTGATGAGTAGGATGGCTTAAATCGAAAAGTATGGCGTTTACAACAAAGTATCAGGAGGAGAAACTTTTTTAATCTTTCATTTTAAATTCCCTTAAAGTTTTTCCGAATTTTTTTCTGAATTTTTTTTGACCAAGCCTCGGAGAATCGTCCGAACATTTGATTGGCGTATCTAGAAAACTAAATTTAAGCGAATTTAAAACCGAAGATTAGAAAAGTTTCTTGTTGGAAAATGCAACGTAACTCAAGAACTATAGGATTTGAGAGAAAATGTCAAAGATGTAAAAAGTTGCGTAAGTTTATACTGGACCGCCTAGAATTTTTTCAAAATTTTCCTCTCAATTTTTTTACTAATTTCGCTCCAAACTCTGATGAGTAGGATGGCGTTTATAACAAAATATCAGGAAGAGAATTTTTTTATTTTTCATTTTAAATTCGCTTGAATTTTTTTCAGAATCAAGGTGCAGCAGCTTTCCCCATATATGAACCCTAGGACAACGAAGTCACAATATACGTTTAAGTTCTCCAAGTATTTGCATTCATGCTACGGTCGCAACTGTGCTGCCAAAAAAGGTACACCAAATTCGTTGCTCAAGGGAAATGGATACTGATATTAGTTACCAAGACCTGTCACTTTCAGTCCTAACTTACCTTTCTGCAGCCAAGATTACCCAAATTAGCGAAAGGTTCCTCCTTCAGCTTCCGTCCAGACTGCTGTCCATATTTCCCAAACTCATCATTCCTTGATGACTGCGAACTTGATCACTGCGATAATTCCCGTTCCGTCAGAATGATCATTCACGTACTTGATCACGAAGTGCATCTCCGGGAACAAATTCTATAGAATCAGTTCCGAGCATCATAGTTATCGATCACAAAGCAGATGTATCAGAAAATGAGAATGTAAAAAATGGTGATGACGGGAAAAAGAAACACTAAACATGTGGGTGAAGGTAGCACGAAGTACATAGCAAGTAAAAGTATTCACTGGAGTGACGGCTGATAAACGGTGGGCTAGAAAATATTGACACTGGAATTGACTTTTTAATGCCGGAGAAACGAATGTAGATAAAGAAAAATGCAAGTTTCGCGATGAAATTGCTGGATCGCGGTGGGTGGTGTTGGGGTTTTCGTATAGATAAAGCCGCAGGTTTCCTCGATAGTCTCTTATACCGAAGTCTCTCTCTCTCTCTCTCTCTCTCTCTCTCTCTCTCTCTCTCTCTCTCTCTCTCTCTCTCTCTCTCTCTTTCCCTTTGCGCGAGGGTAGAGGCGACGACGATAAGACGCCGTGAGTAATGAGCAATGCCGCGAGTGATATCGCAACCAAGAACGAGATCCCTTTCTTTCCTCGGTTTGCTCTTACGAAGCCGAGCGAGAAGGGAAGCTCGCGCGAAAGAGGGAAAAATCGAGCAAGCGAGACAAAGAGGGCAATGGGAGCGCACACTATACCACCTTGCGAAAAGAATTTCCGTAACCGAGAAAGCGAGACCGAGCTACAAATCAAGTTTTATACCTGAAAAAAAAAACGTTCATTATTGGTTGGCCATAAAAGACCGGGTGCGCGGAGATTCTCACCCTGAGAGCCGGGGGTGCGGAGGCGGGAAAATATAAGGGTGGAAAAGGAGTGCGAAGAGTCGGAGAAGCGTTTATGGGCACTGGCCTGGGTGTATAATAAGAGAGCTCCGTATAACTCGATCGCCAAGAGGGATGAATTCATGATGGAACAATGGCTATATATCCGGGCGACCCGAAACGCGAAATCGTACGGAAAAACCCATCGAGAACTTTTAACCGATTGTGTACACAATGTCCTTGACGTTTCTTACTTTCAATTGTGATAAATGGACCTTGCGTTGTCTTTTTCATAAATCGGAGACCACGCATAATTGGGAACGTGCTAGAAGTTTAACGCCTGAGCAAATACTCGGATGGGTGACCGCTTAGCCGCGTACTGGCTTGTTGATCCGTTTCCATTGATAACACGTTTGAAACTCGCAAGGAACATCACTCAAGGCCTTAGGCCACTGTAAAGGCCGAAAAAATAGGCTTTTTGGGGATTTTTTTTCAGAAAAAACTACAAAATAAATCGATATTACAAAAAAGGGGGTTTATCAGTAATTTTATGACAAAATTTTCTTTAAAGCGATTAATTTCAAAATGGCTGCTGTGCAGCGTTTTTGCGATGACGTCTCGGTTTTTCCAGGTTCCACGGCCGGACAAACAACTCCTGTAATTTTTAAATTATAGTGAGCCAATGAATTTTTTTTCGATTATATATAATAACTGCTATAGAAGTACGTAGGATTTTTTCGATATATTAATTTTTGCCCAAATGGCGCACTTCTAAAGAGGAAAGTGAAAAATTTGCCTAAAAAATCGTCAGATAATTGTTAATAACAAATGAACTATGCACTATAAAAAAAAAATCCTACGTACTTCCATAGACAATGTATTTTTCAAGATATATTCAAGATTTCAAGCGAATCGGTTGAAAATTGTCTGAGTTATGTTTCCGGCCAACTTAAAAAATGCAGGTTTGAGATCAACGCGTTTGAAGTTCTGAGTCCGCTCGCTGCGGTCCAGGCGGCCTGGTACTAAAATTCGAAAACCGAGTACTTAGAGATTTTTCCCGGCCATAATCTTTTGGGATATCATTTTTGAGGTCCTAGGGGACCATTTAAAAAAATCGATTTTTCGAAAATTCCAGAATGGCCCAAACCCTTAAGTGTCCGCCTCCGATTTTGTTGAAACTCATATATAGGATAAGGGGCCATTCATAAAATATGTGACGCAGTGAGGGGGGTGGGAGTTAGGAAAATCATCACACTTTGTCACAGGGGGGTGGAAAGTCACGAGACGCTATAAGCATATTAAATCTGGAGAAGGGTCATACTGAGATGCTGAAAATTTTCTGTGCTGCCACATCCAAAGTTCCGACTACGAGGAAGTTGTAACTTCTCTGATATCGATTGAGGCTCACCTGAAGCATCCTTGGGAACACATTGCATTCTAGGTGCATCGCGATAAAAGATTATCAAATTATTTATTATTGATGTTACTTAACATAAAGAATATATTTCCTACTACGTGTAAATTAAACGTATTTATATATTACATATATATTTGCTTAAAATAAACAATATAAATTGTTCATTATGAAATAATCTGTCCAAATAGTTTTAGTACTTTACTTGCTTCTTATTGTTGAAAAAAAAAACGAGAGCGTCACGAAATGTCACAAAGGGGATAGGGAGGTCGAATATTTATCAAATTTGCGTCACGTGTTTTGTGAATGGCCCCCTATAGGTTGTTTAGTTTTTTTGCTATCACGCCCGCCAATTTTGAAAAATCGTGAAAATGAAAACTCGAGAAAACGGGCTTCAACATTTTCAATACGAGAAAATATCAATCGCTTCTCTGCTTTTCGCCGTGTATCCTCGAAAATAATTCCAATTAGTATCTCTGTAAATATATTCTTGGATAGTTTATCTATCGATTTAAGCAATGAAAAAAACGATTTTTCGGACCGTCCAATTCATGCTCCCGGCTTTACCTCACACTTTTCTTCATTCCTCAGGTACAAGCTTCCGTCACTTGGGCCCGTGTCTCGTGCA
Source organism: Ophion ellenae (assembly GCA_963210295.1). Lineage (NCBI taxonomy): Eukaryota > Metazoa > Arthropoda > Insecta > Hymenoptera > Ichneumonidae > Ophion > Ophion ellenae. Next base: position 38,060,996 of record OY723391.1, on the reverse strand, counting down.
TACGCAAATCGTTAAGGGCCGTAGGGTTGAAGGTGTGGGGGTAACCGGCTCGGAGGTACAAGCGCACTTGAAAAAAGCCGTCTTCTCGCGATCGCTAATACCGTTTTTTACCCGGGCACATATATCTGTCAGGAACTCGAGAACCTCGTAACAACTCGCTCTCTCTTCCTCTGTCTCTCGTTGTAAATCTAGATGTTGTCGTTTCCACGTCCTGTTTTACTGTTTTCCACCAAATAATTTCAGCTTCATTCTTCATTTGACTTGGCACAAACTGCCGCAAACAAGCGAGCAAGCTTTGCACCCGTCGGGCTTTCTTTCCTGCACCTCTCTCTCTTGCTCTCTCTCTCTCTCTCTCTCTCTCTCTCTCTCTCTCTCTCTCTCTCTCTCTCTCTCTCTCTCGTAAGGGTTTCTAGCTTATAACTCGACGTAAAGTTGTGAGCGGCCAACCACCAACGGCATTTATATTAAAACGCTAAGAAAAACTTTACCCCTACAACCGTTTTCTCTCTCTCTCTCTTTCTCCCTCTCTCTCTCTCTGGCTCTCTTTGCTCTCCTCTCCTTCCCTCGGGTATCCGGAGAATCGTTAATTTTCTGCCTCCATTCGCTTCTCGTAAATCCCATAGTGTGCTATTCGTTCGTTGCTGGCTGCTTCTCGCCCGTTGCTGCACCACCACCCCCTTGTATATATATATATATATATTCATACACACACACACACACACACATATATATATATATAATATATGCATAAGCCTCGCTACCGCAAAAATAATACGACCAGGAAATGTTGACCATTATTTTTGTCGCTCGCGAACGCGATATATTTTTCGACTATACACTTTCATTAAAAATTATGATTCCTCTCCCCCACCCCCTCCATGCCGCTTCCTCGTCTTTGCCCGCCGAGTGCACGCGTTTGTTCGGCGGTCTCTCGGCCCCGTAGGGGTTGTTCGGTTGCTCACAATTTATGAGATCCGTCGGCGCAAAACATTTTTTGTCTTCCGGCTATGTATTCCGCTTGTTCATCTATACACACGTGCGAAAATTGTTCGAATCATTTCGGCTACAACGATTGGAAACAATGAAAGCTTTCGGGCACTCTTTACAGCTGATGCACAACACGCATCGAGTAATTCGTGTTGTAAATACTTTTGTGTCGAGGCTGTTCCAACGGGGCAGAGCGAGCGAGATCGCGCAGACACTTTTTTGGACGCAGATGAGGGTGATGAAAAATTCGACCTCGAAGGATTAGTAAGGTGCAGTAGATTGTTTACGAGAAATAAAAAGCATTTGGATCTGAACAATTTAGAATAGATTCCTGTGTAGAGGAGTGAATTTTGTTGCAACTTTAAATTTTTATCAGATTATTGGATTTATTGTTATTTGATTGCCAGATTTTGTGGAGTTTAGTTTTTTTTCGAGACAAATTTATCGTGGAACTTGTGGAAGCTTCAAAATTGAACTGCCATTGGGCGTATCTGCATCTAAAAAAGTAATAATCAGTATTATTTAGTATGGATTCTCATAGAAAGGCGTGGATTTCGTCGCAGCTTTCGATTTTCAACAGATTACTAGATTTATTGTTATTTAATTTCCAGATTACCCAGATTTTAATTTTTATCACATTATGAGATTTATTATTGTTTAGTTACAAGATTTCCTAGATTGTGTTTTTTTTCTCGCGAAAACGATATCGCGGAGCTTGCCAAAACTTGAAAATTGAACTTTCATTGGGCGTATGCACATTTAAAAAAGTAATCATTATCATTTGGTGTAGTATAGATTCCCATGGAAAGGCGTACATTTCGTCGCAGCTTTTAATTTTTACCAGATTACTAGATTTATTGTTATTTCATTACTAGATTATCCAGCTTTGAATTTTCGAAAAAACGATATCGTGGAATTTGCAAAAACTTCAAAGTTCAACTGTCATTAGGCGTATTGACATGTCAACAAATTATCAGTATCCTTTAGTATATATTCACATGAAAAGGCGTCAACTTCTTTGCAGCTTTTGATTTTTATCAGACTACAAGATTTATAATTATTCAATTACCAGATTACTCAGATTTTTTTCTCGCGAAAACGATGTCACGGGGTTTGCGAAAACTTCAAAATTGAACTTTTCTTAATGAACTTTGTGAACTTCCATTAGACTAAATTGAACTTTCATACTAGTATCCACATAAAAAAAAGTAATCAGTATCCTTTAGTATAGATTCCCATGAAAAAGCGACAACTTCTTCGCAGCTTTTGATTTTTATCAGACTACAAGATTTATAAGTATTCAGCTACCAGATTACCCAGAATTGGTTTTTTTTCTCGCGAAAACAATATCGCGGAGCTTGCGAAAACTTTTTGTTAACTTTCATTGGGCATATCGCCATCTGAAAAAATTATCGGTATCCTTTAGTCTATATTCCCACGAAAAGGCGTGAATTTCATCGCGGATTTCGATTTTTACCAGATGACTAGATTTATTATTATTTAATTATCCGATTGTGCAGATTAAATTTGTCGCGCAAACGATTTCGCGGAGCTTGCGAAAATTTGAAAATTGAAATTTCATTGGGCGAATCGGCATCTAAATAAATTATCAGTATTTTTCGATTTTAATTAGATTACCAGATTTATAATTATTTAATTGCAAGATTACCCAGATTTTAATTTTTTGCGCAAACTATATCGCGGAGCTTGCAAAAACTTAAAAAAATGAGCTTTCATTAACGGGGGATATACACCTAGATGGTCGAGGTCGAGGATTTAGAAGCTATGAACATTCCGTCGACCGAAGAAGACCTACACTATGGGCCTGGTATCGATGATTCCATATAAGGTGACAAATTTCATGATTTATTCATTCCCAAATTTTCAAACGCGTTTTTCTCACAACCTCGTTTTTCAAATCGGTACCCAAAATTTCTCGAAAACCAATGAACCGATTGCCTTGAGGTTTTTCGTGGTTATTCTATACACCATTATCTAGTACTTGCCATAGGATTTTTTTTCCGTTACTTAGTTTTTGTTTTATAGGCAAAATAATAACTAATTTTTGGCCCAAAAATCATTATTTACGTTCAAACGTCCGCCATTTTGTCATAAATCGATATTTTCAAAATCGGCTATGACAAGTACTAGATTGTAGTATCTAATTTAATAATCTTTTTGGTTTTTTTTTTCAGATGATTTTTGAAGAAACGCCAGTGGGTACCGTATACGCAGATTTTTTTACGACGCTCCAAGGATCATACAATATCGTTGTATATTTCTGATATTTTTAAATAAAGAAAACTAAACATATTTTTGAATGTATATACTTTTAAGTAATTAAAACCCCAATTGAAAATTTCAAATAGTTTTCCTTGAAAAAATTCGCAAAAATGACCTTTTTCTGGCTCCTGGGTGTATATCTCCCCTTAAGCGTCTCCACTTAAAAAAAAATCGGTATACTTGAGCATTAATCTGTGAAATTCTCGACTCTCCTTGCAGGTGAGCGTCTCACGTATAAACATTTATTAGCTTCGTGTGATGTTCGACTTTTCCGAAAATCTTTCCGTCTGGGAGAAAAAAACGTAGGTCGATTCACCGCAGGAAAAAAAAACGCCTGGAAATGATTTCTCATTCCACTTGCCCGAGTCACACGAATTAAATGAACGCCGCATTCGCCTCCTCGAATCAACGAATAAATTCTCCTCGGAACCTATCGTTGCGTAACGTTTTCTGTTTTTTCCTTTGTTTCTATTCGAGTCGAATGTGTGCTCTCGACGATCGTATGTTCTCTTCTGTCCGATGACCGGACACGAGTTACACTCGCGTCGTTCACATTGCCGAGGCGACTTTTATTCGGCATTAAAATAAAAAAAGGTAGGAAGAAAAAAAAATGTTAAACGTTTCTCCCACACCCACACCGCGGATCGCGCGATACCGATCCCCGACAATGCGTTCTCTCAAAGCCTTTTGCGGCCTCGGTACCTTATAAGATCCTTAGAAACTTGGAGCACGAGGGGAGACGGGCAAGGAGACCGAATTGTGCCGCTGTTGCGGCTATACAATTTACCTGTGTGAGCCACACGGCATGTATCACCTACCGCCGCGATAAACCGAGATGCGAGCATAAAGACGAGCTCAGGTGACAATGGAAACGCGGCTCTTTAAAAAGTACAACAAAATATGATAAATGGTCGCCTCTGCGATCTGACGAACTCATGTACGTTTATATGTATATATATATATATATATATATATATGAACATATCTTACCGAGACTATACACTTGTGCTATAAATATATTATATTTTATACCAAATTCTTGGGCGTTTTGCCTCAGGCTCAATCGCCGCGCGATTACGACGCGAAGCTACTCCAAAAAATGCCTCGAGCGAACTTCAAGAAAATGGAACGAGTGATAGGACAATACGAGGAATAAGACAAAATCGTGGGAGAATCTCCATCGGAGTGCGTCCCTAGTATGGAGAATTTTGCAATTTCCAAGATAAAAAGTCTCCGGAATGGATTTTTATTGAATGTCATTTTTACTTGACTTTTTATTTAATTTTTATTTTCAATTAATGTTACGGGGAATTTGAAACAATTGTTTCTACTAAATTAAAGTTTAAAAAGTAAGACAATTATTACTTTATTCGTGATTGTTGTGTATTTTTACAATAATAAAATACATTTCGCTATGAAAAGGAGGTTCAAAGTATTGTGTTATTGTTATTTCGATAATTATTCAGTGTTTCTTCTTATTTGAGTTTATTTTTTTATAACGACTCACTTCCCAAATAAATCAGCAGTTTTGATCACCTGATATAATAATTCTCTCAATTTTCTCCAAAATGTATTTTCGGAATAATCAATGAACGTTCGGTTCCATTAATTTTACTATTTTTTATAAATGGTAAAATTTATAAAAAATTTGGAAATTTCCAATTTCCGTTTTATAAAAAATGGAAAAATTCGGTGTACACTTCCCAGAAGTGTACACAACAAAACAAATAAATATTTCTCCTAATTTAAACTTTGAAAAAGAAGACAATTTTAATGTTATTCTCAATTGTTGTGTATTTTTCTGGTAATAAAATACATTTCGCTATGGCATACAGGTTCAAAGTATCGTGTGATTTTTATTTCAATAATAATTATTCTTTGTTTCAATAAAAATTGAATATACTTCAATACTTATTGTGAGTTCGAAGAATACGTATTATTCATTTGGATAATCTTTTTTTTCAATCCGACGATAATGGCATTTATTTTACGCTATATTTAAGGGGTTACCCCACTTGCGATTTTGAAAAAATGGATTTTTTTATTGCATTTTTTTGAAGTATAAATATCTGAGAATATGTTCTGAAAATTTCAAGTCGATCCGAACAAAATTGACTGAGATATGAGCGTTGAAAGAGAAGAATCCGCGTTGAAAGAGCGTTGAAAGAGAAACTTTAAACGCGCTTTTCTCAAAATGGCATTTCTGAAGTCGGTGACCAAGATTACTCGAACGCTAATGAACCGATCTTTTTGAAATTTTGCAGGCTTATTTAATACATAAAAATGTAGTCTCTAATCGTACGATTTTTTTTTTTCGAAAAAAAAATGGCCGTTTTTTTCATTAAAATCGAACCATTTACTTTGACTGTCTGCCATTTTGTGAAAAATAAATATTTTTTAAAATCCGTCGATTAAAGACTAGTTTATACTTATATTTGACTAAATCCATCCGCATTTTTTTTTCAGATGATCCACTTCGCCGCAATGTTGGTCACCGCAAACCGTGTAGGGGAGACCGGGGCAAAATGGTATAGCGGGGCAAAACGGTACCGGGGCAAAACGGCACTGGGGCATAATGGGATCGGGGCATAATGGGATAGCAAAAAATGAAGTTTCTTGGGTGCTTGATTTGGGGCAAAATGGGATAGGGGCAAAATGGGACAGAGAGGAGTGGAATATCAAATTGGGGCAAAATGGAATCGGGGCAAAATGGGACACACAAAAATGAAGTGTCGCAGCCCGCTGAATTTGGGGCAAAATGGGATGACAGGAAAATGCATGCTTCGGCTCTATGAAAGAGCTGTTGAAACATAATCTAATCTAAATGGTGCTTATGGTTCGTTTCAGTCCACATATACGCAGATAATACGGACTGACCGATATATTTGTCGACACATATCCGTCGATTTCATGGGGAGCGGCGGTCCTAGTTTCATAAAACAATTTACGTAAAAATTGACAAGAGTTAGATTTTCATCAATGGCTTGAAAATCAGTATCAGTAACGTGCAGTTGGCAGAAAATAAATAAAAAAAAAAAACAAAGAAAGATAAAAATTTAAAAAAACCATAAATTGCACGCGTCAGATTATAAAAATTACTTGATTATTTAAATAATTAATAACGACAAAGAAATTGTACCAATCGAATAAGAAGGCTCAGATAACAATTTACGTCAAGTTTGGTACAGTTTTGACCGCAGAATCAAAAGTAATTGTTTGACAAACTTTAATAACAAATGAAAAATTAGTATTTTTTAGAATGTTGAAGTACTTAAATTTATTGGATTCAACGAATCCTGACGAGCCGAGCACGAACTGTTGTTGTAAAGTCAAAAATAATAATAATTGTTTAAGCGATTGAGTTAACAAATACAAATTGTCGTCTTCTTTAATGTTAAATTACTACGATTAATCAAATTTCAACGAAATCGAACGAGTCGACCTTGAAACATTGCCTTAACCGCATGTCCAATCATTATATTTGGTCAAACAATGAATATCAAAAAATCAATTGAAGTTTTAGACTGCATTAATAGTCATTAATGCATTAATAGACTACACCAAACTTGCGAAGATTCTAACCGAATGATAAAAAATTATTATTTAAACAATTTCATTAACAATTAAATTGTTCGAATCGAATTGTTACGCTCGATTAACAATTTCCAAGAAATTTCAGAAAATGCCGATCGTACAATGAAGAATAAATATTTGAACAATTCAATTAACAAATGAAAACCGCTGCAGTCTTTAATATTAATAAATGATTACGCGTAATCGAATCTCAACGATATGAAATGAGTCGATATCAAAATACGTCTTTAAAAATATGCTAATTAATGCAATTTAGTTAAACGATAAATATCAACAAACTTATCGTATCACCTGGATTGTTAAGCTCAATTAACATATCCATTGTTTTATTGAATGCATCGGCCGTAGTTTCGTGAAAAAATAACTATTTCCACAATAATAGAACTTTTTTTCATCCGCCATATTGGATTTTCAGTTTTTAGTTTTCCATTCCAAACTCCTATCCTCAATTCATGATTTCGATATTCTGAAATCAATGTCTTATGTTTTTATTCGTTATCTAAACGATTACGTATTTATTCATCTATCATTATTTCGCAACAAAATCATGAGGTACATTTTATTGTTGTTGAACCCTAGTCAATGTTATTTTTGTTTAGCAGTGAAACGCCATACGCGTCCTTTGTGAGTCGTTTTTATATTTCTAACTAATCTAATCTAAAAGATTCGTTGTAATTCATGCGACAAATGGGCCCACTATTCATGTGCCCATGCTGACGATAACTTAATCGAGTACGTTTGCGACAATTGTGCCGATAAAAATTAGCTTAGTTAAACAAGCAATAAAAATTAAACATTGCCAGCGTTAAATTATAGTATCGTAAGTAGAGTTCGACCCAAATATCGTGTAACATTCAATAAAACCTGTTTTCACTCATTTATTACCCCTCGTTTTTTACCCCTGCATTTATTTCGTTTCTGCATCGAATTATTCTACTGTCCCATTTTGCCCCAACCGCCTCTTTCTGAGGAGCCTGATTTTCTCCGGCCCATTTTGCCCCAGTCCCGTTTTGCCCCAATGACGTATTTTCCAGCAGTGTTGATTTTCACTATTCCATTTTGCCCCAAACCCGTTTTGCCCCGGTCCCATTTTGCCCCGGTCCCATTATGCCCCGCTATACCATTTTGCCCCGGTCTCCCCTACTTCAATACTTATTGTGAGTTCGAAGAATACGTATTATTCATTTGGATAATCTTTTTTTTCAATCCGACGATAATGGCATTTATTTTACGCTATATTTAAGGGGTTACCCCACTTGCGATTTTGAAAAAAACGATTTTTTTTATTGCATTTTTTTGAAGTACAAATATCTGAGAATATGTTCTGAAAATTTCAAGTCGATCCGAACAAAATTGACTGAGATATGAGCGTTGAAAGAGAAGAATCCGCGTTGAAAGAGCGTTGAAAGAGAAACTTTAAACGCGCTTTTCTCAAAATGGCATTTCTGAAGTCGGTGACCAAGATTACTCGAACACTAATGAACCGATCTTCTTGAAATTTTGCAGGCTTATTTAATACATAAAAATGTAGTCTTTAATCGTACGATTTTTTTTTCGAAAAAAAAAATGGCCGTTTTTTTCATTAAAATCGAACCATTATCTTTGACTGTCTGCCATTTTGTGAAAAATAAATATTTTGTAAAATCCGTCGATTAAAGACTAGTTTATACTTATATTTGACTAAATCCATCCGCATTTTTTTTCAGATGATCCACTTTGCCGCAATGTTGGTCACCGCAAACCGTGTATATAAAAACATTATTTCATTGACGGCCATTTGCCACTAAACAATGTAATATTTCTCAATAAAAAAATTACTGAAAGTTCTTCAATATGTGTTCTTTAAGATGGTATATTGATCGATTAAAAAAGTTTTGTAGTTTTCTTTAAAAAAATTCATGAAAAAGGCCTTTTTTGCGCTACAAGTGGGGGTAACGCCTTAAAGTTCAAAGAATTTTATAATTTTTATTTTCATATCCTAATAATGATCTTCCAGTTCAATAATAATTAAAAATGTTTCGTTATTGATTGCAATTCTAAAAAATTGTCGATTATTTAGTTTTATCAATTTTTTGGGGGTTCAACATTGTTTAATACATTTTTCTACTAATTGCAATTTTTTGAAAATTGTACGTAAATTTTTTGAACTTCCACAGTCTCCGACTTTGGGCAATGTGAAAATGCGGGTAGTTTTCCATCAAAATACGTGTAAGTAAAGTGAAATATTGGTCATGCGTACCGAGAGACCCTTCGAGGTCGATTCGACGTGGAACAGTCCGTGTATAACTATCGTCTCACAGCGGAACAGCCTCGCACGCCTATGGACTGAATTCCCTGCGCATTTGACTGATCGAACGTCAAACGCTAATAAGCAAGCGCCGATTGCTTCTGCCGCAGACCAATTTTATTCTTGGCCTCGAGGAGAGCAACCTGACCGCGCGTCCGTTCGACGTCTCTCAATCTCTCCTTTTTTCTTTCTTTCACTCTGCGCCCTGCGCGTTTATAATTTTCGTCTCATTTCCTCTCGTTCTCGGCGTTCCCATGGAACACAGGGAAAAAAAACAATTTACAGTCGTCCAATGTATATCGTACAGCTGGATTTTGTGAACGTTGATCGCCACTCCGGACGGCCCCAATGAAATTCCATTTTCTCATGAATAAACTTTTGAGAAATGATCCAAAATTTAATCTAAACTAGTTTTTCCTTTGTGGCAAGTCATACGCCAACAGGAAACGATGGCAATCTATGGAAATTTGGAAGTTGCACACCTACTGGTTACATCGCCGCGTGAAAAAAAAATTAAAAAGCCGTCAGAGAAAATTTCAGAACATTACAATTACGGGGCTACATCTACCTAGAAGCCCAAAAAACTGTCAATATTCCGATTTTTTTCTTCTGGGAAAAGGATAGTGAAAAAAAACACATTTTTTTAACACAAAGGTACATATATTGAGCCTTTGACGCTTCCTTGACACACTGGGTTATTTTGACCAGGACGAATATGAAATAAAATGCTCACTTTTCCAAAATTGAAAGTTTTCAATCATTTTTTACAACCATTCAATTTCATACTTTCCGCATTTCAATCAGGCAGACATATTAAGAAATGTTCAAAGTGTAGCCCGGATTTTTTTCAAGTAAAACCGACCGAAGGGTTGTTAATGGCAGGTGGGTATAAGACGTCCCGGGTCAAATTGACCCAGTGTGTCAAACTCGTGGTAAGTGTGTCAAGGAAGGGTTCAAAGAAAATCACCAAAAAATTCAGAAAACCAACAAAAACATGACCGCAGGCGAATGATGACATTTTTTTCGCGACGTTTGGCGGTGGACACTCTCCAGCTCAAACGGTCCATCTGAAGTCTAAAAACCAAACGGGGTATTCAACTTAAAAGTAAATACGAGTCGTTCACGATTTCTAAAATAATGTTTTTAACAACGTGGCGACGTATTGGACCTCGAGCATAGAAAATCTACAAAAAAGTCGTCGTTTTTACCTTATTATTAAAAAATGAAGAACGATTTTGAAAAAGTGAGATCATCAACGACCTTCAAATGTTTCTCATCGTATCTCCTGTAAATTTGGAAACAATTCATCGAGTGGTTCTCGAGATATCATGTCCACCGACTTTGAAAATAGTGTTTCGAGAAAAACGCGTTTAAAGTTTAAAGTAAAGTGCTGCTCGCCCCGCCGACTATTAGAAGCTGTAGCTCATTCAATTATAGAAATAGTACAATGAAATTTTCAGGGAATATAGCTAAAACGTGATACTATCGAATAAAAATATTGTCGGGAAATGCCATTTCTTCGATCCATCTAGATAGATGTAGCCCGTTAAGGCCTTAGGCCACTCTAGAGGCCGAAAAAATAGGCCCTTGGGAATTTTTTTTCTTCAGAAAACTAAAAAATAAATCGTGATTACAAAAAAGGGCGTTTATCATACATATCAGTGACTGTATACAATAATTTTTTTGAAGCGATTAATTTCAAAATGCCGACTGTGCAGCGTTTATCTCAAAACTGCATTTTTTTAATTGGCCGGAAACATAACCCCTTCAATTTTCAACTGATTCACTTGAAATGTTGAATATATCTTGAAAAATACATTGTCTATGTAAGTACGTAGGTTTTTTTATATTGCATCGTTCATTTGTTATTAACAATTATCTGACGATTTTTTAGGCAAATTTTTGGAAAGTGAAAAATTTGCCTAAAAAATCGTCAGATAATTGTTAATAACAAATTAGTTACTGAGTTATGTTTCCGGCCAACTTAAAAAATGCAGTTTTGAGATAAACGCTGCACAGCCGCCATTTTGAAATTAATCGCTTCAAAAAAAAATTGTATACAGACACTGTTATGTATGATAAACACTCTTTTCTGCAATCTCGATTTATTTTGTAGTTTTTCCGAAAAAAGTCCCCAAAAAGCTTATTTTTCGGCCCCTAGAGTGGCCTGACCCCTTAATTACACTACACCTATCAAAAAACGCACCAAAAACTCTAAAACATCCTGAACCTTATTCTATCACCATTTCCTTCATGAAAATGAAACAAACCCAAACATAAACGCATACAAAACAACTGCAAATGAAAAATGCTATATTTCTCCACCCGATTCGTTCGACCCTAATTTTGCATGCAGGCCCATAACAAACGAACCAATAATGCATCCAATTTTCATAGCCATGCCAGAATTTCTACAAGACCTGCGTCCTCCCATCAACGAAACGCTTTCGACCCGCTTCACGTATTTTTCAAAAAGTAGGTAAGTGGGGCAAAAAGGCCCCTGGGGAATTGTACAAAAATCCTGACAATTTGCCGTCCATTTGATAATCATACTGCTAAGTGCTCGCGATGAGAGCGAGAGAAGAGACGAGAACTGTTTCGATACTTCAGGGTATCAGGATAACGCAAGGTCCGCCATGGCGGCGGAATATGTGGTGAAGGATTTTGCCTGAAAATGGACGGTGAAGAAAGGAGAGGGTGAGAGAGAGAGAGAGAGAGAGAGAGAGAGAGAGAGAGAGAGAGAGAGAGAGAGAGAGAGAGAGAGAGAGAGAGAAAGAGAGAGAGAGAGAGAGAGAGAGAGAGAGAGAGAGAGAGAGAGAGAGACTAAGGCAGATAGAAAAACATATATACATCTTGTGCCCCCTGTTCCCTCTTATTGCAATGGCTTTTGTGCTTGACGTTTGACAAATAAGAAACGGGATCCAGGCGTATCATTACCCATCCTTCGCGGTGTGCATCGCATGCGGCGTGTATGTGTGCTCTCGTCCCGTTTTCTCTTCTCTTTTGCCCTCTCTCTCTCTCTCTCTCTCTCTCTCTCTCTTGCTATTTCTCTTTCTCTCTCTCTCTCTCTCTCTCTCTCTCTCTCTCTCTCTCTCTCTCTCTCTTGCTCATCTTAGGACGATGCGATGCGGTAAACCGGTAGAAATCCTCTTCTGCTCCTCTTACGGCAATGCTCTCCTCTGATCCGCGTCGGCGGCCCTATACTTCGTTGCACACACCTTCCTGTCTTACCGCCATCTCTTTTCCGTCCGTCCATTCCGCGTCCTCTCGTCCCTCGGCCCTTGAAAAACTCCTTCGGCCGATCTAATAACGTCGAGGACGCGCCGGCTCATTAGTCAAAAGTCCCAAGAGGGGTGGACGCGGCTCTGAAGGAGAACCGCGCGTCGGCTCGCGCCCGGTATTGCTGAGAAGCGGATTCTCGTCCTTTTCTTCGTCTTCGACCTATTACCCGCGTGTACACACTCTGCCACTCGCTAAATTATTGACGCTGAATAAATAAATCCAAAGTCCGAATATTGTAGCCGATTGTGAAATTGTGACGACAATTTTGCCACGTTCAAATTAATTTTATAGGTTATGATCGAGGGTCGGTTTTTGCGTAATCGTTCATTAGTAAGAAAATCGAGAAAAAAATATTGCACATGCGCTCGAAACAATGAGAGTTGATAAATTAATTTTAGCTTCGTTGCGGGGCGATTAAATATGCAACGATATCCCATGCAGGAATTTGTTGGGGAGTACCCAGATCCTATCACACCCCTATGGGGATCTGTTAGGGACGCTGCCCGTAGGGAGGCCACATTAAAATCCAAGTGGATTCTGCGCTATTTCCCGATTTACGTCGTTTGAGAATTTTTTTCGAAATTCTCAACCGGAATTTGTTGGATTTCGAAAAAAAAAACGTATACTTTTGTGATCCCGTGCACAAATTTGTTGGCGAGGCCCAAGCTGCACCCACATCTCTATAGGGATTTGGTAGAGACACCGCACTTAGGGAGTCCTCATTGGGATCCATTTTGATTCTGCACTGCTCACCGATGAACGCCGTTTGAACATTTTTACCACGTTCAAATCGAAAATATGTGAATAGTCACGAGAAAAAACTGTGCTTGTTGAAACATAACCTGCACGCTTCGTGAGCGCGTACGTGTGTGGTTATATTATTATATTACGCAATGTGATTCAACTCGATTCTTAAGATATCCTTTTTTAAGGTAAGATTTATACTTTTTGAAGATCCATTTATTTTGTATATCTACATATTTTTTTCATCAGGCTACATCTACCTAGGAGAGTCAAAAACTGCATTTTCCAAAAATATTTTTATTCGAGTATCACTTTTCAGCTATATTCCCTAAAAATGTCATTGAAATATTCCTAAAATTGAATGAGCTACAGCGTCCAACAGTCGGGTGGGCGAGCGATAGCAGCACCAAACGTCAAACTTTAAACCCGTTTTTCTCGAAATACTATTTTCAAAGTCGGTGGACATGATATCTCGAGAACCACTTGATGGATTGTTTCCGGATTTCCAGGTGATACGACGAGAAACATTTAAAGGTCGTTGACGATCTCACTTTCTCAAAATCGACCTTCATTTTTTAATAGTTACGTAAAAATGACGACATTTCTAATAGATTTTGATGCTCGAGTTTTAATCGGTCACCGGGTTGTTAAGAAAAATTATTTAAAAAATAGACGATCGTCAACGACTCGTATTTATTATTAATTCGAATAACCCGTTTGGTTTTTAGACTTCGGATCGACTGTTTAAGCTGGAGAGTGTCCACCGCCAGAAATCGCGAAAAGAATTCCCTCATCTTCTGCCAGCGGCCATGTTTTTCTGTCTTTTTGGTGATTTGTTTTAAAAGCTCTCGTTATGTATTTTAAATGTTGCATTAACACGTTTGTGCTGAAAAAGGCATTTATTTTTCACCAACCGATGGCCAGAAAAAGAATCGGCATTTGGCAATCTTTTTCGGACCTCTCGGCAGATGTTGCTCCTTGAGAAATTCAGCATTCATAATGCGATGAAAAGCATCAATAATCGCATCGTATTCCGTTCTATAATATTTAAATGTTTTAGAATTCAAACTGTATTCGTACAATGAATTCCAATGGAGAATCCCGATTACAATCCAATGTACGAGCGTATCCTTTTAGTATAGGGAACCGATGCAATAGCCCTTTGGATCCCTATCAGAAAGTAGAGCCAAGTAGAGTTCATCCGCCAAAAAGTGTGCGCTACCAAAGAGTACGCAGTGCGTTTAATCATTTTATTTTTTCTTGTGTTGGCAACGCCACCTAACCTGTCAGTGACATGTGTCATGTCAAGGTATTGGACAACAACTCGCTTCGCTAATGTATTTATTTCTGATTTTATGACTGATAATAGATTTTCGTTGTGTTTGATCTTTTTTTTTTACAATTTTAAACACGTGTTGTAAGGTTTGCGATTAATTTGCACCCAACGAATGTTACTTGAAATATATACTTGAATACTTGAAACTTTTCTATCCAAATTTTGGTTTTATTGAGAAATTGTGTAGCCGTTTTGGTTGCTTACAGAAATTATAGTGACCATAGACTAAAAACACGTATTTGGTGACAGTACGCACCCTAAGAGTGCGCACGGGACAAGTTCTAAGTTTAAGCCTTTTTTAATATCTTTCGATACTGTACCTTAAGATTCATATTTAAAATAATGTTCCTAAATGACCAAAGCTTAATTTAAATAAGAAGTACAAAGTGTATTATCAAAATAGATTTTTCTAGAAATAAAATTTATATAAATTGCGTACTCTTCAGTGGCTTCACCCTAGAGAAATCTAATTAGATCCCTACGACAATGTCTGCACCGGATTCATCGCCACAGCATTAAGGGACTCTACCAGTGTGAACGCTGAAAATTTGGGTGATTTTCGGGATTTTTTTGGAAGAAAAGTTCTCAATTAAATGTTTCGGAAAATTGCAATTATGTTTGGCTATATTTGACCTATATTACAGATTTTTTTCATAAAAAAATATTGACATCCAAGCGACTTATGCGCTGCCGTCGGAGGCACCAAAAAAACTTCCTCCACTGCTGACATGATTCCGGCCCATTGAGTAGCTGAAACCGAAAAAGGAAAAAAATGTCGTTAAACTGGAAAGCATTTCCTGTACAATGACGTAGGATTTTCGACAAATATAAAAATCTAACAAAATGGCGTATTTCTGAAAAAAAAAGTCTTCTTGCCTACAAAATGGTCGATTTTTTCAATGCCAAATCGTTAATTCTCATCCAATCAAAAATATCCTACGTCATTGTAGAGTAAATATATTCAAGAGTACTCAGTTCAAATTTCAATTCAATCGGATAATTGATATCCAAATCGTTTATATCATTTATATCATTGATATAAATCATATAAACGATAATGATATTCTTGAAAGTATAAACGGTCGAAAAAGGCAAAGAAAATCGATTTTTTTTTAAGCGTCACACTGGCATAGCCCCTTAACCAATAAAAACAAATCATACGTTGTGTGACTCAAAACGTCGTCGATAAAACTACCTCTACCTTTGTTCCGTCCGGCTGTTCCCATGAATGAACGTTGAGCGTCAAATAAGAGGCAATCAACGGTTGTCAATCCATCGGCAGGGCCGCCACCCGTGCATTCGTTTCCTTCACGGGCCAGTACCAGCCCCACGAGTCAACCCGCTCTCAACCCTTCGTATATTCAAATGTTCACATGCGATCCCATTTTCCGTTTCCCTCCGTCTTATATGCTTTTTCTTCGAGCAAGCCCAGGGACCCATCTCTAGAACCGTATCTTTTCTACCGGAAGCAGGATGCGAAATGGAGCGCATAGGCCACAGTGCTCAGTCCTATACTTACACACAAGGAAGTTTCCAGATTTCTCGGCACACACACACACACACACACACACACACACACACACACACACACACACACACACACACACACACACACACGCACACGCACACACGGACGCACGCACGCACACACACACACACACACACATACACGCACACACACATACACACACACACACACACACGCGCGCGCGCGCACACACACGCGCACACACACACGCGCACATGCACACGCACACACACACACACACAGCATACACACACACACACACACACACACACACACACACACACACACACACACACACACGCACGCACACGCACACACACGCACACACACGCACACACACACACACACACACACACACACACACACACACACACACACACACACACAACGCACGCAAGCACGCACACATACACACACACACACACACACACGCAAGCACGCACACATACATACATACACACACACACACACACACACACGCACACACACACACACGCGCGCGCGCGCGCGCACGCACACACACAAGCGCGCGCGCGAGGAGCTTCAGCACCGCGAGTGATGGATGATCCTCCCCCTTGTCTCTCACTCTCCGCCGGTTACCCTTACGGTGCTTTCTCGTTCTCTCGCCTCTTCCGAATTCCCCGTTTCCCCAATTAAACAATTGCATTCGCATCCATCCGTCCGCGGAGATCGCTCTGCCACGGGACTCTCTCTTTCTCTCTCGTCGCCGTAGAACCACCCCCCCCCCTTTAGTGCGCTTCTTCCTTTTCCCTCTAGCCATACCTATGGATATTGCTCCTACACGCGTATCGCCGGGGCGCCATGGGAAAATCACATCTCCGCGATTTTCGCTCAAATTGCAGCGAAACCGGCACGTCGTCGAGCAGGTTCGAGCTTATGTATACGAGTTGAAGAGAAACGAGAGGGCAAAAAAAATATGTGTATATGTATATATGCAACATTCTCGACAAATAATATCCGCGAGGGTACGTGACT
Source organism: Ophion ellenae (assembly GCA_963210295.1). Classification (NCBI taxonomy): domain Eukaryota; kingdom Metazoa; phylum Arthropoda; class Insecta; order Hymenoptera; family Ichneumonidae; genus Ophion; species Ophion ellenae. The sequence goes on along the minus strand of OY723391.1, from coordinate 38,043,959 downwards.
CTGGTGAGAAATTGGCGAGATTAATAAATCGTTGATACTATGCCGGAAATGCTTGCCCGTTGAGAAATATGTCGTTCACGTATTTTATTAGTAATATTTTTATTATTCATCGCCGATCTGGGTGCATGCCTTATTTTTCCATTCCTTTTTCTCTTTGCCGCGATTGCAACGCGAAGTTTAATTACAGGATTTTTTGTTTCCTTTGAATCGTTTTTTTTTTCTCGTAGTATATGCAGTCGAGAATTTGGATATTTTATATGTATAGAGGGTAGACTTAAATCGCACGCATTGGGGACTTTTTTAATGATTTTCAACCCCTTTGTCGTCACCAAAAGCCAGTATTGCTATTCGTTTATTAAAAGTCGATTGTTTTCTAAAATGTATTCAAAGGGCGTAGACCATCTGCAAATATTGTTCCTCGATCATACAAGACTCATTGAAAATCGTTGGAAATAAAAGGATAACATTTTTTCTCTCTCGAAGTTTTACCACGAAGCCCCTACGATCAGTTCTCGAGTTACAGTAATTAAATCATTTGATTTTGTGACCGAACATAGGTGAAAAGAAAATTTCAAATGAAAAATCTGAAAAAATTCTCGCGCACTCAACGAAAACCGATTCAACTTTTTAATATCTTCAGGTTTTCGTTGCATCCTCGTCGTTTTAGCGTGACACGTTATTTTTCAAAATGTCTGTTTTTTATCGAAAAAAGAAACAAAATATCTTTAGAAATATAAATCGTACGAAGGTTTTAGAAAAGACCAAAATTAAAGCTTGAGCTTCCCTCTTTATGATTCCGGTCGAAAAAATGCATAAAAAAAATGTGTCTGTAAACGGGATCCACCAGAGAAGGAACAAAAAAACAGGCGAAAAATGGTCGTTTTCGAAAAAGGGTACTCGTCGTTAAAAAAAATAGATTTTTTTTTAACCGGAATGAAGGTGAATTCCTCCTCTTCAACATGCCGTTTATTAAATTCATTTATGTCAAGTACCGGCGAAATGGCATGAAACTGTAAAACTTTGTAAAACTAGTTGAGACATTTTTCAATGATTAAATATGTTTGGGTTTAAAACTGTTGCCGGCAGTTGGTCGCCAGGGATATTTTGAAACGTAGTGTCGACCGCACATTTATAAAGTTTGGCCATCCCTGATATATAAGTATATATATATATATGTATATATATATATATATATATATATATATATATATATATATATATATATATATATATATATATATAGATCTTCCTCTCTTGAAATTTTAGCACAAACCCCTTAGTTCTCGAGTTACGGTAATTAAATCATCTGAGTTTTTACCGAAAATAGGTGGAAAAAAAAATTCGAAAAAAAAAATCTGAAAAAATTCTCGCGAACTCAACGAAAACTGATTCAACTTTTTACTATCTTAAGGTTCCCTTGAATCCTTGTCGTTTTTTCGTGACACGTTATTATTCAAATTGTCTCTTTTTTATAAATCAAAATATCTTTTTAATCAAAAATCGTATATATATATATATATATATATATATATATATATATATATATATATAGAGAGAGAGAGAGAGAGAGAGAGAGAGAGAGAGAGAGAGAGAGAGAGAGAGAGAGAGAGAGAGAGAGAGAGAGAGAGAGATCACGAGGTCGCAATCCGTAATCGTAACTCAAGAACGGACCCGCTCGTCCGGTTCGTCCCGATGATCCGATCCTTCCGTCACGTTCATCGGCCGGCATTATGCTTCTGAAAAATCACGCCCGCGTTCCACGGAGCGCGATTTTTCGCCGTTGTTCCAACCCCTCACCCTGCAGGAGGGGAAATTTTTATGTAAAATCCGATGCGCCTGGTAGTTTATGCGGGCGGCATACATTGGCGGTGGTCTCCGTGGCCGGACGTGCCCCACGTACCAAGGCAAAGCGTCCTTGCAAAGCGTCCGAGATATACTCTCGACCCGCGCGACCTTTTTTTCTTTCCTTCTTTCGACGCTCCTACCCAACCCATTCCCAGCTGTACGATAGCACGATTTCTGTACCTCGTTCCGCGCTCCTGACAAAATGTTGTTCACCGTACACTTTTAGGCGACGTGCGTCTCAAGCGTCGCGGCATATTCTTCATATTTCCCGAACGAGAAAGAAAACTCGTCCCTCCCCGGGAATGCGACTGACCCCATCTTTTTCGGCTTACAGAGTCTACCCTTGATGTTTGATGCTGCGGCAGTTGCGCGGGATTTTACGGCGCGAACGGTCACCCGCGAACCCGTGGGCATCCTGAGGATTTGATAGGAGTAGCTAAATGAACGGCAAACTTAGACTCTCTAGTCTTCTAGGGCATGTTCCCGTGCAGAAATTGTCGAAGTGATCCAATTACATTCCCACACTTGTTCCCCACTTACTGGTAGGGAACCCAATAGACCATCGTAATGGATCCTTGTAGCTTCTAACAAGAAACATCACTTAAGGAGGTACAGTGATTGGAGCGAGTTCATGATAAAAGCCCGATTTTTTTTATAGCATTGTCGAGACCTTCGTCCATGCGTATGCGGAGTTTCCACGAGATTTACCGTACACTTTCCGAGTTATTAATTGTTAAAGTTGGTGAATTAGTCATACGTAGACGACAAAATGTGCCTGTCCTCTCATATATCGATTTTTTCGTGCTACTTGGAGCCAAGAAACACGTAAAAAAACTGATGGTTGCGTTCGTTGAATCTTTCTGATCGATAAGGCACCATGAATTGGAATGCTCACCGCAGAAATAAGCAATAAATTTAGAAATAAAGTCGCAAAAACCGAAGTTTTCGGAGAGCGAGACTTCTCGTGACGTAACAGCAGCCATCTTGCTCGACGTGTGGCAACGCCGGATAACCGCGCAAATTTGATTCGTCTATCGGATATTTTCAACGCGAATTAAAAATATGATTGTGCGAAGCCGTATATTTTTTAATGGATTATAAAGGGCCTTTCGTCGACATTTACTTGAAGTTCGTTTACGTACAGCAAAGGCATCTCAATTTTTCTGGCGACATATACCTATACAACGCATCTATATATAAATTCAGCATGGGAGAACCGTCATATAAAATAAACGTTCCTTTTTATACCTGCAAATATTATGAAAATTGGGAAAGGGAAAAATAACATAACAATCGATGAAATATGTTTTGACTTTGGACAGATTGGAAATTGGACATTGTGGTTAACTTCAACGCGACGTATTTTATCCGCAATCGCAATATTATCTTTTCATTTTCTAATTCTTGTCCGTCAAAATCTACATTTGTCTCTAAACTGGACTTCAGGTACAATCCCGTTACTCTTTGATAAACTTCCACAGTATTTTCATTCTCCATGGTAACCGGCTACAAAAAATAATAAGCCGGGCGCGTGGAACCGATGACAGCCATCGAAAATGCGACGATGCTAAACGCCAACGATATGGCGTACTGCTGAAGTCGAGTAGTAGATTATTAAGGTTGTTTTCATATTATAAAAATAATAGGAAACTTGAAATTCAATACTTAAAAAATATTTCTCGAAAAATAGGCCATATACATATATCTAAAACGTGGCGGTATTGCGGCGTGAAATAAACTCTAAGTTTACTAGCATGGTCATCACAGTACCTCCTTAACCCTTCGAGTGCACACTTCCGCCGCCAACATATAAGTGCATCTTGGGTCAATCTGACCCAAGGCGTTTTTCAAATCGATCTATTCTGGTAAATATGCATTTCTTGTTTTTTTTTATAGAGACATTTTTTGTAGTAAATTATCCATGTGTTATGGCCCTAAATTTATTTTTTGACGAAAACGAAAATTGAAAGCCGAAACATTCGTTCAAAGTGGGGCAAACATTGAAAAATACTAAACACGTACGGTCAAAACGACCCAGTGTGCACTCGAAGGGTTAAATCTCCGCCGTCGATTTTGATGAAACTCACATATGTCATAGAGGATTGAAAACTATCAAATACGTATTTTTTTATCGGCGGAAAAACGGTTTTAAGGGGGGAAACCACCTCGCGAACAACGACGGTCACCCTATAATGTATTTTTTTGTTTTAATATTTACGTAGTGAATTTTTCATCGTTTCACATTAGACGAATTTTGGTTTTTGTTTCATTCAGAGCGATGAGCTGCTTGTCGGCGAAACTGCACGATCACCCCTCGACACGCCTTTCTTTGAAGGATGGTTTCTCCACCTACAACCGTTTTTCCGCCAATAAAAAAATTGGGTTTAAGGGGTTTTCTCACTTTAGACGCTAAAAAAGGCTATTTTCATTAATTTTTTTGATTGGTTTATATTATAGATATTTATATAAAACATGTAACACTTAATGAATACACTTGCAAAATACATTCAAAAAAAAATTATTGAGGTCACTATTTATAGACGAAAATGGTAGTTAAAAAAATTCCATAAAAAAATTGTAGGTCTGCGCTGTTGATGAAATCTCGGAGATGGATCATCCGAAACAAAAAAATCAAACGGTTTTGGATTCAGTATGTCAATGGCTATAGCACATATACGATTTTTTATATATGCAAAAATAACAATATGACGGACATTTTTCGAAAAAAAAAACAACAAAACGTGATTTTTCACCGGTTTTAACAAAAAAAAAGTATATATCAAATTTTTTTTAATCATTGATGCGCGCTATAGCTATAGTTGTAAAGAATATGTGATAAAAATTTCATTAGGTATCGGTTCAGTGGTTTCGAAGATTTTGTTCGAATGTGTATTTATTAAGTGCAACAACTTTTATATCAATATCTGTAATATAAACCTATCAAAAAAATCATGAAAATCGCCTTTTTAGCGTCGAGAGTGAAAAGACCCCTTAATCGCGATTCCCCGTTGGAATCCAATGTACGAATTCAATTTGAATCCTAGAGAATTCCCACATTATCGAACAGCAACCAATTCGTTCACCATTCTGTTGAATTTTCGGTAAGTATAAGTTTTATATTAAAAAAGTATAAATCACTCATAAAAGTATATCTCAAAAATGGATTTGAATCACATCACTGAAAATCCACTGTAATTATGGTTCGTTATTTATTTTACTCCACTTTGACATGATATCACCACACACGTATATGCTCACAAAGCATGCAGGTGATATTTCAACACGCTGAGTTTTTTCTCGTGACTTTTCACCTATTTTCGATTGGAACGTGGTAAGAATTTTCAAACGGCGTTCATCGGATAACAGCGAATTATCCAATTGGATGACAATGAGGAATGTGCGGTGTCCCTAACGAATCTTATAGAGGTGTGGGTGCATCTTGGGACTCTCCAACAAATTTCTACACGGGATCACGAAAGGAAATTTTTTGGAAGATCCAACAAATTCCGGTTGGGAATTTCAAATAAAAATTCTCAATCGACGTCAATCGGAAAATAGCTCGGAATCCACGTGGATTCTCATGTGGACTCCCCAACAAATATCTGCATGGGTAGCTAGTTGTGTTTTGCTCCTCCTAACCTTTAACGGTAACAGTATAAATATTAGGTGTAGAAAAAACAAATCCATTATTTTTGCCTTCAATTCCATGAAAAAAGAATGGGTTTCTTTTTACTACACCTAACATATATATATATAAGGGGGCCATCAAATGCGACCAATTTTTTTAAATCTAAATATCGGATCACCACCAAATATTTGGTAATGATCCGAGATATTTAGATTTTTATTTCATTTCAATAGATGACCTTGAATGACCTTGAACGACTTTGACCCCTTAATGTTTTCTATGCGGCTTGAGGTGCTCCATAAGTTGATTTTAAAAAATGTACCATTCCATTTATAAAAGTGGAGGTGACCTTTACTGAGCGTCAGCGCCTCCACCGAAATAAAAAAAAATTGATCACATTTGATGGCCCCTTTCACACCGTACAACTTTTGTCCGGACATTTTTTTTTGTGACGTCCATAATTACCGAGTTATTCCGGTTGGCAGAGATGGGAGGGACACCCTGCATATATCCCTGCATATATCCCACCTCAATGTCCATATGCCTGTACCCTCAATGCTGAGCTGTCACCCATCCAATCACCGACCACGACCAAAGTTGCTCATCTTGGGAGACATTGCACACCCACGTCCACTTCCGCCGCTCCATAGCCATACAAATTTCAATTTCTCTAAAAATCATTTCACCCACTCGAAACGATTTTTGATGAAGTTCACCCTCATCCCTGCGACGCAGAAAGTTTGAGGTTTTTCCACTGAAGAATTCTGGTTGCAGAAGAATTCAGACCCGCGGCAATAAGAAGTGGGAAGGAACGCCGGGGGCATTAAGCATATCTACAGAGAGAAGTGCACGCGGGATGAGAAAAGACGGCGCTAGATCCAAAGCTATATGGCTCGCTGACGTTTGACGTCCCCGGCGGCACAGACGTACACCTTTCTCTCCCTCGCACACTGGCTCTCATTCTCTCGCAGCCGATTTCTTCGAGACGAGTGAGCGAGGACACCGGTCCACAAACGCGCTGGCATATAGCGCCATTGAAAAATGATGCCCCGTAGATGCCCCGTCTTCGTCGTCGAACCCGGTGCCTCGACTAAAAGCTCGAGAATACTTTTTCATCGCGCCGGTGGCGCAAAAACGGCGCTCTTTTTCTCTCTGTCTCGCTGCCGGCGTTCCCGTTGCGAAATCCGACAAAAAAGGCTTCGTCGCGTGGATCATCCCCCCCGTTGGCTAGACGGTGTTCAACCCTCTGTACATACAATGCACGAATATACACGTGTACGTGAATTCATATATATATATATATATATATATATATATATATATATATATATATATATATATACACGGGGTGTTAGGAAGGTCGATGCAAAGCCTTAAGGTGATTGGTCACCTCGTCAGGAACATATCTAACCTAGGTTACCTTAGTCCAAAGTCTGAGGATTTCGAGTTGGCATATGGTAAGTACGATTTTCGAAAAATTTCCCAAAATTAGGTACTAACTCGTTCATACTGTCCAAACAGACGATAATTGTCAACTAAAAACTTATTTACATCTTAGCGTAATGTGTATTCAATCGACAAACACCAATACAATCATCTGTATGCACACAACTAACTAAATGGGACGTGTTGAATGACCAAAAACTTGTCAAAAAGTAAAAATACCTTCTATGTTGATGCTATTTTTTTAAAAATAGCATTGACATAAGAGGTAAACGAGTTTGTACCTAATTTTGGCAAATTTTCCAAAAATCATACTTACTATGATAACTCGAAATTCTTAGACTTTGGAATAAGGTAACGTAGGTTAGGTATGTTCCTAACAAGGTGACCTATCATCCCCTTAAGGCTTTGCATCGACCTTCCTAACAGCCTGTATATAGGGGTCTCAAAATGACCTGACATTTTAAATTGTGCGCCATTTTATTGTGGTGAACATAGATTACTGATCTTTGACAACTGGCATCAGGAAGTATTGAGGTTTAGTCATGGAGAATTACACGTTCGGGCAACGCATGGAATATGTGAAAATTCACTACAAAAATGGTGAAAATTTTGCAGAAATGGTTCGCTATAGTCCGCACGTCTTTTGGTCATTATAACGCACACCACCTCGCAACACTGTGGTGAATTTAATCACATCATTTGAGGTTAGTGGTTCAATTCTAACCGCTAAAAGCAGTGGCCGTCCTCGTACCGGTCGGTCGAATTAAAACAGCCGCAGTCGAATTAAATTCGCCATCGTACTCAGCAATTGAACATTTCAAGATGCTCTGTGCAACGAATTTTGACGAAAGATCTGCATATGCATGCTTGTAAGATCCAATTGACAAAAGAACATGTGTGTGACATTGACATGTTTGTTCCACACATAAACTCCATTTTTGTACCTTATATTAAAGTTAAAATATTCTTTTTTTTAATAATCAATACGTTTTATTAATAAATTAAAATGTGGAATTTTGACACACCCTTTATATATATATATATATATATATATATATATATATATATATATATATATATATATATATATATATATATATATATATATGTATGTATGTCGGGAATGGTGACTTTACAGACACTTGACTTCCAGGACCGCCCTCGATCGCCTACAATCCCCATATTCAACATTATGGTCGATGGATTGTGGAGTGGGCCTATAAAGTCATTTACTGGTGCAATTACGCCTCATCGTGCACGCCCGATGGCGGTTAATCGAAGTATCGAACCCGAGGAGGATTATTTTCCGGCAGATCGTGATGCGCTATGGCCAATTGTTTGATAAATTACTACTGTTGTTTCTACCTGCACTGGTGGATGGGCGGTCGAGGTTCGGCTCTGGCGGTACTTTGAGTTACGTATCGTTATGCATGGCCGATACTAGAGGTGGCCGCTCAGCCGTGCAATGGCCAGCGCATCTAGTAGTCATCAAAAGGCTGACTTCCGAGACCTTGGTGTAGATACTTGTGGGAAACGTCTGTGCACCAGAGAATCAGAAGAATATGGGACCGTCTATACCGGTAGGGTTTCTCACACTTTGCCCGTGACCCCCAAATGCAGTATAGTGTAGCTTAAGACGGCTGTGAACGGAAGTTAGGTTAGATTAGCGAAGTGCTGGTAGGGAGTGATAGGAAAGGGTTCAATTGGGAAGCGTAATACGTAAAAACCCGCAAGGCTATACGTTGGAACTCAGGAAATAAATACAGTTCAATACGCACTCATAATCACACCAGCACAAAAAAAAAGCATTGAAAATTGAGTCAGGTAATGATCGCAGCTTATGAAACCGTCTTACATTGAGTATTCACTGAAGAGCTTCCTCACAAATACTGAAGTATCGCATACGTTTGTCCTTCGAAAATGAAAATCGAATTTTCTTACGTTCTAATTGAGAAATTCAGGTGAAACAAAATGTAGGAAAATCCTAAAACCATGTATTTTCACAATAAATTCGCTCAAACAGACAAATATTTTTTTTAAATAATATAAATCATCTTTCGTTCGTATTATAATTCTATTCGTATTCTCCTATTCCTATCCTATATAAACATAAATTCGCTCAAAAAGACAAATTTTTTTTTTTTATAATAGAAATCATCTTTGGTTCGTATTATAATCCTATCAGCTTAATCTGACCCGAAAAAAAAGAAATGAACAGCCAGGCACAATCACTTTATATGAGAATTTTTTCTCAGTCAATTTTTTTTTTATTTCTAATTTTCAGTAATTTTCCATAAGCATTTTTCAGTATTTTTTACGTGCGCGTAGGGAGTGGTAAAAAAGGATTGAATTGGAAAGGGCAATACATAAAACCCCAGAAGGGTATACGTTGGAACTCAGGAAACAAAAATAAAAATCAAAATACCGCTGCTTCTTCTGCCGATCGAAACCGGTAGTTTCGTAAAGCTAGACTAATAGCAGCGTTGATGATGCTCTGCTGTTTCGTTCGAGCCGTTTTTGGGCAAACGGTATCAGTACCACCAGCCAATCACATCAGTTGGACATATTGTTCAAGGGACTATTTACCGTCGCAGCAAGTATCCTACGGACATGTACATACGCCCACAGGCACGTGGGGACAAGACATTTGATCCTGCCATGTTACTATACAAAGCTCCTTGAGGCCGAAGATCTCCAAAATCCTCTTTCCCTATATACAACACGAAAGAAATCATTGAAAAGTCAATAATGATCGAATACTCTATTTTACAGGGTCCTCTTACTTCAGACGCTAAAAAAGACTATTTTCGTGATTTTTTAAAATAAGTTTACATTATAGATATTGATATAAAAGCTGTTACACCTAATAAATACACTTTCGAAATACATTTAAAAAAATTTCATGTATTGATGTGACCCAAACAAACTTTAAACGTGCTTTTCTCGAAACAACATTTTTCGACGGCTTGTTGATAAAATATTCGAAAATACTGAACCGATCCTTTCGAAATGTGAACCACATATTCTTTACAACTATAGCTATAGCGCATATCAAGGATTTTTTAAACTTTGATATTTACTAATTTTTGCCAAAAACGGTGATAAAGCGCGTTTTTTCGAGAAATGTCCGCCATTTTGTTATTGCTGCATATGTAAAAAATCGTGTTATATGCGCTATAGCCATTAACATACTGAATCTAAAACCGTTTGATTTTTTTTGTTCCGGATGATCCATCTCCGACATTTCATCAACAGCGTAGACCTATAATTTTTTACGGCAATTTTTAACTACCATTTTCGTCTACAAATAGCGACTTGAATAAATTAAAAAAAAATTAAATGTATTTCGAAAGTGTATTTATTAAGTGTAACAACTTTTATATCATTATCTATAATATAAACCTATGAATAAAATTCATGAAAATGGTCTTTTTTAGCGTCTAAAGTAAGAAGACCTCTTGATAAAGTTCTTGATTGTCACAGCGGACCAAACAAATCAATTGCCCTGGTAGAGTAGAACGGAGTACCAGGAACGTTTGCAATGCTGCGCATATGTTGCAGGAATGCCGGAAGGGACAATATATATTTTCTCTCGTTGAATACCCTCGCCAGGATTCATACAAACAATCGTGTGATTCAAATGCACTGCGCTCGACAAACGTGACGTACGGGTGCGAAAAGGAAACTGCCTCGGGGATTTTCCCACCAATATTTCGTACCGAGTTTACAATGGTCCCGGATTCATCGAAGTTTTCATGCCATGCTTCGCAGATGATGTCTGCGGTTTATTCCTCGTCCCGGCAATCAAGTCTGCGATTGTCTGTAGATGAACAAGAATATCTGGGTCGTTTTATTGTCGCGGCGAGTGAACCTATAAATACTGGTGTAATTTTTACAACCGCTGCAGCAAAACGCTCAGGTCTTTGTCCAAGTCCTCCAGGTTAACCTGTCATCTCCACCCAGACCGCCATTTTTATTGCCACTTTTCCGATGACAATTGCGAAACACTGTCCACGTGCAGCACATCGCGATAGTAAAATTGACCAAATATATATCGTCCGGTATTAGTTTTGTTTTACAGCCCTACAAAGCGGAATTTCAGCAGTGGCTGAAAAGAACCGCCAGGATAAGGATCAACGAGAGGTAATAGTAGGTCGTTCGTGCGAAGGGTCACTCGCGTTGGTGACTCCACTCCGATCTTCCTTTCTCGCTCTTTCGTTCTCTCGCGATTCTATGTGCCGGGACGCGCCAAGGGTCTCAACCCCCCGGGGACGACCCCCCGCAGAACGGAGAAGACAAATGAGCCTGAGGTGAGAACTTGCCCGATAAATACCAAAGGCGACACAGTGTTTGACCAGGGAGCATGGCCGGCGAGTGCCGCAAGAAATACGGCGATCTCGGACTTCGTGTGTACCCCTTTACTCCTCTCTCTCTCTCTCTCTCTCTCTCTCTCCCTGACTCTCTCCTAATCCATTCCTTAATCCTGCGACTTGCACATGTACTGTATCACAGGAACTCTATGCAGAACTGAGTCTTGCACTTTCCGTACTTTCCCCCACATTGCTCTCGATGCCTCAAGTGCAGACATTTTTTGGGCAGCCCCCAGATCCCACTACATCCCTATAGGGATTTCATAGGGACGCCGCACTTAGGAAGTCCAAATGGGAACTTTGAAATCCACCTGGGACCTTTGGAATCCACTTTGAATCCAAGTGGATTCTGCGCTATTTCCCAATTGACATCGTTTGAGCAATTTCATATGAAATTCCGAACTGGATTTTTGTTGGATCTCCAAAAAAATATCCTTTCGTGATCCCGTGCCCGAATTTGTTGGGGAGTCTCAAGATGCACTGACATCTCTATAGGGATTTGTTAGGGACACCGCACATTCCTCATTGGGATCCAATTGGATTCTGCACTGTTCCCAAATGAACGCCGTTTCAGAATTTTTACCACGTTCGACTCGAAAATATGTGAAAATTCACGAGAAAATAACTCGGCGCGTTGAAACATAACCTGCACGCTTCGTGAACGTGTACCTGTGTAGCGTGTTGTGTCGAAGCCCAGTAGAATAAATAACAAACGATAATTACAGTGGATTTTCAGTAACGTGATTTAAAGTCGACTTTTAAGATGTACTTTTTCAAACCATTTATACTTTTTCAAAATAAGATATATACTTTTTTAAGATCCACTCATTTTGTATATCGATATATTCTATTGAGACAATTCAACGGACAGAACACAATGGAATGGATCAAGAATTGTATCGGATTCTGTTCGATAATGTGGGAGTCCTTTGGGATTCAAACCGGATTTGTAATTGGATTCCAATTAGGAATTCTTATTAAAATCCGATGTACGACCGTGACGTTTTAGCATAGTAATGCCTATTGGATCCCTATACCCATTTCATTCCTATGGCCATTGGATTCCTATACCCATTGGACCTCTAGACCCATTGGATCCCTACACCCATCAGATCCCCATACCAAGTGGACCCTATCAGGAACCCAAACAAGTATGGCAACCCAATCAGATCCCTACTACAACTTCTGCACGGGATTTTGCAAGAAAACGAAACGCTTTCTCGACATTACCTCCTATTCCATACAATCGGATTCGTGCGCACAAATTATCCTGATTTTATGTTCCCCGTTAAAAAATTCCACATGCAATGGAATTATTTCAATTCATCAAAGTCCGATCGGGAACGCCCACACTCGTGATTTACTTCCCCTTCGCTGCCCCAATATCAATCAGAATGATAATACCTCTAATAAAACGTGTAAAAATTCAATCAATTGTGATTACGCGAATCAATTATTCTCAGGCTAAACCTCGTCTCGCGCGTATGCCTCTCGCTTCGCCGATGGCTCTCTTACCTGCGCAATAATTGTCGGTGAAACGACAAATTGCAATGGCGCGGTGCACTTTTTTAAATTCTTTTCCATTCACCGCGCAATTTGATTCACAAGTACTGGCGTAACGTTGATCAAGCCCGATACGAGATCCTGCAAGACGAAGGAGTACGCGTATGTATATTTATATATATATATATATATATATATATATATATATATATATATATATATATATATATATATATATATGAGGAAGAAAAAAAAAGAAAAAGGGAAAGGAAAAAATTGTGTGGAGCACGCGGGTCCGGCGAGTTATTAATGACACGCGTCCGGAGCGCATAATATTCATTACCACAAATAGTTGATTATGTGCGTATACGAAGGAACCTTGCGCTCGCGCACACACTCGTTATATTGGCCAGAGCATCGCCAATGAAAAAGAAAGAGAGGTATATATAGTGCATATGTATGTGTATGCGTATGTATAGGTATATGGAAAAGCAGAGGCAGAGTGGAGAGCCGACAAAGGAAGAGCCACACGGCGGAGGCCATGACGAATTAATCTGCTGATTAAAGCAATCCTCTGACACCGTGGCTGCTACCACATATTTAATACGTCACCGCGGGAATCAAATGCCCGGGCCTATATCTTTTCTCATATTCCCCGCGCGCTTTTCTCTCACGATAGATATTTAAGTGCGCTACTTTTGTTTTATTCGAACGGTCTTCATCAATCGAGAAACGGCGAGAGAGAAGATTGGACCTCTTCTGCCTGGCTCTCGCGTAACAAATCTATTCATTAATTTCACAAAACGTATCCAGCAAAGCGAAGGGAGAAAGCCCATAAATTAGAGCAACCTTCGGCATGTGAGTCTTTCAAACGTGCCGGACTCTCGTTACGTGAATGATGTGCCAATAAAACTCGTATTCAAAATTGGGAATTTATTCTGGGGTGAGTAGAGGAACAAGAGTGGGCAGGATTTTTTAAGGGGGCGAGGGGTGATCCCTTTCGTGGTCAAATTTTGCCACACCATAACATTTGCCATCACCAAAATTCTAAAAGGCAAATTTTTGGAGATTCTTCGGTAATTTTAATCAAGTAATATTTTATCACAGCGATTAAATCAATAAATCGATAAGTAATAAATAAAAATGTTAAGAAGCATATTTTTGAAGATATTCCAGATTAGATAATGAACTGATCAGTAGATAATTAATGAAAGTTTTAGAAAGCATGTTTTTGGGGGTTACTTACGACTAGATAATCAAAGATTAGATATTTAGATAATCAATTTAGATCATTAGGTAATCAATAAAAAATTAAAAAGCATATAAGTATTCTTGAAAATCTCCAATATGTTTTTTTTTTCATTTTTGTATGTTGATTTATCGATTTTATTTAGTGATTTATTGAATTATTCCCTATGATAAAATGTATTATCTATCGATAATCAAATTTGTTTGGTACTTACCGTAATCCATCGCTGATTGAAAAAGTATTACGATCTATATTTATTTCGGATGGACCCAAACACCGGTTTTTCGGTTATCCGAAAACACATTTTTTAACATTTTAGTATACAAGCCGGTTATTGTTTTTCATACTGACATCGACACGTTCATCATTTTCTATAACAATTTGTTACTATTATTACGCGTGCAAATTATGAGGAGCACGCGGGTCCGGCGAGTTATTAATGACACTGGTCCGGAACGCATAATATTTAAGGATAGTACATAATAGATTTTCAAGATTGCAAAGAGATATTGTTGATAGATAACATTGTTTTCTTTCATCAAAATCTCAGATAGACAATATTGAAAAAACGATCTGATTTAAAAAAGTAGAAATCTTACAAAGATAGCAATGAAATGAGAATATTAACGAAAAAAAACGTCGACACCTGAAAGTTCATATAAGGGGGCCGGGATGAAATTCCGAACTTTAAATGCTCCGACGGTTTAAAATTCCGAATTTTATTGTTCCGAAATTCAAGATATGGCCGGGTTGAAAATCCGAACTTTGAATGATCAGAACGCTCAAAACTCCGAAAGAATACTACCCCGAAAGATCAAAACTCCGAAAGAATTTTACACGAAAGACCAAAACTCCGAAAATCTGAACACCGTCAAAATAATTCGGCTATGGAAGATTTTAAAGTTTAAAAATTTTCAATAAATCGACGAATTATTTGAAGAATTTTTTTTTATAAGACGTGATTTTGCGTCAATTTTGAAATTTGTCTAGACAATGTTATACGTTCTACATCATTTACAGCCAACTGTCTATACTTTCGCTGGCATGATATTGAGATGAGGGTTTGAATTCCGGACTTTGAGCCGACGGTTCGAAATTCCTAATTTTAATGTTCCGAAATTACAAGTTTCGTCAAGATCACGCCAGCGAAAGTATACACAGTTGACTGTAAATGGTGCAGAACGTATAACATTGTCTAGACAAATTTCAAAATTGACGTAAAATCACTTCTTAATAAATAAAAAAAATTCTGGAAATAATTCATCGATTAATTGAAAATTTTGAAACTTTTAAAACTTCCATAGCCAAATTATTTTGACGGTGTTTAGATTTTCGGAGTTTTGAGCGTTCTGAATATCTCCGTTCATAGTTCGGAATTTCAACCCGGCCCCCATATAAGGACTATTCGATATATACATAATTACTATAATTCTATAATTATAATCATAATTAATAATTCTAATAATTACTATAATTCTCTATTCTATAATATCTATTCTATAATACCACCAAATACTCCACATTTGTGGAAACTGGCTCCACGAGGCTGGAACAAATATTAATCCTAATTATTTCTATTATCATCGGATATATATGTGGCTAAAAAAAATGTCTTACTACAATTTAGACTGCCCAGCGTTACCAGACATATTTTTATATATTTTTTTTTATTAAAAATAAGCCCATACAGCGAGTTTATTTTTCCTCTGCATATTTCGAGCTTATAGATCGTCCGTCACCATAAAAAATATAAATCCATCACCTTATTCGAACGATTTTTATTAATTTTCATTTATCGCAATGAATAACTTACGACTAAAAATTGCGACCATCCTCGTGTACTCAGCCTTCGTCTCGCCCTTTTTTCGGAGGCCAGATCCTGATCGGGCATATACGTGCCACGTTCTTTGAATACACACGCGAAGCCGTACTTAGTCTATCGCGAAGAATTGATATCGCGGTGGCTACACGTGTACGACAGTCTCGCTACCGTGACTGGAAGCATCAGAGTCGCCTTCGGCTCCGAAATTTCCCGGATGGATCGCGACTTTGGCAGAAACAAAAGGGCTCGAATCGCCAGTCCCTGGACGCGCAAATTTCATTGGCTTTAGGGCCTTTTGATTTTCAGTCTGCGTCTAGGTCCTTTGGAGGTTCTCGGTGAGCGCAAAATGGCGCAATCCACGGCCCTTTTGGCCCTTCGATCGTACAAGCTTCGTGCCCTTTTCCTACCAACTGTCGAGCGTCTACGCGTCTGCTGTATATATCCACGACGTATATCGTGCAGGGCGGTATCTCAAAGCCGGTTGGTCGGTTCTTCGATCGACGAAGCGTGTCACACGGCACGCCCACGAGTCACGCGATGCATCGTTTTTTTTTTATCCTTCCTTTTTGTTTTCATAAACCGTTTTATTCACCATGTATTGCGAGGCTCGCGAGCGGCAAAAAGAAATTAACGATAAAGAACAATTTTTCTTGCATTCGTCTCGAATCATATTTTCTCGAATTTTTCATGCCATGTACCTGTATATATTTATTTCATTACTCTCCGGAGGACTCGTACGTGAATCGTTTTTTTTTTATTGAGGCTCATCGCGACCATTCTGATCTGGCGGCAAAAAGAGTGAGAGAGAGAGACGAACCGGAAGCTCGGGGTAGCAGGCGTGACTGGTACAGATCGCGGTACGGCGATATCGTGGCAGGGCGCGTTGAAGAACTTGTACATTAGATTTAAGATCGCGTGTAGGTGGCTGCTGATCCGACGCCGATTCTCCAACAATATTACGTCGAGCTTACAAGAGACTACGGAGAATTGCAGTGCGTACGTAGCGTGAGGGGACAAATTTACGTTGAGGGGAGATATACACCTGGATGGACGAAAAAATCGATTTTTTTTGTTGCATTTTCTTGAAGTTCGAGGTCTCCAGAATATCTGGTGAAAACGGCAAGTTAAGGCCTGGTATCGATGACTCCATGTAAGTTGACAAATTTCATGATTTATTCATTCCCAAATTTTCAAACGCGTTTTTCTCATAACCACGTTTTTCAAATCGGTACCCAAAATTTCTCGAAATCAATGAACCGAATGCCTTGAGGTTTTTTGCGGTTATTCTATACACCATTATCTAGTACTTGTCATAGGGTTTTTTTCCGTTACTTAGTTTTTGTTTTATAGGCAAAATAATAACTAATTTTTGGCCCTAAAATCACTATTTATGTTCAAACGTCCGCCATTTTGTCATAAATCGATATTTTCAAAATCGGCTATAACAAGTACTAGATTATAGTATTTAATTTAGTAATCTTTTTGGTTTTTTTTTCAGATGATTTTTGAAGAAACGTGAGTGGGTACCGTATACGCAGATTTTTTTACGATGCTCCAAGGATCATACAATATCCTTGTATATTTTTGATATTTTTAAATAAAGAAAATTAAACATGTTTTTGAATGTATATACTTTTAGATAATTGAAACTCCAATCCGAAATTTCAAATAGTTTTCCTTGAAAAAATTCACAAAAATGACCCTTTTCGGGCTCCTAGGTGTATATCTCCCCTTAAGAGGTTATATACGGTTAAAATTTTCTAAAAATCGATATAAAAAAAAATGTTCGTAATGTACATATATTTAGGTACACACACAGAAAATATCTTGTCAATCCGGCGACTATTCTCGAAGTTACACGCAGATTTGTAATGACGTCTCAGAGCGTTCGAAAGTGCTTTTGAAACTTTAAACGCATTTTTCTCAAAACTGTGTTTTTAAAGTCGGTTAGCAAGATTTCTCGGAAACGGCTGAAACGATCAGTCTCAAATTTTGAACACAATATTTTCAAGTATATTTTTTAGTAATTAATCGAAGGTTTTTTCTCACCGATAAATATTTTCCATCTTATAAACAATTTACGGCCTACGTTTTTGTCAAAAATCGATTTTTTTCTTTCGAAGCCGCCATTTTGTCAAAAATTGTTATTTTGCTTATTTCTTCGATCAATTACAAGATAATCCATTATGTTAACGAAATATATTTGGTTTTTTCATTTTAGACGATCCAGTCCAGAGATATCGTGGTCACCGCAAGACGCCTTTTTGTAGTGGTGCTCCCGGAGATCAGCTATAGCAGCTTTCAAAACAATCATTTTTACAAATAAAAAATGTTAAAATCCAGTTAAAAGTTACCATAATATGTGTACAAATTTTTACGTTAATAGATTTAAAGGTCTTCTCAAGAAAAATTCTTGAAAAATAGATCTTTTTGGGCCTCCTGACTGTATATAACCCCTTAAGGCCGGAGCCTGAATTAGAAGGTCCGAAAAATCGTTTTTTTGCTTAAATCGATGGATAAACTATCTAAGAATATGTTTACAAAGTTGACAGAGGCCAATTGTAAATATTTTCGAAGATACAACGCCAAAAGCAGAGAAGCGGTCGATATTTGATATTGATATTTCCTCCTATTGAAAACTTTGAAGCGCATTTTCTCCAGTTTTCATTTTCACGATTTTTCCAAAATTGCGGGCGTGATAGCAAAAAACTAAACGACCTATTGAATCAAACCAAGCTTTATTTCCTTCAGTGTGAAAATCTCTTCAAAGTGATTAAAAAAAGTCGTTGAAAAAGTATTTTTAAATAATTTCTATAGCACGTTTAAGTGTTTTTTTTTCAAACACATTTTATTTTTCAAACCTGAGAAAAGTTGAAATTTCACGATTTTTTCACCTTTTTCTTAATTCACCCAGAAGAAAAATATATGACAATTGAACATTTTATTGGTTTATTTGGTTCAGTCAAGAATTACGAGCTGCAAATAGCTTGAAAACCCTTCCTTTGAGAGTATACACCGTTTTCAAAAATGACAGCTCGAGAAAAACGCGTTTAAAGTTTCGAGTGCGGAGTTTTCATATAAATTGTCTACTTACGTTTATGTAAGTATATGAACAGCATGTTTGTAACCGATTCACCACCGTTTATCACCATTTTTGAGACTTACGATATGTTTTATTACGCCTTTTGGCTGTGACATAGTATTTTTTGTTTTAGTTGATATTTAAAAATGGCGGAGGTATGGCACGGTCTTCTGAACGCTTTGCGGCGGATGTTGTCAGATGGCGTGTCACGTAGCGTCGGCGGGATTAATCTGAAAAAAAACCAACGAAGATTTTTCTTTCATTAACACTCATACGCAGAATATGAAACAAGAAAAAGTGAGATATGTTGAAAATCGATGAAATCGTACGCTTTGAAACAAAAAGATTGAATTTTGCGAATAAAATGGCTAGATTTTACAATAGAAAGATACTTTTCTTATTTTCAATAACATTCAGGGTCATGTTTTAGATAGTGATGTTAGAAAGATACCAAATTTCATCGGAATCGGTCGTTTAGTTTTTTAGCTATACGTCACGCCAGTTTTGAAAATGCAGTCCAGAAGACCGTATGATACCTCCGCTATTTTTAAAGAACCCTTCGCGGCCACACATTCTGGCTATAACATGCTGGTCACAGGGGGTCGCAATGACCCCAGCTATGTTTCGAATGATTGCCGCGTTGTCCATAACGTTCCGAATGACTCATAAAAATTCAGGATATTTGTTTCACCATTCTAGAATGTGGCATTCACGGTTTTATATTTTAATCAAATTTTAAAATGGCGGAAAAATATCAGCAAGGGGTCAATTTGTAAAAAAAAACCTTTTTTACTAAAAAAAATCACATCTCTTGCAATTTTCAATTTTTTTGGCGTAAAATTTAAAGGTGATAATCTTGAGTTTAAGGGAAAAAATAGCTCCATGGTACAAATAGGGATATGCGAGTATTTTAGAGAAATAGAGGAAATATGTAGAAATATGAGTAAGGAGCATGGCGGAGGAGAGATCGACGAAGGGGACGAATAAATGAAGAAAGGGAGAATGTGAAAATAATGCGGAATGTAGGAATGTAGGGAATAGATAGTAAGTGAAAAGTTCGTTTGTGAAATTGTCATATGTTTGTAAAAAGCTTTGTGAAAAAGTTGT
The DNA here is from genome assembly GCA_963210295.1 of Ophion ellenae. NCBI lineage: Eukaryota > Metazoa > Arthropoda > Insecta > Hymenoptera > Ichneumonidae > Ophion > Ophion ellenae. The sequence continues at coordinate 38,023,907 of OY723391.1, read as the reverse complement.
GCAAATAAAACTCGATACTACTACTACTAGCTCCATGGTGGGAAACAGTTGAAAGAAAAAATAGCTGCACGTCCGACTCTGGTCTGTACTTACAAAGGGTTAGAAGTCAGGCCAGTCGTCAGGCCAGCCAAAGCACCGTTAGAAGTCAGGCCAGTCGCCTCGGCCGCCAACAACTTATAATAGTAAATTTGGCTTGACGTTGCACTTGGGGTCATTTTGACCCCGGCTGAACGCGAAGAGTTAATAAAAAAAATACCATGTAGCCGCCAAAAGTGGTACTAAAACTTGCCTTAAGTCTTAAAAAAGGCGACGAAATCTTTCCTTTGAAAAAAAAATCATGAAAATCCGTAAAAATTGTCCTCGCCTAAAGATATCTTCTCCCTTAAAATCGCGTGTAGGCTGCTGATCCAACGCCGATTCTCCAACAATATTACGTCTGAGCTTACAAAAGACGCAAGAGAATTTCAGTGCGCACGTAGCCTGAATAAAATCCGGTATAAACTACCCCGCGAGGTACTTCGAGCAGCAGACAAATTTCCCTTCATCGTAATTCGACGGAAAACAGTGACAGATTCGCTGCAGAATTCTAAACTCATTTTTTTAGGCTCGTTCGGGGACAAAAGTGGGTGACGATTTTTTTCCCAGCTATTACGAAATTTTTCACGAAAATTGCCTGCTTCTCGGTGTAGAAATTGTTTTTACGTTTGCTGCCAGCTACGAGAGAGTTCATGAAAAATGACCACGAACGAAGAAAGCATTTCTTTTTCACGCACTGCTGTCGCTCCAGTATTCTTGGGTGTATTCGATTTGTCAAAAAAGTTATTCCAAAATGAATAAATAAACAGTCGATCCACGAGATCGAGCGTCGCAACCGTGAGTCCTTAAAGTATACGAGAGATCTAATCTTTGATATATTTACGAGGCGTATAGCCGATTCAACGATACATCCGTGGGAACAATCATTTTCATCGGAACATCTAATGACGCAAGACTTGAAGACTGGGGTATAACGGGAGGGGGGGACGTCGTGTATGCAGAAAATGTCTTTTACCTAAATAAATAACTTAACTTTAATAATCAGTAGGCTAAACGGCAGTCGATCGATACTTTATTGAACGCAAGAGTTAGGGTTGCAATGAATCCCGACTGCCAATGATGGATTTTTTGTGACAACTATGAGCAGGGTGAAAATTATGAGCAGGCTAGGAGCAATTATGAACCGAACCTTGCGCGAGATTCGCGACTGAACCAAAAAGAATTTTAATGGTCTTTCGAGCCCTCCAGGAAAAAAAATGAGGTGTATTTTTGTGATCGGTAGTATTTGCCAGAAAAAATGGAGCATAATGGAAAAAAAATTGAGATTCCATTTTGAGTATGACACAACGGAGATAATGAAATTCCGGATACGAAACACTTCCGAAATTTTTTTTCGTCCATCCTGTCATCGAGGAAAAAATTGTCGAAGATGCATTTCATAATGCACAAACGGAATTTGACTAAATTTACAAAAAGCATTTTAGCAGTGTTTTGTATTCGGAATTTAATTATCGTCATTCTGCTGGACTCGAGATGGAATTTTGATTTTGTTTTCGCAACGATTCATTTTTTTGGCAAATAGGGTAAATCGACCAGACGGGGACCGTAAATAAACGAAAGCTGATTTGTATATAAAATAAGTAAAGATTATGTATTGTCGATTGAAACTCGAATCACTATAATTTAGCAAAAAAAAATCACAGGTGTCGTTAAGACCGATTTCTCAATTTAAAGGGTCTTCTCACTTTAGACGCTAAAAAAGGACTATTTTCATGAATTTTTGATAGGTTTTTATTATAGATATTGCTATAAAAATTGTTACACTCAATAAATACACTTTCGAAATACATTTAATTTTTTTTTTCATTCAAGTCACTTTGTATAGGCGAAAATGATAGTTGAAAAAATGTACTAAAAAAATTAGGTCTGCGCGGTTGATGAAATCTCGGAGATGGATCATCGGAAACAAAAAATCAAACGGTTTTGGATTTAGTATGTTAATGGCTATAGCGCATATCATACGATATTTTATATATGTAAAAATAACAAAATGGCGGACATTTTTCGAAAAAACTAAAAAAACCTGTTCGTTCACCGTTTTTGGCAAAAAAAATGGTAAATGTCAACATTTGAAAAAATCCTTGATATGCGCTGTAGCCATAGTTGTAAAAAATATGTGGTTAAAATTTCATAAGGATCGGTTCGGTAGTTGGAAGATTTTATCAACAAGCCGTCGAAAAATGTTGTATCGAGAAAAACGCGTTTAAAGTTTCTTTGGATTACATAAATACATTAAAAAAATGTTTAAATGTATTTCGAAAGTGTATTTATCAAGGGTAACAACTTTTATATCAATATCTATAGTATAAACCGATCAAAAAAATTCATAAAAATAGCCCTTTTACCGTCTATATTTATCTAAATTAGCCTGTAATAATTTAATTTATTGTGAAATTTATTTACCTTTTCGAGGGTTATAAATAATATGTAGCCAATCTCAAAACACGATTTTTCTGTGTCATGACAGTTCTTTTAGAGGATGAGCGATATATTGTGTCATTCCATGAACAATATGTTTTTTTTTTCAATTGCATTTTTCGTCGCGGACTAGTGAATTTTGTAAAAGGGACCTCAAAAGTTTGCCAGAAAGATGGAAGAGCATTGTAAAAAGTGGAGGAGCGTATATTTCAGATTAAAAAAGAGAATGTTTATGATTTTAATTTTGAAAAATAAAAGTATACAAAACCGCATCATTCATGGGCTGACCGAAAATATAAATGGGGAAATACGACTTTAAAAAAACCTCTTGAAGAGCCATGCTTACACAAGGCAACTGTCCCCATACCCAACACTATACAAACCCCAATTAAAGGGTTCAAAACGCCCTTACTCCATACACATACACAGACAAGGGTCCCAACCAAGGTCCTCAACAAAATGGCTCCAATGTCTCCCAGGAAAAAGAGCCGACAAGCCAATGACGCCATCAGCCCATATATCTGTACCTATCCACACACCAGTATTTGCATACCAACATGGACGTGGACTTTTGGACTGGACTCACGCGAGGAACCTCCCACCGTTCTTCGTGACCATTCTCCTCGTGGCTTCTGTATATCTCGCGCACCTATATACATGAGTTTATTGATGATACGCATCTGCATACATATACCTGCATACATACCCATAGGGTGTGGGGCCCCGCTGGGAGCCGCGGAGAGAAAACGATACGATCTCAAGATTACCGAAGGAGCCGCCGCCTTGCGTGCGAGAGCTTACACGGATAAAAATTATAAATTCGAATATGGCTTCGATGATAGGGACCAATTCGTTGGCGTGGGGATGTCGTGTGGAACGAAAACACACGCGTGTAGACCAATGGAGAACTTATGGCTTGTGTTGGCCGCCTGGTTCCCCGTCTCGCTTGCTTGGACATTCTTGACTCGCTTTGGCTCCAGGGCCTGGAATAATATCCCTAATTATATGTTACCACACACACAAATATATATATATATATATATATTTGTGTATATATATATATATATATATATATATATATATATATATATATATATATATATATATATATATATATACCGGGTGTCCTATTATGAATGGTCAATCCTGCAACTGTCGATAGGTCAGATCATGTCCTACTATATACTGGAATTTCAGTTTAGTTAAAGATCCACGGTTTTCGAGATGTCGTGCTTCGTTATTTTTTGAAAAAAATCATCTGCTTTCGGTTTTTCGCATTCCATTTCTACAAATGATGTGAATCGACAATAACAAAGCAACTTTTTAAGAGCGGGGTAAGGTTAATTCGGTGAAAAAAAAACATATTTACAAGATTTTTTTTGGCGATACAGGTAATGCTGGTTTATTTAATTAAGGGGCTATACCAGTATGAATGCTGAAAATTTGCGTGGTTTTCGGGATTTTTTTGAAAGAAAAGTACTCAATTAAATGTTTCGGAAAATTAAGAATATATTTTGCTATATTTGACCTATATTGCATAATTTTTTCATAGAAAAATATTGAGATCTAAGCGACTTATGCGCTGCCTTCGGATGCGCCAAAAAAAATTCCTCCACTGCTGACATGATTCCGGCCGATTGAGTAGCTGAAATCGAAAAAGGAAAAGATGTCGTTAAACTGGAAGCTATTTCCTATACAATGACGTAGGATTTTCGAAGAATATTGAAATCTAACAAAATGGCGTAGTTATGAAAAAAGTCTATTTTCTTGACTATGAAATGGTCGTTTTTTTCAATGCCAAATCGTCAATTTTCATCCAATCACAAAATATCCTACGTCATTGTATAGTAAATATATTCAAGAGTACTCAGTTCAAATTTCAAGTCAATCGGATAATTGCTCTTTGAGTTACAATGTCAGCAAATTTGAAAAATCTCATTTCGAGAAAAACGCGTTTAAACATTTAACTATCGATTTTTGCAAGATAAAATGATATTTACCATAGAAACTGCTAATCAGCTATACCTGACCCACATAATGGACCCTCCTCTTCCTCGAATGATGCCTGCTGAGAGGCTGAAGCTTTTCACACTGGTATAGCCCCTTAATTTCCATATAATAATACAACATCTCAACTATAATTTTCGAAATTTTTATTGGAAAATATTGATAAATAAGCCGTTCGCAGCAAGTCTCCGCAGGCGCCTCGAAAAAGAAGTTGTTTTGCGGTGTACGCTATAACTCATCACTGGATAAACCCAAACAAGAAAATAAAAATGCGTTCATTAGGCGAGACGTTTCTCGAGGTAACGCTGCCGAGTTTTTTTATAATTACTTTTTATCGTACAATCACAAATTTGCGGATTTTTTTAGCGAAAATCGCGTTTTTGACTTTCAAGTGCTACCGAAAATGATAAAATTGATAAACGAAAAAACTCGGCAGCGTTATCTCGAGAAACATTTCACCTGATAAATGCATTTCGATTTTTTTGTTTGGGTTTATCCAGTGACGAGTTGTAGGGTACACCGCAAAACAACTTTTCTCGAGGCGCCTGCGGAGATTTGCTGCCACCGGCTTATTTATCATTATTTTGCAATGAAAATTTCGAAAATATAGTTCAGATGTTGTATTATTATATGGAAATTAATCAAATAAACCAGCATTACCCCTTACATACAATTATCTGACGATTTTTTAGGCATATTTTTCACTTTCCAAAAATTTGCCCAAAAAATCGTCAGATAATTGTTAATAACAAATGAACTATGCAATATAAAAAGAATCCTACGTAATTCCATAGACAATGTATTTTTCAAGATATATTCAACATTCCAAGTGAATCGGTTGAAAATTGTGGGTTATGTTTCCGACCAACTTAAAAAATGCAGTTTTGAGATAAACGCTGCACAGCCGCCATTCTTAAATTGATGGCTTAAAAAAAATTATTATATACAGTCAGTGATATGCATAGTAAACACCCTTTTTTGTAATCTCGATTTATTTTGTAGTTTTTCTGAAAAAAAAATCCCACGAGAAGTCAATTTTTTCGGTCTCTAGAGTGGCCTAAGGCCTTGAGATTAAAAAGAAGACTTTTCTAGATAAGACAAATAACCAAAAGTATTTTTTAAAAAAATCGAGTCATAAAAGTTATCATTTGTAGAAATGGCATGCGAAAAACTAAAAGCGGATGAAAAGCGAAGACTTTTAGGAAACTGAAATTCTAGCATAGACAGTTGCAGAATTATTCATTTATGTAATTATTCCTGTAATTATTCATAACAGGACACCCTGTATATATATATATATATATATATATATATATATATATATATATATATATATATATACATATATTTGATTCAGCATGGCAGCTCCGTGACGCCGAATTTCGGCACGATCCAGGCTCATGATATGGAAAGCTGTATACGACCATGTACGATCCATATACATCTATATATGCATTACAGCAAGCACACATTTTCATTTTTCGTATAATCTACGAAAGATCGTGAAAACGCGATAAGTCGAAAAGTGTCGAGCATTGCTCCAGCGGAGAAGCGTGCTGCCAGCCCACGCTGGCACTAGGGACTATATATTATATACACGTAGTGTATATAATATATAGTCCCTAATGGTCATATTCTTATATACGTATAGATCCATTGATACGTAGGTGTGATCACGGAACCGATGCTTTCAAATATTATACGCGCGAGAGGTACACGAGGCCGCGTATCATCGTAATTTCGTCGAAAAAGAACGAAGGAAGAAAAAAGGGCAGACCCTGCCATTAAAAAATCGCTCATGATTAGAATCGAAAAGGGCATACAGGGTTTCGAGTGTATCGCGACGCTTCTGTATGCTTGTGTATGAGGGCTCGTACGTACGAGTTGAGAGAGTACCGTAGAAATGAATTATTTTCTTACGTGAAAAATGGTATGCTATTAACAACGTTGGATGATGCGCGTATCGAGCGTATTTTAATATGCAAAACACGGGGGAAAAATATTTGTGATGGAGTATGCGCGGGAGGATAATGCAGCTGGAAAAATTACTGGATATATGTTAATGTTTATGTGTGTAGAAGAAAAAGCTGGAAGTTGGTGATGGTCGGAGTATGCAGACACGAAGAAGAATGCATTTAATGTCAATCAAGTTATTTATTAATAATGTTAAAGAGAATTTGTTTAAATTATTATTTTATACGGTGAGAAATCTCCGTACCTTATATTTTATTTTTCCAAGTTCCAACGTATGAAATTCTTATATAAGATTACTGAAAAATTGAAGTCAAATAAAATTACTAAAAAACTAGAATTAAATGAAATTAATGAAAAATTAAAAACAAATAAAATTACTAGAAAATTAAAATTGAATAAAATCACCAAAAGCAAATTCTGATAGAAAATTATTGGGTCCAGCTGCTGATTTTTTTTTAGGGTCAGATAAAGCTGATAGGGTTAGAATACGATGCGAAGATGATTTTTATCATTTTTGGTAGTCCGTCAGTTCTAGTGAAGTTGATGGGGAAATGGCTGAAACTTTTTTCCTGAACTTTTGGCATGTGCAAATAAACGCTTTGGGAATTTTCCTACATTTTTCTCCCGAATCCGTCAATTAGAACCTGAGTAAATCCGATTTTCATTTTCGAAGGATACAGGTAGCAATACCCTCCAGTATTTGTGAGGAAGCTCTCTAGTGAATACTCAATGTAAAGCAGTTTCATCAGCTTCACTCATTACCTTACTCAATTTTCAATGCTTGTTTTCTACTGATGCGATTATGAGTACGTATTGAACCATATTTTTTTCCTGAGTACCAACGTATATCCTTATGGGTTTTTACATATTACCCTTCTCAATTGAACCCTTTCCTATCACTCTCTACCCGCACTTCGCTAATCTAACCTAACTTCCATTGCGACCTAGCCATTGCGTCCAATTTGCAGGGTCATAATGATGCATTTTTTTTTCTAGTAACACATTGGTTGGAATAAATGTATTTTTCCCCACCATGTTGTACATATGTTTGTGATTACAATGTAATTTTTTCAGAAGAAAATCTTCCAAAGTGTTCGTGGTGCTGCAGTTGATGTTGCAGTCCTCCAGCGGCGAGGCCCGAAACGACGGGATCTCTACCAGGCCCAAATGTAATCTGAAACGAAAACAAAAAAAAATTCTTCAAATATATCCAACTGGCTATGGGTTCACCATCCACTTTTCGAAATTTCGAAAAAAAAACGAAAAATGACAGCTTCTCCAAAGAAAACCTCATTTTTCTCTTGAAAAACAGCATGCTGAAGTCATTGTTATTAACAAATGGTTCATCCGATTGAAAAATGCGATCGTGAACCGAAAATGACTACTGTTTGAACGCTAACTGCGCAAATTCAAGTCAATAGTGTGAAAGTTCCTCAATATGTCAATCCCACCATGTCAAGATATGTAGTTTCGAGATAATCGCGTTCAAAGTTTACGTACATATTTTACACGATCTTGTGAAATATTGCCGTCTTACCGCTAGTCAGCGATTCCGGCACCATATAAGTGTCCTTCCTCATCACCGAGATCGTGTTGCACACCCAATCTATGCAATCTGCGGGCAGTTCGGGCCTATTTTGAGTGTTCTTGTGCTTTGATGTCCGCTTTCGTTACACGCGAATCAACTTTACACACTGTTCCACCAAAACAAGTGTAACTCCGTCAATTTCTATAATTTCATCGTCCGGTTGGTCTTAAAATATTCTTGAAAGTTCACACTGTAACAATATACAAAAAACGATTTTCTGAAGTTTCCGAAGAGGGATACCGCTTCGAGCTACACTATACCGCACTAGCCGAGGGTACTGGGCAACTGTGGAAAACCCGTACCAGAATAGACGGCCCCATATTCTTACGATTCTCCAATGCACCGATGTTTTACTCAAATTTCTACACCAAGGTCTGAGAAGTATTGGCCTTCCGCTGACTGGTTGATGCGCCAACCGCACACGGCCAAGCGGTCACCGATCCGAGTATCGGCCATGCACAACGCTGCTTAACTTGTCGGTAAAATCTCCGTATATGTTGAAAATGTATTTTTTGGAAGCGTTTCTTTCAGCGTCGGTTCACTCGGCTCGAATTTTTTTATATCTTCTTTTCTTCGGGTCTGGTGGTTGTATCAATGCTTCGCGGATTCGCCAAAGTGCGGCTTATCGAGTCTCAACTGTCGAATCATATATACGTATATATACAAATATATATATATATATACATATGTACGTAAATATACATAGACATGTATATATACATATATACGTAAATATATATACGCACACACATACATATATTCAGAGCCTAATAGAAATTCGGTATGCTCTGTGTCATGTCGCCATTACAGTACCGCTTGGTATACTCGCGCAGGCTCTTGCACCGATAAATGACGTACACACGAAGACTTGCATCGTCCCTCGTGGTTCCCTCTCCATGTATTTACCTCACTCGGAAAACTCACACCGCGCTCAACAATCGCCCCCGTTTTCGTGGCCATTCGAATTGCAAATACCAGAATGTTTGCATGTTGTCACCGCATCGGTGGCCCTCGGGGGTGGTTTTTCGTTGGGGTGGCCGTCCGGGAGAAGTTTCTCCACGACGACGATGGAAACGATGATGCAAAGAGCCCGAGAGAAGAAACGACAAAGTGAGAAAGCGAAAAAAAAAAGATAGCGAAGGGAGAGAGAAAAGGAAAAAGGGATGAACGTACAGTGCGACGTCCCTTTCCACCCTCCGTTTCGCGCGCTATCCTGCCCTCCGTGTCCTCAAGAGGAAATGGAGAGGAACCGACTCGACTCGCACAGATAAAGACGAATAAAAATAGGCGAGAGAGAGGAACGAACACAGTAGGGAAGATATAGTGATTCAAACGGCAGCCTACCGCCCTATATACATGTATATTTGGAAAAGAGCGCAAAAGAGATGCTCAAGGGAGAGCGAGAGGACGAGATGCGGAGACAGCGTTTCCTGCCCGGGGAACATTAGCACCCCTCGATACTCCCCGCGTACGCGAGAACATCCCCTCCGGAAAAGACAGAAAGTCCCTCGTCTCTGTCTACCCCGAAACTACCCGCCTCGAATCTTCTTCGTCTTTTCTTATCCCGGCATTTTCCCTCAACTCATTCTCCCTGTGGAAAACCTCAAGCTCCCGATGCTAGTTGCCGTATACGGAGAGATATGGGCAAGGGATGGGGTGGCCGGGCGAGATTTCTAAATGCAGAGACACGGCGACGATCGCGCGGCGATGAGCACTTTACAAATGAATTTTAAAAATCAATCCCGGGCCCAATGAAAGCCTGAGCATTTTTTGAAAATTACCGGTACGATTGGATGGAGGAAATTGGTGATTTCGTTCGGGGTTGGATCTGCTGAAGGAATGTAAATGGACGTTCGTTTCAGGGAAAAAAATACGCGGGGTTTTGGGGAGGAACTTTTCTTGGGATCCTTTGTGACCAACGCTCCGTTTCCGATCATTGATTAGATGTTCTTGGATAGAGTAAGCAACTCCCATCGATTGTCATATTTTTGTGAGACTGTTTTTTAAGGGGTTACACTTGGTTGAATTTTTTGAAAATATCGGTTTCCGGCTCTCCATGGATTCTCAAAATGTAATATTTCAAAAATAATCTCTGAACATTTCGGGTCGATCCGTCCAAAATCAAGGGAGTTATGAACGTTTGTAGGTAGGTTCCGCGAACCGGCGAACTTTAACGGGTTATACGCAGTTAGGAATTTCAAAATATCGATTTTTTTATCGCATTTTCGGAATGTACAAACATGTGAGTGTGTTCCCTGAAAATTTCAAATCGATCCAGCGAATATTCTCGGAAATACACACATATTTGTAAGGACGCTCGGAGCGCGTTTCCGAGCGTCCGAGAAACTTCAAACGCGTTTTTCTCAAAACGGTGTTTTCAAAGTCGGTGAGCACGATTTCTAAAAAAACTGCTCAACCGATCGGTCTCCAATTTTAACACAACCTCGTCAGATATATTCTTCAGATATTGATCAAAGGAATAAGATTTTCGATAATTATTTCTATTATTTTCAACGATTTAACGAAAAAAATTTGGTCGAAAATCGAAATTGTTTATTTGGGGAGCCACCATTTTGTCAAAAATTAAAATTTCGACTATTCCTTCGAGCAATACCTGGATTCATCTATCCCCTAAAAGAATCTTTTTGGTTTTTTCATTTTAGATAATCCAAACTGGAGATACTATGCTCACCGCCGGACACTTTTTTTCGGGGACCTCCAGGAGACTTCCTACAGGAGCAAAGCTAATGAATATTTTTGAAAATAAAAAGTGCCAATCTAAAGCTAAAAGATGCCACTACACTGCCCAATACATTTCGTTTTGCCAAAATAAAATCCTTTTCCAGAAAAAAATTGTGAAAAAAACGACTTTTTTGGCCTTGCAACTGCGTATAACGCCTTAAGAGAGGACACCACCGTGACGGGCCGAAAAAAGCTCGTTTTTCCGATTTTTTTTTCTCCCAGATTATTTATTTTGGATTTGGAAACAAAGTATGTTATTAAGCATAAATTTAACTTATTTTGTGTACATTTTTATTTTAAGAAATTATAAATTAACAACGTTATTGACTGCAACGGCCGGATCGATCACTCGACAATGGTTGGTCTGAAAAATAAAAAGGTTTTATAATCTATATAAATGTAGTTCTTGTTGTACGTACCGTTAAAAAAAATCGCAAAATAGCCGGTGTTCAAAAATCTGTAATTTTGGCGAGATTTTCACTTATATTCGGGGCCTTAAAAAATACTAAATATTAATAAAGACAAATAGGCGACGCCCAACAATTGCCACTGCAATGATGGAAAGTTTTGTTTTTTTTTTCAATTGAAAATAGGAAAATTATAGCTAGAATTGTAAAAAGAGAAAAAGTAGAGAAAAACTAAAGAAAAAAGTTTGCAAGAAAATCGCGGGTGAAAGTTTTAGTATACGTGAATCTTTGAGCTCCCTGCTCTCACAAAATCGCCTGTCACTTGGTCAATTTTAAATATATCGACTTGACATTTTTTCCAGTTTCTTGAATATGTATGCTATGAGAGAATGCAAAAAAATCGATTTTGTTACCCGTCACAGTGGTACCCCTTAAACGCGTATTTCTCGGAATGTCTTTTTCGAGATCGGTGACCACGAAATCTCAAAAATCACTGCACCGATGAACTTTAAATTTTACATTTCAAAAAGCAATGCTTGAACGGCGGATTTTTTTTTGTTGCATTGTTTTCTTTTGTTAACGAAAATAGTTTGATTTTTTCACGCAAATCGATACTTTCCCTTTGGACAGCGGCAATTTTTTCTAAAATCAAAATTTTATCGAATCCTTGGTCCAAGCCCTAGATAATTTCGTACAAAAATTTCATCAGCCATATTTATAAATATTGTTCAATACAAAAATTGCAAAAGGTACTCAAAACCATACTCTTTAATATAAGAAAAATGTTTACCCTGCACACCTTTTTCCAGAACAAAGTCACGAAAATTCCTCTTTTTTCCGGCCTCGAGCTGTACCCGTTAATGCTGTGAATTAATTGGTAAAAAAGTAAATAAAGTAAAACACGCTGTTTACGATAATCTCAAGGTGAGCATACCCAATCGAGCCTGAGAACGTTGGAAGGGTAAATGGAAAAATGTTGCCTTGATGCTCTGCTACCCCGCCTCCCTCCGAGCATTTTCGTCTTCCGGCACGAAAAAAAGTCGAGGTTCGAACCGGCTTGGTTTTTTTAAAGCAAAAAAAGCATAGAATATGGAGGTCTCTTTCGACGTTGGGTGCTCCAAAAAACTCATGTGTAATAGCCGGACACCATGTAAAGGGTGTCCGAAAATAACCTGACATTTTTAATTTCGCGCCATTGTTTTTTGTGGCGAACGTAGAGTACCAATCTTTGACAACTGGCATCAGGAAGTATTGAGGTTTAGTCATGGAGAATTACACGATCGAGCAACACATAGAAATTGTTATTTTCTGCATTGTTACTGCACAGTTAATGCAGACGAAGTTTCATGGTCGTGTTATCTCGCGCCGCGGCGATGTGAATTGGCCACCACAATCGTGCGAGTGGACACCATTGGAGATTCTTTACTGTGGGTTTTCTGACAGGAAAATTGTATGCCAATGATCCACAGACTATTCCGGAGCTCAAGGAAGCAATTGGACGGACCATTAATGAAATTAGTCCGCAATTATGCCAAAATGTTATTGAAAATTTCGTCAAAAGAGTGAATGTTTGCAAACAGGGACGAGGCAGCCGTTTATCGGATATTGTGTTCCACACATAACCTCCATGTTTGTATATTATATAAAAATAAAAATATTTGTACTTTTAAAATAAACAATACGTTTTATTAATAAATTGAGACCTTAGGCCAGTCTGGAGGTCAAAAAGGGCATATTTAGTGATTTTCTTCAGCGAAATCACAAAATAAATCGAAGTCACAAGATATGGGTTTTATTATACACGTAATTGACTATACAAAATTATTTTTTCACAGCGATATATGTAGAAAAGGCGACTGTGCAGCATTTTCCGATGGCGCCTTTATTTCTAGAAGGTCACCGGCCGGACCAACAGCGCCTATAATATTTTATTTATGATGAGACACTACAGTTTTTTCGATTATACATAAGAATAGCTATAGAAGTACGTAGGATTTTTTCGATATATTGTTTTTTTCAAAATGGCGCATTTTTCAAACAAAAAGTACAAAATGCCATGAGAAAATCGTCAGAAAATTGTTTATAAAAGAGGAACTATGGAATATAATTTTGAAAATCCTACGTAGTGCCTTAGAAAATTTAATTCTAAATATACCGTTAAAATTTCATGTGGATCGGTGGAAATTTATTTGAGTTATTCGTCCGGCTAACTTGAAAAATGTAGTTTCGAGATAAACGCGTTTAAAGTTAGTAGAAAGTCACGACATGAATAATGTTTCAATACCTTTAATCTGCGCTAATACTTAGAGATTTATCACACCAATTATATTTTGGAATATAATTTGATAGGTACTAAGGTACGTTTTTCAGGTAAAACGACCGCGCGCTCTTGATTTCTCTAGATTTTGATCAAATTTTAACCAGACACTCATCATATCATCATGCAAACTAGAAATTAAGACAATAATTTTCCGTAAAAAATAGTTGTCCCCTATAATGAGACATATGGCAACACTGCATCGTTCCACGGATCCAATGACGTATGTTTGCGCGGCATATTTAAAACAATACTGCAACACAAATTTTTATTTGGAAGTAATTTTTAATCAAACAAAGTTTTCAATTGGTTACGAATTAACCAACACCATTATTTTTTAATGAAGATAAGATAAACAATATAAAATATTCATATTTATAACGCAAATATATTTTATGATAAAAGTTGTTAACTTTACAAACACGATAATTTTTTTTCTCGAAATATTGAACAATACTGTTCTGCGGTGTTGCCATATGTCTTCTTGTTATAGGGGACACATTTTTTTTTTACCGATAATCATTCTGTCTTTACTGAACGTTTTTAGAAAAATTGAATAGTAAAGACAATCCAAACTTTTTTCACTCTTTCCCTAACTAGTTTGCTATCTAAACGTATTTTTTTCTAAATTCATAAACACAATAGAATGGTACGACGAATTATGTGACCTGACTTTCCCTTAACGGGAGATATACACCTAGGAGCCGGAAAAAACGTCATTTTTGTGAATTTTTTCAAGGAAAACTATTTCAAATTTGGGATTGGGGTTTTAATTATCTCAAAGTATATGCATTCAAAAAAATGTTTAATTTTCTTTATTTAAAAATATCAAAAATATACAATGATATTGTATGATCCTTGGAGCGTCGTAAAAAAATCTGCGTATACGGTGCCCGCTGGCGTTTCTTCAAAAATCATCTGAAAAAAAAAAACCAAAAAGATTATTAAATTAGATACTATAATCTAGTACTTGTCATAGCCGATTTTGAAAATATCGATTTATGACAAAATGGCGGACGTTTAAACATAAATAGTGATTTTTGGGCCAAAAATTAGTTATTATTTTGCCTATAAAACAAAAACTAAGTAACAGAAAAAAAAATCCTGTGACAAGTACTAGATAATGGTGTATAGAATAACCACAAAAAACCTCAAGGCAATCAGTTCATTGGTTTACGAGAAATTTTGGGTACCGATTTGAAAAACGTGGTTTTGAGAAAAACGCGTTCGAAAATTTGGGAATGAATAAATCATGAAATTCGTCAACTTACATGGAATCATCGATACCAGGCCCACAGTGTAGGTCTTCTACGGTTGACGGAATGATCATAGCTTCTAAATCCTCGATCTCGACCATCTAGGTGTATATCTCTCCTTAATGCAGACCCTGCAGTGTTAAAAGTTGCAATTTTAAAACCCAGTGTCTCCCATTCTAAGTAGTCGACTGTTCTGAAATTTCACTCATAAATGCATAATGATATGAACATAATGTCTCGTTAAAATTTGAACAAAATCTATAGAAATCAGAGAGAGAGAGAGAGAGAGAGAGAGAGAGAGAGAGAGAGAGAGAGAGAGAGAGAGAGAGAGAGAGAGAGAGAGAGAGAGAGAGAGAGAGAGAGAGAGAGAGAGAGAGAGAGAGTTAACAACCAAAAAAGACGTAAGGCCTTTAAATGTCAGGTCATTTTGAGACACCCTGTATATTCCGTAGTCACAGGACGCTCGCATTTCTGATATGGCGCAGGAAGAGACCACAGAGGCCAGTCCCGTTCCTCTGCCTTCATTACGATAATATTCCCTAATAACATAGTGCAGCGACGTCGATGCGGGAAGATCTTGTATTTCTCTCTGTCTTCCTCTCCGAGTCTCTTCGCGGCCTATTGGTTGCCTGAGGGTACCGTAATTGCGGCAACGGGCGATGATTATTGGTCCGGGCAATAGCTCGATCACGATCGAGCGTCGTACGGCCTTTCTTCCTTAATACCGATCGGCACTCCCTTCCTTGGCTCTTCCTTCTTCTCATACTTATTTTTTTTACATGTTTATTCGTATTTTTCATTTTTGAAGCGGTCCTTCGCCCTCACGATCGCTTGCTCACTTTTCCCCCCATTGCACTCGGCCAGCTTATGAGCACACTTATTATGGTTGAAAATGCGACTTTGATGATCGGGTGCAACACACGCGCCGCAGACTTCGTATATTCGGTGCTTCACAAGGGCTAGCGCCATTGGATCGCCGTCCACTTTCAAGATTTACCGTCATACTGTATACCGCTAAAAGGGCGCCGTCTTCGTCACTGCAAGTGTCCGTCCTGAGGAATCATCAGACGCTGGGCAATTCTTTGGTGCTTGGTCAAATTTGCATTCGATGAACATCGAGTTCATCAAGATACTTTGGTCGATTTTTTCATTCACTGCAGTCGCATTGCAGAATTCACAATGATGGCGGAGGAAGCCAATGATTGATGAGGAATCAGCTGCACGCTGGGTCCATTTCCGGTTTTCATCCGCGGACAAAATCCTCCAGCGGTAGTTGATGGAAAAAATATTTCAAGGGTTATACCTAGTTGTAAAAGTAGAAAATCACTTTTTTTTAAATTTCTATATATTTTGACATCTGATAAATATTAGCTGTAAATTTCAAGGTGATTGGATAATAATTAATGTTTATAGGCTGTCATGTTGACGTCCGTCAGTTCGCTCGGAGCGTCGTTCAAAACTTTAAACTCTTTTTTTCGTCAAAAGTAGGTACGTTTTCAAAGTCGGTGAGCAAAACATCTCAGAAACTACTGCATCGATCTTTCTGAAATTTTGAGGGCTTTTTCTAAATGTGAAAATGAAGTATTTGATTGAAGGATTTTTCCCGATGTAAGCTTTTGATTTGATGAATGAAAAATGAACATTTTTTGCAAAAATTAAGATTCTCACTTTGAACACGCGTCATCTTTTTAGAATTTGATATTTCGGAAATTTTATTAATTGATCATAGGATAAGCTAATATACTAACAAAATCTGTTAATTTTTTTATATTTGATGACCTCGTTCAGAAAGGCCTTGCTCACCGCCAAAGACGTTTTTGAGAGGTGCTTCTGCATCAGCTGTAAATCGATTATAGTTAAATATTTTTACAAAAAAAATTACAGAGTGTTCTTCAGATGATATTTTTTTTTCAAATTCCCAATTTTCGTATAAGTGTATCATTGCACTGTTCTATTCAAAAACCTACAGATATTACATGAAGTGCAACTATTTCGAGGCATTGAAAATGTAACCAGCTCTTTCGAGTAATAAAAAACAAGTACATGTAAATAATATGAATTGGTTTTTATTATTTTTCAAAATACATTGATACATTGAGGTATATAATTGGATTTGTTTGGGTTTGTTTGCATAACAATTATTATATAATTTTTGTACAATTTTTGTAATACAAGTTGTAATATCATTCTTAAATTGACAACAAGATTAAAATTGGGTGGGCAGAGGGCATTTTTCAACCGATCACAAGCATTCAGCATGTCGCAGCTCCCCCACTCTACTACAACACAATAGCAGTGGAGTGGGGGTAGCGATGGTTTCGTATGACATACAGCTAACTCAGATCCCCATACCCAGCCTATCTCAACAAACATATATAGTTTTAAAAGCATTTTCAATGCTAAAATCCAAAAAAATTAGCTGTTTTCGACTGTCGCGACATAACCCGTTAAGGCCTTATGCCACTCTAGAAGCCGAAAAAATAGTCTTCTTGGGGATTTTTTTTCAGCAAAACTACAAAATAAATCGAGATTACAAAAAAGGGTATTTATCATACATATCAGTCACTGTATACAATAATTTTCTTGAAGCGATTTATTTCAAAATGGCGACTGTGCTGCGTTTATCTCAAAACTGCATTTTTTAAGTTGGCCGGAAACATAACTCAGACAATTTTCAACCGATTCACTTGAAATGTTGAATATATCTTGAAAAATACATTGTCTATGGAAGTACGTAGGATTTTTTTTATATGCATAGTTCATTTGTTGTTAACAATTATCTGACGATTTTTTAGGCAAATTTTTGGAAAGTGAAGAATTTGTCGAAAAAAGCACAGCCGCCATTTTAAAATTAATCTCATCAAGAAAATTATTGTGTACAGTCACTGATAAGTATGATAAACACCCTTTTTGTAATCTCGATTTATTTTGTAATTTTTCTGACAAAAAAAATTCCTAAAAAGCCTATTTTTTCGGCATCTAGAGTGGCGCCTAACCCCTGATCACTGAAGTACCTCAGCTCGCCAAATCTTGAAAGATGTATTGATCGTCGTCTACGGATGACCAATAACTCAGAAAGGACGCGCCATTTTTGTTGCGATATACTTATTCTCATACGTAAAATATGCGTAGGAATATTTGAGCTCATCTTGCTCTCTGTGTAGTGTATGGTCTCTGGCAGGGGCAATCAACAGGTATCACGACCGTCCGACCAACCCTCGAAGCACCACGGCGCTCAACGCAGCCATAATTGCCCCCTGCTGGACCCCACTTTATAATTCCCTTTGCTCTCGTTCTTCCCACTCTCCCAGTCTCTCCCTCGGTCTCTGCGAGACGGGATCGCGGAGCACCCGAGATTTCAGTCAAAATATGCTTCATTATATTTATAATCGTGGACTGAATTTTTGATAAGCTCCTCTCGTGATTAACTGATCTCCCGTGCCTTTCAGCCAAGTTCCGAGAACGCCGGAACGAAGCCCGAGAAGGGCTTGAAACAGATGGTTATCTTTTTAGCGTCCAACGTAAAAGAAATTCCTCATTTTTTCAGTTTTCTTTGTGAGTGAGAAAATAAATAGCAGTGTCGAGTATGAGGGATGAAAGAAGGGTGAACATTGATGGTTCGGCGTCAATCGTCGTTTCTCCATAGCAGTCGTTCTAATTGTTCCACCCCCTTAACGATCCTGGAAATCTGAGAAAACCCCTTTTTTCAAATCCAGGGTCATTACCCCGTTTTTTCCGTTCCTCCAAATTCTTTTTTGTCCTCGACGAAATGGTCAGGTCCTCGGGAACGCCCAAGGACTTTGACTCTAAACTTTTACGACGCCTCTCGGCGCGCATAGAAGTGAACACATGTGCGAGAGGATTCAGAAAAGCTCGCCGGAACCGCACGAACATCCGCAATTAATTTCAATTATAAAAATATCATTGTCCTTTATGACAGCGGCAGGTGTTGCGGGTGGTCAAGGGTCATAGTTTTTTGTGCGCAATGGCTACGAAAAAAAAACCTTTTGTGCCCACAATTTCATATTTCCTACGGTAAATACAGGAGAGGCGCGGTGAGAAAAACGTTTTCGAAAGAAAAAACAGCACATGGCTCTCCTGGCCGGTGGGCATCATTTCCTTTTTTCCCCCCGCTGTTATTCGTATAAAAGTTTAACGGAGTATCCCTCTCTGGAAGCCCAATTTGAAGGGTCAGAATGAAGAACTTTTTTTCTAGTTACACATTGGTTGGAATAAATTAATTTTCTTCCCAGCATATTGTACACATGTTTGTGGTTACAATGTAATTTTTTCGGAAGAAAATCTTTCAAAGTGTTCGTGGTGATGCAGTTGGCGTTGCAGTCCTACAGCAGCGAGGCCCGAAACGGCGCGATCTCTATCAGACTCAAATGTGATCTGAAACGAAAACAAAAAAAATGTCTTCAATTGTATCCAACTGTGGGCTCACGATCCACTTTTCGAAATTTCAAAAAATACGAAAAATGACAGCTTCTCCAAAGCTGTCAGCTTGTCCAGCTTTGTCAGCTTCTCCAGCTTCTCCAGCTTCTCCAAAGCTCTCATTTTTCTCTTGAAAAACACCATGCTGAAGTCATGGTTATTAACAAATGGTTCATCCAATTGAAAAATGCGATCGTGACCATAAAATGACTGCTGTTTGAATGCTAATTGTGCAAATTTAAGTCAATAGTGTCAAAGTTACTCAAGATATTAATCCCGCCGTGTCAATATATGTAGTTTCGAGATAATGACGTTCAAAGTTGTCGTACATATTTTACACGATCTTGGGAAATATTGTCGTCTTGCCGCTAGTTAGCGATACCGGCACCATATAAGTGTCCTTCCTCATCATCGAGATCGTGTTGCACACCCAATCTATGCAATCTGCGGGCAGTTCGGGCCTCTTTTGAGTGTTCTTGTGCTTTGATGTCCACTTTCGTTACACGCGAATCAACTTTACACCCTGCCCCACTAACATAGGTGTACCTTCGTCAACTTTTAGAATTTCAGGTTCCGGTTGGTCTTAAAATATTCTTGAAAGTTCACACTATAACAATATGCAAAAAAAACGATTTGCTGAAGTTTCCAAAGAGGGACACCCCCTTAATGGGGAGTCGCGTAAAATACCACCCGTATTTCCGGTTGCCAGCGTACAAATACTTTTTCCTAGTCTGGGAACGTCGTAAGTTTCGATCTCCGGTAGGTTTTTCCAATGGCATTTGTATGAGGGATTATCCGTGTTGCCGTAGCGCGGGAGCGCGCGGCCAAGCTGCCCGCACAATGAAAACCATTAATTACGAGTCTTTTATAAACTGATTTAGCCAAAGCCGGTGGCGTGATGGAGCACGCCAGGTATATTTACGCAACAGCGGTAGCCAAGTAATCGTTTCGCGCCTCTAAATATTGTACATTGTTCGCGAATTAGCCTTCTATTAGACGCCGAACAATGGAGGCCCTTTTTTCGTTTCATCGCGTACCGTTGGCCCGCAGCGATAATTTGACAGCCTGCAACGTCTCGCTGTGATACATCAACCGAGAGCAATCAGTATCCTCATATGCCTAAACCCTAATCGCAGACCGAAATTATTTTATCGAAATTTTACTTCGCGCTCGAACGAATATCGACAGTCGGTTTTTTCTTGCGGATTTTTTTATTCTCGGTCTGACGGCCAGAGGAGACGAGGACTCAATTTTCTTGAGACAATGAAGAGCCTCGAGAGGGAGGACGATGTAGTCAACGTCGAAAGAGTATGAGAGGCGAAGTGAACAGTTGAGCTCCATTTAAATCTGTTGAATGGGCCGAGAGCTCTCCAGGAGAGAGAGAGAGAGAGAGAGAGAGAGAGAGAGAGAGAGAGAGAGAGAGAGAGAGAGAGAGGAAAGGGGGAAATAACGAAAGAAACGAATGCAGGAGAGGCTAAGACGAACAGAGAGGAGTATAACGGGAAAAGCAAAGAACCAGCTAGCTCCTTTCAGCGCAGGGATTCGCCTACAAAGACGGAGGTTTTACTTTTAAATTTAGTACACGACCGACTTTTCCCCCGCCGTTAGAGAGCCCCGAGAGTCGGGTAGCTAAGTAAAATAGGGATTTGGCCCCGCCCGGGTTTATTCTAAAGTCGAGCAGGTCCTCGAGAGAGAAGGAGCCAGGGCGAGCTGGGGAGGGAAGAGCAGGAGAAGAACGAAAAAAAAGGAGGATAGGACCCTTGGTAAATCAGCGTCCCTCCGTCCATTCTCGAAGACGCAACCACGAGAATCTTTATCCGAACTACCCTTGCGATATCAACGAAACAAAAGGGACGGAAAAATACACCTCTTCGGGTATCCACGATGCATTGATCAAAAAGGTCCTCGCGAAAAATTTTTATTTTAAGGGAGACTTTGTCCTTGGAGTGCCATATTTCAGGTGTTTACATTTTATTTTTTTTAAAGGAAACGAGTAAAGCTTTTTGAGTGCGGTTTTTTTCTTGCTTTTATTCATGATATACAGAACGTTAACAAATTTTTTTTTGAAAAAAAACCAAAATGGCGGCCTTTGCAGCTCCGCGAAAATAGGTCCGCAAATCGCGGGAGGTAAACGGCTGACATCACTGTTTGTTGATCTGACAAATTCAAAGCATATTATCAATCTGTGACCCTTTGGTCATGGAATGACGGATGGGTTTTTCGTTTAGTACAAATTTCGGAAAATGGCGGCAATTTAAAAAAAAATCGAATTTTCGCGTTTTTTTCGCATAAAAAGATAAATAATAAATGCAAAAATGTATCTATCGAAAAACGATCCGTCATTCCGTGAAGACATATTTTCTGAGTATGCTCTCCAAATTTCACGTCGATCTGTTAATTACAGCGGTCAAGAGAATGTCAGCCATTTTCAAAAACGTGTTTTCGAGAAAAACGCGTTTCAAGTTTTGTAATGTGTTTACACAAATGTGCTTATAATTACCGCTAATCGGCAATGCCTGGTCCATAGAGGCATCCCTCCTCTTCTTCTAGCTGCTCATGTTGAGCCGCAAATTCATTTTTTGAACATTTCTAGGACAAAGTCTCCCTTAAGGCAGCACGAAGACGTGCTGGGTTGTTAGATCGCTGCTGAATCTTTTAAGTATGCTCCGAATGAGGCACCTAGGCGCTGAAAAATCCATCGAGGTTACCAACTATTAAGGCTAGGTGAAAAAAATCCAAAATCAGCGGATTCAGCGTGGTTGACGGAGACGTCATGATCGTTCTCTTACTCAATTCAATTTGTTTTTTTTTGCGATTAGATGAATATGGGAATCAAATGCCCAGCGGGTTCCACATATTTTGAGGATTGAAAGGATATTGGAAAAAATAGCGGTTACCGAAAGATTCAATGAGAGGTCTGCAGTTGACGGCAGCGATCACACTGCCAATTTTTTTATTTATTTAAATAGGATCTATTTAAATCAAATAGGTTTTTTCCTTGTCTCACGGCCTACTACGATCTTATTTGATTCAAAGATATTTTTTAATTTGTTTCAGCTATTCTTTTTAAATAAAAATATATTCAAATTGAATTAATAAAGATTCGATTAAAATAAATCTTTATTTGCTGACAATATACACTGTAAATCCAAGTGTACTATGTGCATAAAATACTTCATAAATCCAAAATGAAATGAAGCACTTAGTTGAGAGTTTTACCATAATGCTTTTGTTTCGTAATTCGTCATTCCCTGGCCTTCTGAAATGATTTTTTCCGAAGAAAATATTTCACTGATGTGAAATCGAACCTAGAACCTACCTACCCACGCTGCCCCTATGCTACCGAGTGCTTGTAACATCCTGGTTGCAGATATGGCATAAGAGACCAAATGAATTACTATAATTATTTGTTGTATCACATTAACTATGTCAATTAGTCAATATCATTGTGATAATGAGAGAGTTTTATCAAATAACATGGTATTACATTACGAATAACATGATTTTACAAACATAACCTATATGTACATATAATTCCTCTCTCTCCGCCCTCTCTTCCCCCACCCCCTTCTGATGTCTGTATTGCAATAAAGACAGACCATTAGTTCAATCAATTTGAAAAATGGTTTACTCTGCGAAAATTCTATTTAATGTAAATTGAAATGAAATAAATACATTTAGTGGATTTAACTAAATTGTTTTTTGAATAGATGAAACCGAATAACAGATTTATTAGAATTAAATAAATGTTTAGTTATTAGACGATATTAAATAGATTTTGATTTAAGTAAATAAATATAATAAAAATAAATAATTTCAATAATGGAATGCAATAGGGAAAATTTGATTTCTCGAAAAATATAGTTAATTCATATTTTAAAATACCAATAGGCGCGGTTAGTTTATGTCAATAGAATTTTTCTGTCAGTGCAGTCTGCGGGTGGAGGACACACTCTGAACCAAGAGAGTGAGGCTATGAATTCAGAACTGTTTATCAACTTAGACTTAATTCGGGATTTATTAGTCATGCTAACAAGGAATATCGATTGAGGGGGACGGTACCTTTAGGCGAGAAAAAATTGCTGATTCTCATGATTTTTTTTAAAGGGAAAGATTTCTTTGCCATTTTTGCGACTTAGGATATATTTTGTTACTACTTTTCTCTGTTACATGGTATTTTTTATTTTTATTTATCCTCAAAATGGCGAAGGTATTCGCCACGTAGCGTCGGCCGGATTAATGTGAAAAAAACAAACGAAGATTTATCTTTCATTAACATTCATACGCAGAATAAGAACCAAGAAAAAGTAAGAAATGTTGAAAGTCTATGAAATGATACGATTTGAAGCAAAACGACTGAATTTTCGGAAAAAATGGCTACATTTCGCAATACAGAAATACTTTTTTTTTTATTTTCAATAAAATTTAAGGTCATCTTCTAGACAATAAGGTTAGAAAGATTTATCAGAAATCACTGATCGATCATCAGAATCGGTTGATTAGTTTTTTAGCTGTACGTCACGCCAGTTATGAAAATGCAGTTTAGAAAAAAATATAAATGAAATTAAAAAATACTATGTAACAGCCAAAAGTAATAAAAAAACATACCCCAAGTCTCGAAAAGGGGAAGAAATCTCTCATTTTGAAAAAAACCATGAAAATCTGCAATTTTTTTCCTCACCTAAACGTATCTCTCCCCTTAAGTGTCTGCCTCCAATTTGATTAAAAATCATATATTTCATAAAGCATTGAAAACTATTAGACACATATTTTTTTGTCGGCGGGAAAACGGTCTCAAGGGCGGAAACCGGCCCGCAACAAAAGGAGTGTCACCCGTTAATTTTTTTTTCAATACTTCTAGGGTGGATTTTCCATCGCTTTACATTACAAGAACTTTGGTTTTTGTTTCATTCAGATCGGCGGACTGCTTGTTGGTGAAACTGCAAACTCACCCCTCAACACGCCTTTCTTTGAGGGGTGGTTTCGCCCCTTAAAAACGTTCTACCGCGGCTAAAAAAAATACGTGTCTAATAGTTTCCTATGCTTTATCATACATATGAGCTTTAACACAATCGAACACTTAACTGACGTTCTTTGTAAGTCATGTGTGAGATCGACCAGCCCGGAAACAGGGTGAAAATGATGCGAGAATAAATAATTTGCAAATATTATAGCCGATTGTGAAATTATTTTCTCGCCCAGTCAATCAACGTAACTGGTCCTGTCTCAATATTTTACGGATTGCAAAGTATAATATTCTGTGATTTCGGGCACATTTCAAATTATACTTTGTCAGGATATAATTTGTTCGATATTAATTGAGGG
Source organism: Ophion ellenae (assembly GCA_963210295.1). Taxonomy (NCBI): domain Eukaryota; kingdom Metazoa; phylum Arthropoda; class Insecta; order Hymenoptera; family Ichneumonidae; genus Ophion; species Ophion ellenae. The sequence goes on along the minus strand of OY723391.1, from coordinate 37,999,340 downwards.
GAGAGATCCCTTTAGGCGACCAAAACGAAGCGAATTTTCAAATTATTTCTGTGTCGAAACTATTTATTCTACATAATTAAAACTTTATGTACTTATTACATATTTCAATTTTCCATTTTTTTTTCAAATGTTTGAAATCAGCGGCTGCACGACACTTGCTTCAGAGGCGGTTGCGGTTTGAGTTGTTTCACGACGTACAACCTTACGTCTGGTGCATTAATCTGAAAAATCAGAGCCAAAATGTTTTACATTTCTAAGGCCCGTACGCTCTATGTGAACCTAAAAAATCGAACGAAAACTGAAAACTCAACAAATAGCACGTGTTTGAAAAAATGCTCTATTTTACCCGAAATTTTTACTGTTGTATTTGTTAATTAAGAGCATAGTTTTTTTAGATAAGTTTCAAGAATCTTTAGGTTCATATAGACGGCAATAATATTTTCTAAAAGTGTGCACAATTTAAAAATGATCGTTTAAATAGTTTTTGAGTTATCTCGTACGAGGTTCACGAACAAGTGGTTTTTAGGAAAACGCATCAAGTTTCAAGACTCAAATATTTCGTGACTAAATGACCTACTGACTAATCTGCGATTCCGAGACTAGTTGATGGAAAATGAACTCCACGTTCTCGTGGAGTTCATTTTCGGCCCTAACCTCTTCTTCACGTTATAAAGGGACCTCCCCCTCAACTTAGGGGTGTTTCAACATCATAGTCAAGCTCTCGCTCGACCAGCGCACGTACACTGAGAGAAATGCATGGTGTTCTCAACCATATTTTAACAATATTCTATATTTCCCCGAGGGGACAATAATATTTTATAGTCATACTTACTAACAAAAGTATAATACTGCATGTTGATATGTTAGCAGCTGCATGAATTATGCACATATGTTAACCGCAGCCACCAATCTTACAAACATACATTTATTCTTCAATGCCATATAATTTTGTAGGTTTTCATCAAATGGATATTCCCTGATACTATCATAAATTTACTTCCCCAAGATTCTAATAGTGAACTGAAGTATATATATAGATTGATTGAAAATATTCCTGTGATTGTCGACACTGTTTATAGTGATTTGGACCATATTATAACATACGACCTGCTACATGCTAATTTGGTATGTTATTCAAATATTGGTACAAGGCATCAATGCCCATCTACTAAACGCATAGAATGTTTCATAAATCCAAAATAAAATAATTACTCCTGTATCGATTTATTTCGAAGAAAAAATTTCACCTAATCGGAATCGAACCTAACTGCCTACTTTCCGCCTATCCTACGCACGCTGCCACTACGCTACTGACAAGGAAAGGTTGCGAGGTCGATCTCTCCGATTTCGACAAAATTTGGCATGTTTGTAGAATGGGTAAAAATAGGCGACACGTATTTTTTTATATCTGTGGAACCCGATTCTTAAGGGGTGAAAGGCACCCTCGAAAATAGGGGTGGTTTTCGTTTTTCGTCGATAACATTTTAACGGTACGAGATATGAAAAAATTTCAAGTTGCAACAACGTTCACTTTTCCGTGTACTATACATTGGAGATGAGAACGATGCAGATAACAAGAAATTTCAAATGAAAAACTCCCCTATCTTCGAGGGTACGTTTCACCCCTTAAAAATCGGGTTCCGCAGATATAAAAAAATACGTGTCGCCTATTTTCACCCATTCTACAAACATGCCAATTTTCATCGCAATCGGAGAGTTCGACCTCGCGACCTTACCTTGTCAGTGTACGACCTCGAGCGTCATCTCCCGCAAGTCGTCAGCAAAGATCGACCTGCCTGTCACCGGAAAAAAAGAAAAACGGAAAAAGTACGGAAAAGTACTCGCGTACACACTGCGAGCGTAGATATGTGCGTGGGTCTGGGGCGTCGCGTGTGGGACAGTTTTGGAACAAACCGTCCGGATTGCTCATGACACAAATTACCTCTTTAACGTGGGGCCCGAGAGTTCCCGACACCGCTCCATCGGACGGTCCGGCTTTCTCCCGGTCGTGTGTGTGTGCATCGAGACGGACCTAGCGCGAGAAAGAGACAACGAACGAGATCGCGATTGAGAGAAAGCGAAATAAGAAAGACCGTGATTGTGCGAGAGGGATGAGGGTGGAAAGATGGAGTGGTCCCTGGAGAGGGTAGCCAGGAGGTTGGAAAGAAAGAGCATCCGGGCGTCACGACGGCCGGCAAACCATCGCATCAACCACCCCCGCACATCGCTTTCCTCCCTCTTGCCACGATCTCGTGGATATTCCCGTCTTCGTCTTTCCAGTTGCCCACAGTCGCGTTGCCGTTTTCTCGGTGACAAATAGACGCAACGTATATAATACGCGAAACCGTCCTCGACTCTTGGCCACGATTTACCCTCGCACGAATACGGACGCCACATCTGAGACGGAGAATATAAAAATATACAGTAACCAAAGAGAGGAGGGAGAGAGAGAGAGAGAGAGAGAGAGAGAGAGAGAGAGAGAGAGAGAAAGAGAGGGTGGAAAAGAGGGAGAGTATATAAGACAAGTCCGAGGATAAGAGCTTTCCAGCGAGAAAATCCTGCTGTGACTGCGAATCTCGATGTTTCGAATCCTCTATGAGCGAGCTTTCTGCTCACGAGTTCCGGCCACGGCTTCTTATAGTTGTTGCCCAAGCTACGAAAAGGAAAATTGAGGAACGCCAGACGAACACAGGAATAAATTTGTCGCATTGATTTTTCCTGGCAATCGATTGCGTGGCGTTATATGTGTGGGGCTAGGTCAAGGAAAACATATTTCTAACCGGCAAATTCGCCTTGACTTACAAGGAGCAGCACTCGAGTGCCCGCCTCTGATTTTGTGGAACTCATTCATGTGATAGGGCATTGAAAACTATTAGACAGGTGTGTTCTTTTTCATCCGCGGAAAAACGCGCTTGAGGGGGAAACCACCCCTTGAAGAAAGGCGTGTCGAGAGGTGATTTTGCAGTTTCACCCACAAGGGGTTCACCGATCTGAATGAAACAAACACCAAAATTCTTCTAGAGTGAAGCGATGAAAAAACCACTATAGAAGTATTGAGAAAAAATGCATTGAGGGGTGATACGCCTTTCTTTGAGGGGTGGTTTCCCCCTTTGAAAACGTTTTTTCGCCGATAAAGAAAATTCGTGTGTGCCAAGTATATATATATACATATATATACTTGGCAATGCATTATGACATATATGAGTTTCATCGGAATGAAATCTGAAGACGTTTGAAAAAATTCACGTCAACGATATCACCGACGAAAATCGAACCAGGAAAATTTACATAGGTAAAAATCGTGTCCAAATAGATATATATATGAATACAGTATCGGTCAAAGAGTTTCGATTACTTCGGATAATTGCAAAGTTTTCGATTTCTTTGAATAGTTCCAAAATTATATCAGGATAATTTAATTCATTTTGTAGAGTTATATAGTATCTTCGTAAAAAAAAAATAAAATGAATGATATTATTCTGATATTATTTTGCAATTATCGAAAGTGACTGAAACGTTTGACAGGTCGTGGGTGTGTGTGTGTGTGTGTGTGTGTGTGTGTGTATCAGTATAATTTAATTCATTTTGTAGTGTTATATAGTATCTTCGTAAAATAAAAAATAACATGAATGATATTATTGTGATATTATTTTGCCATTATCGAAAGTGACTGAAAACTTTTGACAGGTCGTGTGTGTGTGTGTGTATATATATGTATATATATATACACACACACACACACCCACACACACACACACACCCACACACACACACACACACACGCACGCACGACCTGTCAAAAGTTTACAGCACTTTCGATAATTGCAAAATAATATCATTCATTTTATTTTTTATTTTACGAAGATACTATATAACTCTACAAAATGAATTAAATTATACTGATATAACTTTGCAACTATATATATATATATATACACATACATATACATAAACATGTCTAGAAAGTCATTGTTTACGAAAATGCTGTAGTTTAAAGACCTCCTCCAGTTTTGTTGTTCAATACGTGATACAATAAATCACTTTTTTTTAAAGAAAAAAGCCAAAACAAGTAGATGTTTTCGATCACGAAGGAAGTCAGACATACTGAATAATCCGTTTTCAACATTTATTTCGCTCATTGCAGAATTCTTTGGCAATCAAGTCCACTGGTTGATTTCACCTAATCAATAAGAATCTTAGATATATAAATGGGTAAAGAGGATTTAAGACATTCGACTTCGAGATGCGTCCATCCAGTTGAGTATTATGCCCATATGCAATATTAGGTCAACTCCATGGTCTTCAAAATGATCTTCAGATGAACGTGAGCATAGTTACTTACAGGTACCTTCATTTAAACGAATCACTTATTAATTTGAAAAGATTTTACAGTCCGTTCTCAAAACAGCCGGATATGCTGATAGTAACATCTGCCCCAATCCTTTCCTTTCCATATTTGATCGATTGCCCAAGCATTTCATATTCCAACCATAACTTTCGAAAACTGTTCCGCCTCAGTTTACGGAGTGCACATTGGCACGATGAAATTCGCATCTGACTCGACCAAAAAACGGTATTTGCCAAAAATGTGAAAGAGTTCAGTAAAAAAGAAAGTCCTCGGTCTTTTTGAGGCCCCATCTGTTTTCGCAGCATCCGGCGGTCGTTCCGTCATTCCTCCCCGACGCGCCGCAATATGCCTAGGGCTGCTCCCAGCCCGTAAGCCTTTCGCTCGATCGCCAGGGAATAAAATAACGTTAGCGCAGTTAATTGGATTCCCCATTGAGCGAAAATAATCCGCGAAAAACGGACGCAACGAAAAAGTGAAACGCGAAAAAAGTATACGTGGCGAAACGCGCCTGGCCGTGTATATACAGTCTCGAAAAATTCTCACGCAATGAAAAATATGAGCGTTGAATCGATCGATCCGGCGTTTTCCGCGTGCTCTATTATCCGCGAAAAAAAAACACACATTTTTACCACGGCTCCGTATGCGACTCAGCGCTCGTCCATCATAATCGGCAATCACTCGCCACCGCCCAGTGCCCCCCTGCGAGCAGGGATGTTTTTTTTTCTTTTTCTTTCGTCGAACTGTCACTGGGCACCTCTCTGTCTCTCTCGGTTCTCCATTGTCGCAGATTCTCGGGCGCATCTGCACAAAATTATACCAACTGAAATATTGCGAACGGCCTCGCTGTCTTTCCCACTTTTCCGTGAAACAATATGATACGGCAACGTGACGTTTTTGCGTTTTGGGCGCTCCTCGCGAAATCATTTTGCCACCCTGCTTCGGGTGGAAATGAAAGAAACGATTATGAAAGACTCGCTTTCCGCTCGCGGCTCCGCTCGCGTAAACTTGTGTTGAATGTTCCTTAAGGCCGGAGCCTCAATTATAGAAGGTCCAAAAAATCGTTTATTATTGCTTAAGGCCTCAGGCCACTCTAGAGGCCGAAAAAATAGGCTTTTTGGGCATTTTTTCGCAGAAAAACTACAAAATAAATCGAGATTACAAAAAGAGTGTTTATCATACATATCAGTGACTGTATACAATAATTTTTTTGAAGCGATAAATTTCAAAATGGCGGCTGTGCAGCGTTTATCTCAAAACTGCATTTTTTAAGTTGGGCGGACACATAACTCAGACAATTTTCAATCGGTTTACTTGAAATAGTGAATATATCTTGAAAAATATATTGTCTATGGAAGTACGTAGGATTTTTTTTATATTGCATAGTTCATTTGTTATTAACAATTATCTGACGAAATTTTTGGAAAGTGAAAAATTTGCCTGAATTTGAAATATTTGATTTGAAATATAAAAAAAATCCAACGTACTTCCATAGACAATGTATTTTTCAAAATATATTCAACATTTCAAGTAAATCGGTTGAAAGTTGTCTGAGTTATGTTTCCGGCCAACTTAAAAAATGAAGTTTTGAGATAAACGCTGCACAGCCGCCATTTTGAAATTAATTGCTTCAAAAAAATTATTGTATATAGTGACTAATATGTATGATAAACACCCTTTTTTGCAATCTCGATTTATTTTGTATTTTTTCTGAAAAAAAATCCGTTTCCTACAGTTTTCATTTTCACGATTTTTCCAAATTGGCGGGCATGATAGCAAACAAAAACTAAACAACCTATTGAATCAGACCAAAGTTTATTTTCTTCAGTATGAACATCTCTTCTGAGTGAATTAAAAAAGTCGTTGAAAAAGTCTTTTAAAATAATTTTTATAGCACATGTAAGTGTTTTTTTAACACATTTTTTTTGTCAAACCTGACGAAAAAGTTAGATGAGAAAGTTATAATTTCACGATTTTTTCAGCTTTTTCTTAATTCACCCAGAAGAAAAAGATATGACAATTGAAAATTTTATTGGTTTTTTCTTTTAGTCAAGAATTACGAGCTGCATATTTCCCGCCCATTGGGGACTGCAGTGGCAAGACGCACATGGAATAGGCTGATGTATCTGCAGTCATTTATTGTTTCATGTTGAACTTTTTTTATTCATTTCAAATATACATGAAAAGATACCGCAATGTTTAATGGTCTCACTTGCTTTTTTCCTTTCTACAAAAATCCCGAAAAAACGCTTTTTTACCTTCTAATTCAGGCTCCGGCCTCAATGAAATTTGCTCCTGAACTGTTTCATTAAGCAACACATGGAATTGTGTTGAAGAGCATTGATACTAAGTTTCAAGTAAACCTGAACAGATATTTCTTCTACCATACATACTTTGCTACCCCCTTTTCCCCTTAAGGATTGAATTTTCAAAAATGTTGAAATTTCATTAATTGTGTCTAGGAGCAGTAATACAAAGTTTCAAGTAAATTTGGCCCGATTTTTTTAATTTTCCGTACAAACTTTGTCACCCTCTTTCGTCTAGGGGTTGAATTTCGAAAAAAGCGAAAATACGTGTTTTATTAATTCTGTTCAAAGGCTTTAATACTAAGTTTTACGTAAATCTTCTGACCAGATATTTTTTACATACAAACTTTGCCACCCTCTTTCTCCCCTTAGAGGTTGAATTTATACAACCCCTGAAATACGTGTTTCATTAATTGTGTCAAGAAGCACGAATACCAAATTCCAAATAAATCCAACCAGATTTTTTTTATTTCTACACAATCCTTGCCACTCCATTTCTCCCCTCAAGGGTTGAATTTCGAAAAATCCCTTCTCAGTGGGTGCTCACGTCAGAAAAGCAACCTACTGTCCAAATTTCACGTACCTAGCTTCAGCGGTTTTGGCTCGGCGTTGATGAATCAGTCAGGGCATGGTCTTTCATATGTATAGATTTCGGAGCGTGGTCCGAAAAAAGAAGTAGAGCGATCCATTACTCTCGATCTAGATACGACGATGATGTGAGAATCTTCGCACTGGCGGATCGTCGAGAGTTGAGTTTCCGCGAGATCATTGCCAGAAACAGGACGAAGGGACACGCGTGTTGCACGCTACGGAAAAAAGCTCCTAATCCTGCGAAAAGTTTGGCTGGTGAGAGTGTCCGACTGGTTGCATTGATTGTCGAGTCATTTCGAGTCAGCAACCAGCAGAAACGGGAGCAAGGATGACCGGGGGGAAACGAGACCCGAGGGGAGTGCACTCCTTGACTGGGCTTTTTCGGGCGAATTCACTTGGGGGATGCGCGAACAAGTTGATGTAGATGTGAGATAGGAATGACTGTGGAATTTTTCTCGCTGATCGATAAGGTTGATGCCAATGGTGATAATGATGAGAAAATCATATATCTGCCGTTGGAAAATGGTTCGTGATATTCTCGCTGTCAACATCCCCACATATATCGGGGGCTGCAATTGGTTCGTCCATCGTCAAAACCACGCGAACGTGCAGTAGACTCGCCAGAGATGAACGCGTGTCCTAGGGGATGCCTTTTGCAAGCTCATGCCATGGAAGAACTCACGGAAATTGTGTTCTCGAATTACGACATCGTTACAGGGCAATCTGGGCAACACGGTCCAACGAGAAAGAGTACGTATATCGTGGCGTTCGTTAGCCATACCGCGCGCACACACATGCACACGTGTAGCTCGGTCCGGAGACTTCGTCTAATGCCGGCGTGGCACACCGCACTTTGTGATATTCTCGGCTCGGCAAAACGGAGCACGGACGTGAATCCTGCAAATGCGTTTTCAACGATTCGACGGTGTACGTCTGTGAGCGGTAAATTCAATAATTTTATCTTAGTTATATCGCCCTGGAGCGGGCAAGATTTTTGGGAAGAGATCCGTAAGGAGGGAAGTGCATGTATATGTGCGATTTTTTAAAAAAGTTTGTCTTTGTAAAAATTACAATCGTTGTAATTAAATTACATTGTAAGAAAATTAAGATTACCTCTCTACACAAAATTACAATCGGTAGTAATCATAAGTTCTATCTCTGTAAAAAGTTACAATCGTTGAAAATTACAATTACAAGCGCTATGAAAAAAAGGATAATCTCTATAAACAATGACAATCGTTGGAAATTAGAATTACAATCTCTGTAAAAAAAAAATCAATCGTGGGAAATTATAATTGCGAGCTCTATATAAAGTTACCATTGTGAAAAATGACGATTACAATCTCTGAAAAATTGCAATCATGGAAAAGTACAATTACAATCCCTATTGAAAAAATTATAGTCGTTATAAATGACAATTACTATCGAAAAAAAAGTCTATTGAAAGTTACAATCGCTGTAGGTAAATAACATCGTAACTAACTTAAAATTACATCTCTGTAAAAAATAACGATCGTTCGAAAGTCCAATTACAATCTCTAAAAAAATACAATCGTTGAAAATAATTACAAGCTCTAGAAAAATTACTATTGTTGAAAATTACAATTACAAGCTCTATAAAAAAATTACAATCTCCATGAATAATTACAATTACAAGCTTTATAAAAGAAAATTACAATCGTTGAAAATCAGAATTTTAATCTCTATGAAAAATGTTAATCGTTAGAAATTATAATCGCGAGCTGTATAAAAAATTACAATTGTGAAAAATTTTAATGACAATCTTTAAAAAATTGCAATCGTTGAAAAGTAAAATTAAAATCCCTTTAAAAAAAATTATAGTCGTTATAAATGACAATTACTATTGAAAAAAATCTTTTAAAGTTACAATCGCTGTAGGTAAATAACATCGTAACTAACTTAAAATTACATCTCTGTAAAAAATAACGATCGTTGGAAAGTCCAATTACAATCTCTAAAAAAATACAATCGTTGAAAATAATTACAAGCTCTAGAAAAATTACTATTGTTGAAAATTACAATTACAAGCTTTATAAAAGAAAATTACAATGGTTGAAAATCAGAATTTCAATCTCTATAAAAAATGTTAATCGTTAGAAATTATAATTGCGAGCTGTATAAAAAATAACAATTGTCAAAGATTTAAATGACAATCTCTAAAAAATTGCAATCGTTGATAAGTAAAATTACAATCCCTATCAAAAAAAATTATAGTCGTTATAAATGACAATTACTATTGAAAAAAATCTTTTAAAAGTTACAATCGCTGTAGGTAAATAACATCGTAACTAACTTAAAATTACATCTCTGTAAAAAATAACGATCGTTGGAAAGTCCAATTACAATCTCTAAAAAAATACAATCGTTGAAAATAATTACAAGCTCTAGAAAAATCACTATCGTTAAAAATTACAATTACAGCCTCTGAAAAAACGATAAAAATCTTTCAAAATAAAATTTACTATACAAAAATCTATAAAAAATGACAATCGTTCAGAATTACAATTACAATCTCTATAAAAAAAATTACAATCGTTGGAAATTGCAATTGCGATCGTAAAAAAAATTTGTTCACTATAAAAAAAAAATCCATGAATCCTTACAACGTTAATTGTAATGACAAAATACCAATTATCCATTAACAATCTTGCTCATAGACACGTGCTTGCTTTCACGACAAGTAATCAATGGAACTTGAAAAAATTAGAGCCGTGTTATCAGGTGTTAATCGTTTCATAAGTATTCAAAAAACGGGCTTTTTCTAAAAACATTCGAAATCTTTTTCTCCGTGCTAATCAATTTTCATCATAAGAAATTCCTCAAAAACCCCAAAAGTCATGACTTTCGAAAAGATTTATCCATTTATCCGAAACCAACAATCACCCTTTCGACTCGAGCCAAAAATACAATATTCCTCAAAATGCACCCTTACTAATCTCACAAAATTTGTGTTCTAACGTGACCAAAAAAAAAGTATCTCCCAGTGACATAAATAAGTGGTAAAATCCGCCTGAAATACTATTTACAATATATCCTCACGCTCTGCCTTAAAAAAGGACCTTTTGTTTCCACCCGACGAAAGGCGAGACCCGGGTAACAACTAATCGCTACCAATTTATTTAATCGTAGAAATGAGAGAACCAAAAGAGAGAGAGAGAGCGCGTCAGTTGATTCGGAATTCCCACGAGGACATGGTATTCGCATTATCCCCTATGTATATAAATACCTTCATAGTCCTCTTGGGGTTGTTTCTCCCTGGCGAGATCGGACGTTGCTTGTACGTGAAGTGGCGGAAAGTTTCAACGATTACTACACGCGTTCACGCGAATGCGTAAGAATTCTCTTTCGTTCACGACCAAGAGCGCGGAGTACACGTTAAAGTGGCATCAGAAACAAATACCGGAGGAATGAGATAAAGAGGGCGGAGGAAAGAGATAGAGAACGAAAGCTAGGTAAACGAGGCCGCAAAAGCGTCGAGAGGAACGCGGCCACAAACACCGGCGGTGTAACCCCCCCCCCCCCTCTCTTTCTCTCACTCTCTTTGTCCAAGGGTGGAGCCCCACCGGCATAGTACCAAACCAAAGATTAATGCACTACACTTACTGGGGCAATTTGCGCCAAGTGTCGGGAGAAAACTGCCCTCGGGAGCAGCGCAGACAGCCAGCCTGGTCCAGGCCCGGTTGTCTCGGCGGTTTCGGAGATATCCTCGAGTGTGCGGCAGGGTGGATTTGCTCTCGCTCCCTCGCCCCAAAAGGGACCTACCTCGGGCTTGAACTTCCTTCGCGCTGGTACCCTTTTGGACATCGCCAGCCGGAAGTAAAAGAAAACCACATCCGGGCTGTTCGAGTATAATCGAACGTTGGGATACGTCAGCTCGTTCAGCCTGGATGGAGGATCAACCTGATTGCCACGTTAATTTCGACGTCCCATCCTCCCGGGTGGGAAAACGTGGATTTGAGATTTGGCAAGGGTGGGAGCACGATACGAGCAAATTAAACATGCATAATTAAACGCTCGGCCTTGCTTCTCCGTCTTCCACACACACCTTAGCACTTCTTGCGGCTGTGTCTTTCTTCGCGTTGTAGGTACCTGTCTGAGATTGAACACACGTTGCTCGTTTTGCACTCGCTGTATGTAAGACACCAACGAGAACCTCGCGCACAGCAACATCTGGCCGCTGAACATAAAGAAGCATGCCACCATGAAGATATCATCCCACAGTGGGATGCTTGAGGGGTCTTCTCACTTTAGACGCTAAAAAAGGCTATTTTCATGATTTTTTAAATAGGGTTTTATTATAGATATTGATATAAAAGTTGGCACACTTTATGAATACACTTTCGAAATACATTTTTAAAAAATTCTTTCTTTAAGGGGAGGGTAGAGATTTCTGCGTGAAAAAAAACACTTTCTTGCGATTTTTTTTCATCTATATGGATAAAGTAAATTTATTGAAACCTTTTGTACATTGTTAAGTGTCATTTCAAGAACATTCCGTGAAATTTGTACGCAAAAATATCCACGAACAAGCCGGTGCCGCGTTTTTTCTCGAAACCACTTTTTCAAAGTCCGTGTTCACTGCCATTTGAAAACTACATGACCGATTTATTTCAAACTTGGTACATACTTTCTACATATAAAATACCTCCCCCCCAATGGTTAGTTTGAGATTTTTTTTTACATTGAGGGGGTTTTCCACCCCCAAAATGGCGGAATTTTTCGTGAAAAATAGCACTTTTCACTTTACATGACCACCAAAAATTTAGAAATGAAAAAAAAATTAGTGAAGACCGTTGTGGGGAGGATTTGATGATACTTTGACTAAATTTTAATGGTACGTGATTTCAGATAATTTCTAGCTGAGGTACAGTGAACACCGCAAATCGTGTTTTTCCAAAGGCGTTCTTGGAAAAGCTTTGTCACCGGCTTGTTTGTGGATATTTTCGCGTACAAATTTCACGGAATGTTCTTGAAATGACACTCAACAATGAACAAAAGGTTTCAATAAATTTACTCTATCCATATAGATGAAAAAATTCGCAAAAAAGTGTTTTTTTTCACGCTAAAACCCCTACCCCTTAAGGCCTTACGCCACAGTAACGGGTATAAAATCATGTGCGCATTTAACAATGTTTTTCATATGAAAAAGTGATTCACTCATAAAATTAATTACACATCTATTTAGTATGAATATCAAGCTGTTAGAAAATATATATATTTTTTTTTTCGATATACAAAATGGCCTACTACTAATATATTCTTTTGTTATCTTTTTTTTAGGCGCTCCGCGGCGTGACATTTAGCATCCACAATTTTTAACCTAGAACAAGAAACAAAAATTCTCGACAATCTACATTAGAATACCTAGAGAAGTACGTACGGAATTTGAAAAATATTGTTTTATTCAAAAGTTGTAGATATTTGTACTTAAGAAATTAATTTTTAGTGAAAAATTTCGTTATAACTGTTCATAAACTGCTCATAAAATGAAAAGTTTTCGTTTAATCAGAAATTCCGTACGTAGTTCTCTGTGAAATGCAATTAGGAACATAACTTTTAAATTTGAAGTAAATCGAGTGAAAATTGTTGAAGTTATTTGTCACGCCAATTGGAAAAAAGCGGCTTCGAGAAGTTTCGAGTAGTTGGCGATCGAAAAAAAATATACATATTTTCTAACAGCTTGATATTCATATTAAATAGATGTGTAATTAATTTTATGAGTGAATTACTTTTTTCATACGAAAAAAAATGTTAAATTCGCACATGATTTTATACCCGTTATTGTGGCCTAAGGCCTTAGGTCACTATTTATAGACGAAAATGGTAGTTAAACAAATGTCCTAAAAAATGGCAGCTCTGCGCTGTTGATGAAATCTCGGAGACAGCCCCGGATCTACGATTTTTCCGAGCCGGGGCAAAAACTTGACATTGGCGCCCCTCCCCTCCAGCATTTGAGATTAAGGGGGGAAATCTCTTTAGACGCCCAAAAATGAGTCATTTTTCATACATTTTTTAAAGGTGATGAAATAATCGCATCATTCAAAAATGTTGACATTATCTTATCACAACTTTTAAGTGTTAATTTTGATTTATTTTTTAAGCAAAACAAAATGGCGGCCTTATAAGGTATTCCTTTAGGCGTCTTTTGAAAAACTGCTCATGTTATAGCTCAAAAAGTTATTGACCGATCTGGCTGAAATTTTGGGAGGTTACTCAGTATAACATTGTTCGAAGGATATACCTATGAAAATATAGAAAAGTAAAAAATTAAAAATTAAGTAGGCTTTGCAATCAAATTTTCATATTTTTGACAATTTTCTCGACAATTATTACCCCAAAAAAGTAATTTATTTACGCGATCAGCCAGATCGATCGACAACTTGTTGAGCTATACATGGGCAGTTTTTCAAAAGAGGCCTAAAGGAACACTTGATCAAAGTTCGTCTCGTAGGCACTTTTGTTTTCGATGGCTAGAATCACGAGGCCATTGAAACTCACTAAAGCGCCCTGGATGCTAGACGCTTCAGTGAAACAATTTTTTTGCAAACACAAGATTTCGGCGCCCCCTTAAATTGCCGCCCGGGGCAGGTACCCCGGTTTGCCCCCCCTTAGAACCGGGGCTGCTCGGAGATCGATCATCCGAAACGAAAAAATCAAACGGTTTTAGATTCAGTATGTCAATGGCTATAGTGCATATCATACGACTTTGTATATATGCAAAAATAACAAAATGGCGGACATTTTCGAAAAAACGTGGTTTTTTCACCGTTTTTGGCGAAAAAAATAGTAAATATCAAAATTTGAATAAATCCTTGATATGCGCTATAGCTATAGTTGTAAATAATATGTGGTTAAAATTTCATAAGGATCGGTTTAGTAGTTTCGAAGATTTTATCAACAAGCCGTCGAAAAACGTTGTATCAAGAAAAGCGGGTTTAAAGTTTGTTTGGGTTACATGAATATATTTTTAAAAAATTATGCATTTCCAAAGTGTATTTATTAAGTGTAACAGTTTTTATATGAATATCTATAACATAAACCTATAAACAAATGCATGAAAATAGCCTTTTTAGCGTCTAAAGTGAGAAGACCCCTTAATTGAAACATCAAACTATGGCCTGAGACTCTCTCACGTGCAGAGAACATCTGATCTATATCGTGCGAGGTCTTTTTCTGTGAAATGGTGCAGGCCCATCCTCGTAAAAGTATCGCTTTTGTCTATAACCCTAACCAGAGACTTCTGGACGAGAAAGATTGATTGCAGAAATGCGGAAGTACAGGTCCTGCACCTGGGGTGGTGCAGGTCCATCCTCGTAAAAGTATCGCTTTTGTATATAACCCTAACCAGAGATCTCTGGACGAGAAAGATGGATTGCGGAAATGCGGAAGTGATTGTTTAAACTTCTTTTCGAAATTGTGACTGTGAATTTTGAAATTGAGGGCTTACATACACCTGAGACGGCCAAAAGTAAGGTTATGTTTAAGAATTTTTGTTGTCTCTAAAACTGAATTTTATTGCACAACCATGATATACATTTTAAAGTATGACATTTTATCTACATGGTGTGAAAATTTGGTTGAAAAATTTCAAACGGTAAAAAAGTTACAGTCGTTTTTCTGGGACGTGTTTTTGTTGACAGCGTTTGCGGCACCAGACGTGCATCTGCCATTTTTTTATCTGAAAAAATATTTGTTTCTCAAAGTAGATGGATAAAACTAGTACTTATCGAGCCGAAATTTAAAAATTTAATTTTTCCGGGTCATCGCAGTATCTGGAATAAAACAGGCGATTCATCGCCTCAAAATTGTACAGTACTCATGATAAAAAAAAAGCCAGGTATCGAAAAAACGGCTCCATAAGTACTAGATTATTATATGAAGCATAATTGTGCAAAACTTGATTTCGATCGGTTCAGTAGTTGCAGATATATTCCCGGTACCGATTTTGAAAACACTGTTTCGAGTAAAACGCGTTTAAAGTTTGCTCGGGCCATTAGTCGTTGCTCACCTGGTCAGTTACAAAACGCTACAACTTCGTCATCACTGCGAATTTCCTTATGAAATTTTCAAGCTAGACACTCAAAGGATTTTGCATTTTCGAATGAGCACCTTTTTGAAAAATCGATCGTTTTACCTACCCAGGTGTGTGTGAGACCTTAAGGACGTGGAGGAGGATCTCAGACAAAAATGGCGAAATTTTTCTTCCAATTATTTATTGTTCGACCTGTATTTGTTAATATTAAATTTGATCGGGGTAAAACTCTTGAGAGCCAGTATACTGCACCGCTAGGTGCATTTTCGAGCCGCACGAAAAAATAAGCAGAATGTCAGTACGTTCCTATGAATTACACTACAATTATTGACTAAGCCATTATGAAATTTCGAACAAGTTGCCTTCATATTTAATGATAATCGATTCTAATTTTAATGATATATTGCGTAATTAATTATAATTCATAATAATAGTTGTCCAGACGAAAAATGGAAATCATCCTGCACCACTTTTCCGTCTGCATTTTTTTATCATACAGAAGAAAAAAACGACACCCAATAAGAGCGCATACAAAACTACGAAATATTGAAGATAATTCTTAATAATTTTTCAACGGGTTCGCGCAAGGATTCTAAATTTGTCAGCCCTAAAACCAACGAAGTAAAAAATGCATCAAAATTTGATCACCATGATAGCATCCCGGTGAGCCTCCCATACATTTTTGTGGCACATCTATATTTTACTTAGGGCGTTACATGTAGCTCGTGGCCGAAATAAAGAGGAATTTTCGGTTTTTTTCGGAAAACGTGAGCATATTTTCAATTTTTTTTTTTAACATTGAAGAGTATGGTTTTTAGTATATTTTACAATCTTTGTTTTGGAAATTAAGTTTTAATTTAAAAAAAATGACCGCTGTTCAAAGTAAAAGTATCAATTTTCGGTTAAAAAAACCCCTCTATTTTCGTTGATAAATAAAAACTGTGCGTGGAAAAGAAATCCTTTTTTCAAGCTCTGCTTTTTATATGTAAAAGAAGCTTGTGAAATGTTAAGGTACTGTTAGAAAAACGTCCTTCGCAGTGACCACTGCTGCTCTGAAACAAATCATCCCAAATAAAAAATCAAACGCGTTTAGGTTTCGCATGAAATTATCGAGTGCTTGAACGAAGGATTCAATAAAATATTGATTTTTTTAAATAGCCACCGTCCAAAGTAAAAGTATCGATTTCCTGTAAAAAGAACGCTCTATTTTCGTTGAAAAATAAAAACTATGCATGGAAAAGCTCTGTTCAAGCTCTGTTTTTTATATGTAAAAGAAGCTTTAAAATTTGACATTACCAATTTTGAAAAATTCGTTTTGAGAAGACCGCATTCAAAGTTTCGTACGTGGATAAAATATGATTCAATAAACTAACATACAATCATCGATGCCAGACCCACATAATAAGCCTTCTGCATCGGCAGCAGCTTCCAGAATTCCAATTTGCTGCCGTCTGCGGAACATTCTTCCCTCTCGAGTGGTCGATTGAGCACGGCGTTTGGCCGTCCGCACGCACTTCTCATCTTCTTCCATCACGTATGTATGAGCGTTACGGCCGCAGTGTCCCAGGTAGCAATTTTCAAAAAGTTGTCCAAAGTCAGCTAAAAGGGTGCTAAATGTCCGCCCGGAAGTTATCTTAAAGTCAGCAACCATCCAAAAAGACAACTGTTGGACACATGATAACTTATAGGTAACTTCCAAGCGGACATTTGGTACCCATTTGGACAACTAATAGACAACTATTTTGAAATTGCTACCTGATGGACACACTCGGAGGAATCTTTGGGCTTGTCTTCTAGATCTGGTAACCCAGATGTTGATAACTTCCATTGTTGCTTTGTGTGAAACCACCTCTGCACCTTCCCAATAAGTTATCATTGCTAAGTTCTTCGTAAATCGGCTTGATTGCTTCCAATACATTGGCAGGTAGAGCATCACATTCATGTTCATACAAAGCAAGCTCTCCATTCGCAGCGCCTACCCATGAACGCCCATAACTCCCTCAATTTAGAATGGACCGACTTGAAATCTTCAGAGAATATTTTCGAAATCCTACATTTTGAGAATCCGTCAAAACCCACAAAACGACATTTTCAAAAATTTCATTTGGGGCTCACAATTCTTCAACAGGTTCGTGCATCGATTTCATATTCATCAGGCATAAAATCAACGAAGTAAAACAAAGTGATCCGAATTTTATGACCATGATAGCATTTCAGTAAGCCTTCCACACATCCTCGTGACATATCCATATTTTAGTCATTTATAAAGAGGCAACATGAGAGCATTCATGAAGTGCCTAATAAGAACGCCACAATACGAACACAGTACCGTAAAACGGGACTACTTTGACATTCAGGGTAACTTTGACAATTTTGGCGCCTACTTTGACGGAGCACCAAAATACGTTTTAAATGTGTGCGCAGCGAGCCCGCTTGACCTTGACGGGCGGCGGGTTCGGGGAATAAGCTTGAAAAACAATTTGTTGTTCGAGTTTATTATAATGTTGCTAAAGTTGATTGTAATGTTGCTCAAGTTGATTTTGATCTCAATGACAATTATAAGACTCATTAAGAGCCTATAATAGCACCCCAGGTACTTGATATTTTTATGTAAAATGTTTCCTTAAGGGAGGGCACAACTGTAACTGCTAATTTCCGACTGTTTTCTTTGGATTTTTTTAAGGCAAGGAATGAAATACATGGTCAAAAGAGCTTTTAGGTGTTATAAGGTATATATTGAAGTATGTTAAAAAAAATTATTTGTCAAAGATATACAAAATCGCGGCGCGCGAGTCACTATAGCACGATTGTTTTTCAGCCGACCCTCTTCGGGGCGCGCAGTACAACTGTCCTAAATTTAATCCCGGAACTAACAGTGAAAGATTTCCGTTAATTATATTATTTTCAGCAGTCAAGTACGGGAGGAATTAAAAAATAATTAAAAGAAAAATAAAGACGAGTTAAAAAAAAACGTTCGTTTTTTCGACCATAATTGTCATCTCAAAAGTGATATATTTTTTACAATTTTCGATTCATCGAAAAAAGCGCTCGTACTTGACTGTTAAAGCAATCTAGAAAGCTACAGTTAAAATTTCAAGTCGATTGGACGAAAATTGTTTGAGTTCTGCTGCCTTAAGGGGTTACGCCCACTTGCGATTTTGAGAAAATCGATTTTTTTTATTGCATTTTTTTGAAGTATAGGTATCTGAGAATATGTCCTGAAAATTTCAAGTCGATCCGAACAAAATTGACTGAGATATGAGCGTCGAAAGGGAAGAATCCGCGTTGAAAGAGAAACTTTAAACGCGTTTTTCTCAAAATGGCATTTCTGAAGGCGGTGACCAAGATTACTCGAACACTAATGAACCGATCTTCTTGAAATTTTGCAGGCTTATTTAATACATAAAAATGTAGTCTTTAATCGTTCGATTTTTTTTTCGACAAAAAATGGCCGTTTTATAGCAAAAAAACGGCCGTTTTTTTCGTTAAAATCGAACCATTAACTTTGGCAGTCCGCCATTTTGTGAAAAATGAATATTTTTTAAAATCCTTCTATTAAAGACTAGTTTATACTTATATTTGACTAAATCCATCCGCATTTTTTTTTTCAGATGATCCACTTCGCCGCAATGGTGGTCACCGCAAACCGTGTATATAAAAACATTATTTCATTGACGGCCATTTGCCACTAAACGATGTAATATTTTTCAATAAAAAAATGACTGAAAGTTCTTCAAGATGTGTTCTTTAAGATGGTATATCGATCGATTAAAAAAGTTTTGTAGTTTTCTTTAAAAAAATTCATGAAAAAGGCCTTTTTTGCGCTACAAGTGGGGGTAACGCCTTAATAACGATGACAATTTGTTTATAAAAAATCGTTGTTTTTAATTTGATTCCATCTATAACGCATAAAAAATTACATTTTTCATCAAAATTGTTCCAAAGTACCCCTTAATATTTGACATAATTTGCATTTCAATACCCTGTCAAAGAAGCCCCACACTGGGGGCTACTTTGACACTTTAAAAAATATATACATCAAATTGTGAGGGGGTGATGGACCTTGACTTTCTTATACATTTGACAGCCAAAGAACTGTTCTATCGGAGCAAGAACAGTTGATATCTAGTATGTTAAAAAAAAGTTACCTACAAAAAACTTCCAAAACCTGTGCAATGTAGCCCCGTTTTACGGTAGATCGCTGCAATTCCAACATTTCACTTACATTTTTTTCATTCGGCCCCTGCCATCCATCTCTAATCATCCATCAATTCTAACACAGCGAAAACGATCAATTCCTCATCTCGACCAAGCGATATGGAAATTGTACGGAACGCGCGGAAAGTGTCGTGGCTCGAGGGCCCGTATACGTGAAAGCGACTATCGGGTCGTGTGCTTTGCGGGACGCGACGAGAGGGGATGAAAGACCCCTTCGAGTCGGGCGCACCAGGGTGAACATTTTGGGTGTTTCGGTGATTGACAGCTAGCATAGGAGCTTCTGGAAATACGAGCGGCTCGAACGAGAGAGAAAGAGAGAGAGAGAGAGAGAAAGGCGACATTCTGAAAGGAATACGTCAAAATGGCGACGAGAGACACGTTTTATTTTTAATGGCGGAAATACGGCCATTACTGTTATTACTTTGCTTTCTACATCCCTATGTACGCTTTTGACATATTTTGTCTCACTTCAATTAGCGTACACCACGTATATAATTAATTCACCTTTAGAATCATTTTACAGGCAACAGGAAAACGAGCAGCTATTAAAAACCAATTACATCAATTATTAAAACATTCAATAAAGAATTAATTCCATCGATAGTTATCGCCAAAAATGTTTCGACCCAAAATGACCAATCTACCGCATAAAAGAACCACATTTTTGAAAAACCGGCCAACCTCTCAGACAAAGGCGATTTTTTTTATTACACGTCGAAATTCCCTTACTTTCCGAAACATTGATATCGTGCAAGGACGATTTGTCAAAATGCTTGTGATATTTGACACGGTTGTAAAGACATTCGTCGATCGCGGGCGCAGTTAAATATTCCGTGTACATTCCCCTGCGCGACGCCGTAGATCGAGGCAAGAAGAGACAGAGGGAAGAGGACAGAGATCGAGAAATGTCAATATATATGCAAAAGTCGAGGTAACGATCTATCGGTACGTAAATATACAGGGTGAGACGTCTTAGCGACGGGGCATGTATACGAAGGGACGAAAAGCAAGTGGAAGCTGCAAGCTTCGGTTACTCCCAAGCTGGATCGAAATGGGCGGGTGGCGTATGAGCGCTCGGGCTCTATAAGACTAGTCAGGAAATGAGAGAAACAGGGGAACACAGGGACAGAAAAGTCCTGGCTTAATATAAAACTTCACTTCGCAATCGGTGGCAGACGGAAGAAAGAAAAAGTCTACTTCATATATATATATATATATATATATATATATATATATATATATATATATATATATATATATATATATAGATGTGTGTGTGTGTGTGTATAGTATTCCGGATGGTAGATAAAAACGCCGGATTGTTAGGTATACATGGTGTCGTCACAAAAAAGGGACAATATACCGGATGATTCTTCTGCCGGAGGTTCAACCCTGCTCTCGATAATATGTTTTTCGTATCTTTTTCGCCGCACTCCTCATCGTGGAATCTGCACACAGGAACGAGACGCTCTTCCTCCAGTCTTGAGAGATCCTTTTTCTTCCGGTCTATCACTTGTTTTCGAAAAAGCCACCAATGAGATTGGAATAATGAAATAATTTTGTTTTGTCAATAACACAAAGTGACTTCGTCATTAGTGAACCTTTTTGTTCGTTAAATTTGTTTGTTTCGATATTATTGAATAATGATAAATAATGACGAAATATTTTTTAAACATTTAAATCATCGAAATGACAGCGAAATATTTTTAAATATTTCATTAATTGAAACAATGACGAAATAATTAAAATATGCTACTGAAGCGCGTATCTGAAATATTTTTTAACGTGTAAATCAGTGAAGAGATACCGAAGTATTTTTTGCTCATTTGAATCATTGAAATGATAACGAAATGTTTAAATTATTAAAATAATGGAGAAATAACTGACATATGCTTCGGTACATCTTGTCTGAAATATTTTTCAAACTTTTAAATGATTAAAATGATAGCGAAGTATTTTTTTTAATATTCATATAGCTAGAATAAAGACGAAATATTTTCTAACTATTTAAATAATTGCAATAATGGCAAAATAATTGCTTCGGAATGCTTCTAATCTCTTCTCCGAAATGCTTTATAATGCATATAATGCATATAAAGATTCCGAATAAATGCTTTAGAATCTCTTCTCCGAACTATCTTTTAAACATTCTAATCATTGAAATTATAGCGAAGTATTTTTTAAATACTTAATTAATTGAAATAATGACGAAATAATTGAAATATGCTTCTGTAGCTCTTTTCGAAATATTTTTTAAACATTTAAATCATTGAAATGATAGAGTATTTTTCTTCTATATTTACGTAATTCAAATAATGACAAAATAGTTGAACTCTGCTCCGATATCTCTTCTCCAAAATATTTTTTTAACATTTAAATGATTTAAATGATAGCGAAGTATTTTTTGGCTCTTTAAATAATTGGAATACACACGAAATATTGTTCAAATGTTTAAATAATTGAAATAATTGAAATATGCTTCGGTATCTCTTCTCCGAAACATTTTTCAAACATTTCAATCATTAAAATGATAGCAAAGTGTTTTTTAATTGCTTAAATCATTGAAATAAAAACGAAATATTTTATTAAATATTCAAATAATTCAAATAATTGAAATAATTGAAATATGCTTCGGTATCGCTTCTCCGGAATGAACAGATCGTCATTTCTATGATTGCACACTCTGTGATTGCCCGCAAAGCCTTTCAACGACATAATTTTGTTGCCGCATGAATCGGAAGAAAGGCAGGCCTGAGCAAATCGTTCCTTTTCTGCAGTGACACTCGAATGCGAAAAGCTCACCGAAAGCGACTATGTATGCAAAGCACACGATATATATAGTCTTGTGGGTGTATGTGTGTACGGGACGTACAGTTTCTCCCGTAACGCGGAGTGAGCGTGCGATGAAACTTTTAATAAATGGCGCAGTCGATATGAAGTATAGGACTTTGACATATCGTGTGTCTGTAATGTATAGTTAAATCTGGCGGCAGATGTGGCGGGTGCTGGGCTGAGCGACTCTCTCTCTCTCTCTCCCTCTCTCCCTCTCACTCACTCACTCTTTCTCGTTTTGCCTCAGGATCGTTGCGCCTCCTCTCGCGAGAGTATATTTCGGGGGTGGGTTGATGGCACCGTGCTCACGGCACCCTTCTTCCCTGCTTCGATGCTCCGCCGTGGGCTTTCAGCATCTCTATACGTACTTCGCTCTCTCGCGAAATTTTGCTCGAATCCACCCGAAAATAAAATATTTCACCGCAACGCGAAACGCAACTGACTCGCGCAATATGGGCTGTCACTTGGTCATGACGTGTTAGCGATATATCGCGGATAAAAAAAATAGATACTCAAGAACGTACGCCGGATTTTGAAATTCCCAAATATTCGCCCTAGCCGATTGCAGCCTTGCTGCACAATTTAAAAAAAAATTATGGGAGCTTGAGAAAATAAACAGAATTTCAGTACGTTACAATTAATTAGACTGCAATTATGTTATGAATGATTATGAAATTTTCGAAAAAGTTTCTTATGGCAAAAAAAAATACATGTAAAACGTTCCGTAGTTCATTGCACTTTCTTTCATCACATTTGAAAATGAAACAAACTTTTTTTTCATAGCAAAGGGTATTATTTCAAGTATTTTTGACAATTTTTTTATGCGGAAATATTTATAAACGACGGAAATTGCACAGACCGCTGTGCAAAAAAGGTCCTTCGCGGTGACTACTCCTGCTCGGGAACAAATCGTCTGAACTTTAAAAACCAAATGAATTTAGTATTTGTACCGTATTATCTAGTCTTTAATCGAAGGATTTAATAAAATCATGATTTTTGAAAAAAATGGTCGCCGCTCGAAAGTGATCGTCGAAATTTCGGTGAAAAAAACACTCTAATTTCCTTGATATAAAAAACAATATGCATTGAAAAAAATCCTTCGATTAAGGACTGCCTTTTGATGTACAAAAAATGTCTGTGAAATTTGAAGCAGATCGGTTTAGTTGTTTTTGAGATATTTTGGTCACCGATTCTGAAAAAGTCATTCCGAGAAAAACGCGTTTAGAGTTTTTACCTGCAACGGTAAAGCGGTAAGCGGACCTACATGTAAACGCTCATAACTCCCCCAATTTTCGACGGACCGACTTAAAATTTTCAGAGAATATTTTTGAAAGGTTATTTGATAAGAACCCGTCGGAATTGAAAAATCGATTTTTTCAAAAAATCCACGTAGGTGTAACCCCTTAAAATATTCCTAAAATTGAATGAGCTACAGCTTCCAACAGTGGGCCGAGCGAGCCGTAGCAGCACCGTACTTCAAACTTTAATCGCGTTTTTCTCGGAACACTGCTTTAAAAGTCGGTGGACATGATATCGCGAGAACCACTTGATGGATTGTTTCCAAGTTCACAGGAGATATGACGAGAAATACTTAAACGTCATTGACGATCTTACTTTTTTGAAATCGATCTTCATTTTTCAATAGTTACGTAAAAATTACGACTTTTTTCATAAATTTTGTACGCTCGAGTTTGAATTCGTCGTCACATTGATAAAAAAAAATTATTTAGAAAATCGACGATCGTCAACGACTTGTATTTATTGTTGACTTAAATACCCCGTTTGGTTTTCGGATTTCGGATGGACCGTTTAAGCTGGAGAGTGTCCACCGCCAAACATAAAAAAAAATGTCATCATCTGCCGACGGCCATGATTGTGTTGTTTTTCTGTATTTTTTGGTGATTTTTTAGAGGCTTTTTCAAAGTTTTTTTATTTTTTAAAAGCTCTCCATTTATGTACCTTTGTAGTGATGTGAAGTGGAATATGGTGAGGAATGCAATAAGGGGAAGGACCGTGTCCAAAAGGAAGCTACAATAAAAATTAAATGAAAAATATATGTACCTTTGTGGCAAAAAAATGCGTTTCTTTTTCACCGACCGATTGGCAGAAAAAAAATCGGAATTTGGCCTTTTTCGGACCTCTAGGTGAATGTATCCCCTTGAAACAAGCATACGTGCAATTTTTGTTTATTTTAATTTTAATTTTCATGAAAAGAGATCATCTTGAAAAAAAGTGATGCTTGTAAGATGTGGGGTAGTTGCACTGTTTTCGACCACTGTTTGTGGTCACTTTTTCTATCGCCTACTCATCATTTTTGGCAGTCTTATAACATTACATTAATCATAAATATATAAATTTAGGAAACCATCGTTTTATTGCTTTTCCTCGAACAAATCCGTAACGTACGTTTGGATTCGTGCTGGCCGCCAAATTTCACCAAAACTGCCGGAAAATGGTTAAAGCAGAAGACGACAGTTCGATGCTCAAACTTCGACCTCCATGACTATAGACTCGATTTTGAATAAAAAACGATCATCCCTGCCCCTCGCGCGAAATGAACCGGGTGATCAGGGTACTGGGACAATTTTTTTCCCTTCCTCTCTTTGTTCACCCGTGTCACGAACGAAAGGCCGGTGAACTTCTCGATCAAACGGCCTGTCGAAATGAGTGCTTCTCCACAAAGTCGATCAGGGTAATCTGTCATCAAAGCTGTCCTGTACCGCTTTCCCGATGACACCAGCCGGCGCCTCGATCCATCCGTATACCATCCGTACACGCGGTGTGCACAGATCGCGTCACGGTTGCGTTTCGTCCTGTGACGACTCGGTGCTTCGCTTTCGTCTCCACTCACGTCCCCCAAATTTATGTTGCATGCAAACCGGCGTGCAACGGTTTCCGCTGCTCAAGTAATTTCCGCCTTTGGGGTCCGTGAGAAACGTCTTATTTTTTTCGCAACTATTGCTCATTTATCATTGAATAATAATAATGTCGCAATTTTGGTGTTAAAAGTTCCAAACTTTGCATTTTTAAACTACCCTAGCATACGTAAATAATTCGTCCGAATCCTTCGCTGCGGATAGCCGTCCGGTTAGCGGACGAATGAGCGTATTTTATTCGTCCGGATAGCGGCTCAGTTCACGCTGCACAACGCCCCAAACAAGCAAACTCAAACAAAATGATAAAGATTTCATTTGGACGAATACGTGTAAATTATTCGTCCGGATAGTTTAACAACACGTTTCAAACAAACCCAAACAAACCCAACAAACTCAAACAAACAAATCCAAATAAACAAAATCAACCTCAACTAAACAAACCCAAACAAAATTACAAAGATTTTATTCGGACGAATACGTGTAAATCATTCGTCCGGATGGTTTGTTTAACAATTCAACACATTCTATCCAGACGATTATATATAGGGTATTCGTCCGGATACTAACCGACACGAATCACAATAATATGTACGCCTACTGGAAGTACGGCATGAACTGAGCCGCTATCCGAACGAATAACGTACGCTTATTCGTCCGATAACCGAACGGGGAGTCACTCCGTTTATCCTTTAATTTCGACCAAACGCTATAAAAAAAAACTGACTAACCTCAAGCCATCAACTGTGGCCCTTCAGCCCTTGTGTATATTGGTATCCCTTGAACATTCAATTCGTGCCATCTTCACCATCCATTGGTCAGAAGTTTCGTCATTTCCACGATAAATATAATGAATTCATTTAACCTAAAATTCTCCGAGCGACTAATCCACCGTATGCACCTGCACAGATTGACGTTATCTTATGGCCGTGAGGGTCGGATTCGTCTGTCCGATGCGAATTCCGCGAGAAAACCGCGTGGCCGAAGAGCACGTGACAGTCCCCACTGCGATAACCCCCGAGCTTTTATGTATCTACGACGTGGATATAAAATTGTGTGTCGAGAGTGCGTGGGTGTGCGCCAAAATATATATTTCGTCATGGAAGTAGCTTAAAACAAACATGAGTCTTCACGAGAGAGTGAGAGAGAGAGAGAGAGAGAGAGAGAGACAGACAGACATAAAGAGCGAGAGAGAGACAATAAGAGCGGACTGCGCGGCCGCGCGTCCCGCCCACGGGTTGTCGAGTTTTGTGCCGCCGCCCTTCGTCGAGGCGGCCCAGCGTGTTCGCCACCGGGCACCCGAGAGTCGCCCGCCCGCACTCGAGCCGTCCGGATCTAGGCCGAGCGTCGCGGAGAGCGTCTAACCTTCGACCTCTCCCCACGACAAATAAGACAACAACAAAAGCACAAAAACAAGCGATAAAATACCGTGAGAGCGTACCCGAGAGTGGTCCGATTGCCAACGAAACTCGATATCACCTTGACGCATTCAAAGTCACCGGAGTTAAGCTCGGAGCGTCACTGAGAGGTAAAACAAGCAAATAGTACAGCGGCTGTCCTTGAGTGAGCTTCGTGAACGAAGCGACCGCCCCTGAAGCTCGAAGAGAGGGTTGCTCCTCCGCGTACCCGGGATACCGGCCTCCCATTGGTCGTTGAAGAACGGCGGGGGTCACGTGATCCAGAAACAGCGCGCCGAGAGAAACGGGACGGACGAAGCGAAAGAGAAATAGAGAGAGAGAGAGAGAGAGAGGCATCGTGGCGACACCGGCACGTCCGGATCATGCACAAGAAGAACAGGAAGTAAGCGAAGAGGTGCGGAGAAAGGAGACGCGCCTCGGTTCTTCCAGCAGTTGTAGTAAAACACGAAAAGTTCGCACCAGTCGTGCCCGCGCTTATGTATACGAGAGCCGAGGGAGAGAAAGATAGAGATAAAAGTTGCTAAAGGACGGACAAAGCACGGCGAATGGTGGGAACACGGATATACAAGAATGGAACAGTGTAAAAAAATAATAAGAGAAAAGCGCTCGTGGAGCTTGCGGTGTCTTGGATAGTGGAGAACAATTCCCAAACGTTTTTTTTTTTTGCCTCACTCCCACTACTGAGAGTGCTACCACCACTCTACGACTACCATTGCGACGACCACCACCACCTCAGCTCTGTCCTTTTCCATCATCCGAGCTACCGGTGCTTCGCCCTCTCCTAATTCTTTTACACAGTATCGTACCTGCACCAGAACGAGCGAGAGACCCACCGCGCCACTGGTGTCGGCTCGCACGTTGTGAACTTAGAAGGTTTCCTTTCTCTCTCGCTCTCCCTCTCTCTTCAATCGCTTCTAATGGTCTAGCCGTAGAAGCCTTCTCCAGTCCATCCATCCCTCTTCCTCCAGGGTCCTTCTAGCCGATCGCTCCGGCAGTCCGAAGACCTCGACCGAGTCAGCCCAAGTTCCCACCTCCGCAATACTACGCCTCCTCCACCTCCGGCTTCCTCTCTCCTCCTCCACCTCCTCCTCCATCCTCCATCAGCGCTGTCCTCCTTCACTTCGCGTACGCCGCTCGTCGCGTTCCGGCCGTTCAAAGTGACAGTGCCTGCCATTCGAAAAATCATCTCCGCGCAATTGACGACCGATCTGTAGCGAGGGGAGCGGCGTATCAGTGGAATTTCGTGATATCCGGTTGATTCGACGTTCGGTTGCTTCGATATTCGTCGAGATTCCGAGGAATCTCTGGAACGAAAGATTCAGTGTGACATGTTGATGCATATTGCGATGATGAAGTGATGCCAAGTGAGTGCACGGATAGGATCAAGTGCGCGACGCGTAGAGTGTAGCTTGTTGATCGAGATTCGTTCTATCGTGGATAGTCTAGACGGGACGTGAAAATAGTCCATATATGCGCTACCAGGTTGCTCGCAAGACGCGCATCATCAGGCCGCAGAAGCTCCGTAGGACTTGATGCGAGGCAAACAGCAGACGAGTGACATCCGCGAGGAGAGCGATCATCATCTTCAGGTGCATCGGGCAACGGTGGGCCTGAGATTAGCGCAATTGGGCTGTTTCGTTGAGAGCGAGGAGCACGAGCAGCCTGATAAGACGAGGCCGACGACACCCGTCCTGGCGAACGACGGGTGCTCCGGTACAACCGGAGTCGGTGGCGGCTTCTGGCTGCCCTCGGTGGCCACGGGGGCTGCTGCCGGGGCCGGTCTTCCACAGCACGGCTCCCATCCGACGATGGACCCGAGCTGCGTGCCCGCCGAGACCGGCTTTATCAACAGCCAGCCCTCGATGGCCGAATTTATGACGGCCCTGCCCCAACTCGGCGGCGACGGGCCCCTTCAACATTCGCCCGGTACCGGTGGACCCATGAGTCCGGGCACTCATCATTCCGGTTATCATACGATGATGGATCCGCACACGGTTGCGGATCCATCCGGTGTCAATGTGCCCGAATATCCTTGGATGAAGGAGAAGAAAACAACGAGGAAGAGCAGCCAACAAGGTAAAAGATTCACATACACGAGGCAACGAACGAAAGATTGTATTGGTAAAATTAAGAAATCAATTACTTCGTAGCTTAGTGCGGAAATCGATGTTTGTCCAATTGTCAAATTTGTCGATCGGTAGCAGTGGCGAGTCGCTAGCCCGATCTTTCATCGTGGCCGCAAGACACGACTGTTTGGGTACATTAGCGATCGTAACATATGTCGTTCGGCATAAATTACAAGTCCGTAAACCGCGATTCACTCGACAGGGGGTACAGAGAACCGAATTCCGTCGGCTAATGACACTCGGATGCCACTCCCTCTTCAACCCCTTGAAAACCTAATACAAGCCGCAAACCCGCATCTGGTACACATACACGCATCGTTCACTGTGGCGAACCGCACGTTTTCCGGTCGACTCTCATTCCGACAACAGTTCCCAAATGTACTCCCTCAACGAAATGCCAAGGTGACAGGCGCCATTGAGGCTCACGGGTGTCCTTTGCTTGCCACGGTGACACCGAGTGTGCACGCGTGTGTGCGGAAGGCACATTCGTCATTACCCATCGAAAGGGCTGTGTTGGGACCACCGTGGAAATCGGTGGATGACCACGAGTGAGCGATGGCCCGCACGTGGTCACTTTCTCGACCGAGCCATTGCACGAGAGACACCCCCTTCGCCGGTCCTTCAATGGCGCATACGGGATGCCGGAAAGTCATACGACCATTAGCCTCTTCGTAACGAATCATTGTGTACTCGTTCGGTCACGTTGCTTCACTGCTGTTCCTCTTGGACACTAGAGCTGCTCCGTCTTGAAACAACGCTCCCATCCAAAGGGCTCTCTGGGGGGTGAATTATGACGCGGTAGTTCAGTATGGGAGGCTCGTTTTCCGCCAACTTGTTGGCCCCTTGCAGAGGCCATCGAAGAACGATAAATCTCGGCATAGGTCTTCACCGAGGCAAGCCAGGATCACGGTTGTATGTGGCTAGCCACACTACGACCATCCGGTCTTCGCGAAGGGTAGCTCGCGTTTATGGACATGCTGGAATGGGGCTGAGCGCGAAACAGGACGAAGAGGAGATACGAAGAAGAGTACGGAGAGACGAGGTGGCGATTCAACGGAACGCACGCCTCGCAAACACTCTCTTCTGCTCTGTATGCTGACTATATGTGCAGCATGTCGGACGGACAGCGAGAGAGAGAACCCGTTGGGAAGATCGAGTGTCCGCAACGGCGAGGTTAACCGGCCGTTGGCCAGCGGTAACACGCGGAATCATCTGTAAATTGAGCGTCGGGGCTGTGGGGATAACGCTCTCGTCGGGACGGTCATAACTCACCCTCGCCCTCTCGCGCGAACTAGGGGTGTCCCGTGCGCGGCTCTCGAAGACCCGCGAAATGGTTCGGGGCTTTTCCCGTGCCGGGCTCGCTTTTCACCGTAGTCTCAGATGATTTGTACCTCGTCGCTAACGAACTATCAGCGTTTGGCGGATGAAGAGACAAATGCACTTTTCTCAGTCAACCATGTTGTGATCGGCGCTTGTTTGGATCTTTGCACCGGAGAGTTTTCATTTGATTCGACTGGTGGTGGTGTAATAGGTGCAATTTCCTTCTTTGGATAGACGAGAGCTTCGGTGCCTCGTTGAAGGCACCAAGATGGCCGTCGTAGCGTGACAAAATTTCGGCAGCACCGCGACGAAAGACGAAGGAAAAGGAGGGTACTCGAAGCCTAGCTAGCAGCCAGACTTGATCGCTTTCCAACAACTAATATAGCCATCCATCTGTCTCTCTTTGTCTCATTCTTGTTCCCTCTTCAGCGAAGATTCTCATCCATAATCTATCGTGCTCACTCCATCTCGCTCTTTGCCCGTATGCTTTACCCGAAAATACCGTTGACTATATACGTACTGCGTGTACGCTGTGAACGTCCGGATGTCACCGGGGCCGCTCGCATTAAATTCCAATCTGTTACATCGGCGACTCGTCTCCATCCTATCGTTACAGCAGTGTATGTGTGCTTTCGGGGACTGCCATGTGACGCGCAACTCGTCTCTGATCCTCGACTCGAAACATACGGCGAAAGAGAAACGACTGATTGGTGCTGAAAAGCACATTTTACGTATCCAAGCTGCGAATGGAGAATTAGTGGGCAAAACTGATTTATCTTTTTGCGCTTTGGGTACAAAGCCTTTTGCAGTGCTTTGGCAATGTCTTTCCAATGCTGTGAAGAGGCAAAAAGTGGGGCATTTTTTTCTCGGAAAAATAATTGAGTCAACTGTGGTAATTTCGTTTTCTCGGCGCCCCTTTTTTTCATCCATAAATTAAGCACGTGGTCCCGGCGATTTCGGAGCTGTCAGCGACCTATGGGGCACGGAGGGAAAAAGTAAGAAAGGAATGAACTGACCAACGTATTCGTGGAGTGTTTTCAGGACGCCTCCGTTCGGGATGAGACTCATCAGTCAACGGCAAACTCAAAAGAGAGCCGGAGAGAGAGGGAGGGAGAGAGAGAGAGAGAGACAGAGAGAGACAAAGGAAGAGAGCAATTCCCGACAAGCATGAGAACAGAACGAAGATACTCTCATCGGGTTCCCAAGTGCACCCATCTCGCTTTCTCACCAAGCTCTTCCTGCTTCGGCCACCGATGTGTCAATTAATCCACTGCTAGAACTCCCTCGAGAAGCCACTGTTACGATGGCTTATCATATCTCTATGTCCCTCGCAAAACTTGGACGCGACATAGACGCACGAGGTTGCACGAAACGAAGCATCCTTATCCTCTCATCTCGATCACACCTTGGACGTCAACTTCGTCATCCGCTCGTCGACTCCCCCCGTACAGCCAACTTGAACTTCCGTCTCTTGACTCCTGCCTGATAAATCCTGCTTTGATATCAATTGGATAATTCTCCCGGTCTGTAACACCAAGTGTACCAAAAATACCTTGACTCGGAAGACCACGGGTAAAATAGCGCTCGCTCGGGGATAGGCTCTCTGGTTGATTTCGCGATACGCGTGATCGAGTGCTAGTCTCGAATAGAGTCGCAAAGCCCGTGGTGGGCGGAGGAGAGCGCTGAAAAATGAAAAAAAAAACGAACACGGAAGAGATATCGAGACGTAGGAGGGGGCATGTAATTTAAAGATTCATCGGCGAGTAAATCCAGGCTGAATTAGAGATAACTCCTATGGGAGGAGATCCAAATGGCTTCGATTCTCCGCTCTCGATAGGGGATAAAATGGCCGAATCGACGGAGTCTTCAAGACACACCAGCAGAGGGAAATCAGAGGGTACATTCTCAACCTGTATTTCGAGATTTTCAAAAACTATTTCTGGTTTTCCATAGATGGTGCAGCCAACCTCATTCGCTAGGTTTCAGAATTTTCGGAACTGGGCTTTTTCATTTTTCTGCTCCAATCTTTAAGAGTCCTTCGAACCGTATATTCAGGCAATTTCACAACGTAGATCTGGAGATACAATTATGAAATGGAACCTTTAGGGCTAAGTACCTCTTAGGCAGCCGAAAGAAACCGAAATTTGGAGATGTCGTGTCCAAACTATTTATTCTAGATGATTAAAATTTTATGTGCATTTTATTAGATCTTTCAATTTTCCATTTTTTTAAATATTTACAAATGGCGTCTGTTGAACACTTGCTTCGGAGACGGTTGCCGCCTGACTTGGTCCACGGCGTATGACCTAGCGTCTGATGCATTGATCCGAAATATCAGAGCTAAGAAGTTTTAGATTTCTAAGGCCCACACGCTCTATGTGAACCTAAAAAATTTAAAGAAAAGTGAAAATGCAAAAAATGGTGCGTGTTTGAAAAACTGTTCTAATTTTCATGAAACTTTTACGACAATATTTGTGAATTAAAAACTCGGGGTTTTAAAATAATTTTCAAGGAACTGTAGGTTCATATAGACGGTAATAATGTTATCTGAAAGTGTGCATAATTTGAAAATAGTGGATTGAGCAGTTTTTTAGTTATCTTGTACGAAATCAATGAAAAAGTGGTTTCTCGGGAAAACGGCTTAAGGGGAATATTCAAAAAATTGTTTTTTTAATTGGCTTAAGAGATGCTTTAAACCATCTAGCATAAGGGAAAAAAGTTTGGTACCTGTAAAACAAGGTCCGCGGGCCCCTGTGGGTCCGCGGTGGCAGTGTGCGAGACGTCGGTCGTTTTTCTCGGAACGCAATTTTTCAAAACGACACGCAGCATAACTCCAACAAGTTCCATTCTTTTTACTCCAATTTTTTAGCACATCTTAAAAATAACATTCCGGAGAAGAATACGTACGGGGTTTTCCATGAGTTAATTGTAACATTAGTTATTGACAAATATTTGTCTTTTTTTTTCTTTCGAAAATTGACTTTTTACTTTAAATGCTTGCCAATTACACCAAAATTCATATTTTCAAAATCCCCTACGTATTTTGCTAGCTATACTCATGTAAATCAAAAGAATTTTTTTTAAATCCACATTCAAGTTTGGGTCAATTATACTGCGTGCTGCAGAGCGTCTGAAATTCAACATGTCCTGTGAGAGTGGCTCCAGCGTCACCATTTTGTATAATTTTTTAATATAATTGATTTTGTTCACGTCAAAATATGACTCATGACATACTTGAATATTATTATGCTCTTACTTGTCCTTCCACCCAAAAAAAATCGAGAAATATCACTCCATTTTCGACGTTTACAGTGGTGTAAGCCCTTAAAATTTTCAAGACTCAAAGATTTGGTGACTAAATGACCCACCCATTAATCTGTGATTCCCTCGACCCTCGACGTCCTCGCGAAGTTCATTTTCCGCCAAAAGCTCTTCTTTACGTTATAAAGGGAAACCCCCCTTCAGGAAATTTTCTCGAAACGAATCGCACAAGTGAGCCACGATCCCCGTTGTTTAGTCCAGTAACAGCGACGAAAGCCCAGCACGTTTTAGCGTAGAATATGAATTTTTGACTGAAGGTAGATGGTTGCATACCGAAAGCAACACCAATAAAATGTTGCCCCTCAACTCGCCGCAACCCTAAGAAATAGGGGTTGAAAACTTAAAAATCGCCGTATATCGATGATTAATAGCCCGATCAAAAGACATAGGATTTTTTTTTATATTGCATAGTTCATTTGTTATTAACAATTATCTGAGGATTTTTAGGCAAATTTTTCACTTTCCAAAAATTTGCCTAAAAAATCGTCAGATAATTGTTAATAACAAATGAACTATGCAATATAAAAAAAATCCCACGTACTTCCATAGACAATGTATTTTTCCAGATATATTCAACATTTCAAGTGAATCGGTTGAAAATTGTCTGACTTATGTTTCCGGCCAACTTAAAAAATGCAGTTTTGAGATAAACGCTGCACAGCCGCCATTTTGAAATTAATCGCTTCAAATAAATGATTGTATACAGTCACTGATATGTATGATAAACACCCGTTTTGTAATCTCGATTTATTTTATAGTTTTTCTGGGAAAAAATCCCCTAAAAGCCTATTTTTTCGGCCTCTAGAGTGGCCCAAGGCCTTAAAACCTTAAAACGTTTTTTGATCGGGCTATTAATTATCGAGATACGGCGATTTTTAAGTTTCCAACCCTTATTTCTTAGGGTTGGGGCGAGTTGAGGGGCAACATTTTATGGGAGTTACTTTCAGTATGCAACCATCAACCCTCAATCAAAAATGCACATTCTACGCTAAAAAGAGATGTGTTTTCGTCTCTTTTACTGGACTAGTCGCTAGAACATTCTCGGTCGCGTTCTCCCTGAATCCGTAGCATTGTGTATGTCATCCGGCACGGATCCAACATAAACATCTGGTCGAATTTGGTCCGCGGGCTGTGTACGTGTGTACTCGAACACAAATGTAGAAATAGTCGCAACATACGCGGAGATCATATAGACCCCGAAGACGGGGGAGTCACGTCCGGCATCGAGCGCGTTGCGAATCGCCTGAATATTCGGAGAGTGTTTTCCAAATATAAGCTTGTACGCATACGTGTAGAGCTAGGGTATATGCATATGAAGTGTACAGCGAGACCGCGACGCTTACGATAGTACGAGGGGAAAATAATAAACACGATGCAACAAATTGATAATCCGGAAACCCCCGCGTCCCATAACCGTGCACATATTTTTGAACTAAATCTGTGGCCCGGCACTAAAAGAACTTTCCACGCTCGTTGTCGCGCCAAATGGGCCGCTATAAAAGCTTCGTCGGGCGAGGGGTGTAAGCTCCTCTCTCTCTCTCTCTCTTGGTGCGGGAGTGCAGAAAAGGGACGGCGCTCGGAACAACCCTCGGAAGGGCTCCTAGGCTCCGTCCTACTGAGCTACAATACCCTGCAGGGCACTCTCCCTCGCTTAAAAAAACTTGGCCTTTTTTTCAACTCGAGATTTTCTCGTGTAGGATCATTATGGTGACGTGATCGATCTATTTGTCTTTATCGGGAAATATATAATGCACGATGGAGAACAAAGGGACAGTGGTGGACGCGCTGGTGGTGTGATGATTTCCATTGCAACGTCGGCCGATGCTCGGATGGGTGATCGCTTACCATACCGAGCTGGGCGAGGTTTTGCCGAGCTTATGATGGTGGAGGCAACTGAAACTCCGTCAAACATAACCGCCCGTGTAGGGACCGGTTTTTCCCAGTTCCCCTGTGCCCTCGTGCACATGCGAAAGCAGAGCAGTAGGAACGAGGGGACGACGCTTGGGAAGTCGGAGGAACATTAGAATCAGGGGAGTGTAGGGAAGAAGTGAAGTTGGCATCGTGAAAGCCCAAAAGGGTGTACGAAGGAACAATGATAGTAATAATGAACACTTCGTTGACACACTTTGGCCACGATTTTGACACACTGAGTCAATTTGACACGAATAGTACTTTATCCACCTGCCATTGACAATCCTTCGGTCGGATTTTATTGAAAAAAGTGCGGTATACGCTTTAAGGCGTCTTCTCACCTTAGACGCTAAAAAAATACTATTTTTATGCATTTTTTTATAGGTTTATATTATAGCTATTGATATGAAAGTTGTTACACTTAATAAATACACTTTCGAAATACATTTGAAATTTTTATTTATTTTCATCTCTATTTATATCTCTATTTATTTATTTTTATCACTATTTCTAGACGAAAATGGTAGTTAAAAAAATGCCCTAAAAAATTGTAGGTCTGCGCTGTTGATGAAGTCTCGGAGATGGATAATTTGAATTAAAAAATGAAACGGTTTTAGATTCAGTATGTTGATGGATATAGTGCGTATCGTACGATTTTTGATATATGCAAAAATAACAAAAGGGCGGACGTTTTTTCGAAAAAAAAAAACAAAAAAAAACGTGTTTTTTCACCGTTTTTAGCAACAAAAATAGTAAATATCAGAAATTTAAAAAATCCTTGATAGGCGCTATAGCTATAGTTGGAAAGAATATGTGGTTAAAATTTCATAAGGATCAGTTCAGTAGTTTCGAATATTTTATCAACATGCCGTCGAATAACGTTGTTTCGAGAAAAACGCGTTTAAAGTTTTCACGGAGCAGATGGACATGCTCAGATAGTAAAGTAAAGGTCACACAAAAACACAGTTAGACTCCTTCGTGTTTATAAAATTTTAGTATGATACTTTTGGATATGTATACTTTCGAAAAATGTAATTGAAAAAAAAATATATTTTTCCGAAATTGTATAGTGAGAATATGCCTTAAGGTAGAACGAGCGCGCGCTCTTGATTTCTATAAATTTTGTTCAAATTTCCACCAGACATGGTTCATATCGTTATGCATTTTTGAGTGAAATTTCAGAACTATTCGACTATTTAGATTGGAAGATATTGGGTTTTTAAATTGCAACTTTCAACACTGCAGGGTCTGCATTGAACGAAAGTCAGGTCACATAATTTGCGTACCATTCTATTGTGTTTATAAATGTTGAACAAAAATTGTGTTTAGATAGCAAACTAATTAGGGAAAGAGTTAAAAAAAAAGTTTGGATTGCCTTTACTATTAAGTTTTGCTAAAAACGTTCGGTAAAGACAGAATAATTATCCGTAAAAAATATGTGTCCCCTATAATAAGAAGACATATGGCAATACTGCAGAACAGTATTGTTCAATATTTCGAGAAAAAAAAAATTATCGTGTTCCTGAAGTTATAAACTTTTACCATAAAAAAATATTTGAGTTATAAATATTAATATTTTACATTGCTTATGTTATCTTCATTAACAAATACAAGTGTTGGTTAATTCGTAACTAGTTAAAAACTCTGTTTGATTAAAAATTACTTCCCAATAAAAATTTGTGTTGCAGTATTATTTCAAATATGCCGCGCAAACTTACGCCATTGGATACGTGGAACGATGTAGTGTTGCTATGTGTCTTCTTTTTATAGGGGACAAATATTTTTTGCGAAAAATTATTCTGTCTAAATTTCGATGCAGACCCAGCAGTGTTAAAAGTTGCAACTTTAAAGCCCATTGTCTTCCAATCTAAATAATCAACTGTTCTGAAATTTCACTCGAACATGTATAATGATATGAACAATGTCTGGTTAAAATTTGAACAAAATCTATAGAAATCAAGAGCGCGCCCTCGTTCTACCGTAAGGCATTTTCTCACTATCAAATTTTCAAAAAATCGATTTTGTTTTAAATACATTCTTCGAAAGTATACATATCCAAAACTATCATACTAAAATTTCATGAAGATCGGAGGAGTCTAACTGTATTTTTGAGGCAGAACGAGCCTTAAACATTTTTTTATATGTCTGCGTAATTAAAAATCATAAAGTATCAAAACAAATCGTTTCAAAAAATTATTGCAAATTTTCAAATCGTGTACGAAGAAACAATCGTTGTAATAATGAACAGTTCGTTGACACGCTTAAATTAAGCCACAATTTTAACACACTGGGTCAATTCGATCCGGATGGTACTTTATCCACCTGCCATTAATAAACTATCGGTCGGTTTTTATAGAAAAAAATGAGGGATACACTTTAAACATTTTTTAATATGTCTGCATAATTTCAATTTTAACATATCTGCATAATTAATATTCAATATGTCTGCATATTTAATATGTCTGTAATAAAATTGTCTGTCTAAAAATGTCTGCATAATTAAAATTTAATATGTCTGCATAATTAAAATTTAATATGTCTGCATAATTTAAAAAATTAGGGATACACTTTAAACATTTTTTAATATGTCTGCATAACTAAAAATCGTAAAATATGAAAATAAATAATAAGCGTAAACAGCGCAGCCGATTTTTCTTCGCTGTCACGATAACTCTGTCCACCGTCACGTTGTCCATTTTCACAACTTCCAACTTACATCCGAACAACTCGAAATCTGGCACAGTTTCGATAGTAGCATGAATCAGCAACGAAACGCTACAACCGCAACGCAAGATTGCTGAAATTCTGTGCTGTTCTAGCTGCGCTGTTCGAATCGTTCCTGAGTTATGACATTGTTGGCACCCTCGCCTCATCCATTCGGACACTTTGTCGTCCCAATATTTTCCCGTCTATTTCGGATGTCCCGAATCCGCCGTAGCGAAGCATCCAAAACTTGATGTTTCAATGATCCAATCGACTGTGCGCAACCGAGAATCATCGCTCCACGTCTAAAAAACTGATGATCATCATTAATTAGAGCACTTGCAAAATCAACAACCAACCCAAAGCAGAGTCCACAATTCTGCAAGTTATCTTCATCTACACCGGCTTGTCCAAACTTTGTCAAGTTTGAGGATAT
The DNA here is from genome assembly GCA_963210295.1 of Ophion ellenae. Classification (NCBI taxonomy): domain Eukaryota; kingdom Metazoa; phylum Arthropoda; class Insecta; order Hymenoptera; family Ichneumonidae; genus Ophion; species Ophion ellenae. The sequence goes on along the minus strand of OY723391.1, from coordinate 37,960,887 downwards.
TCTCACCATGAGTGTGTTTGCCTGAGTGTGTCACGCGTCGCTTGTCGTCGAGTCGCAAACGAGACTTTGGCTGAGCTCCAAATCCAACGGGAACAAACGATTCTCCCACACACACACGCGAGGTGAAAAAGTGACGAAAAATGTAGCTTCCCAACTCGAGTACTACAACAGCGAGGTATTCCGGTAATCGTCGAAATTATGGAGCGACGCGTGATGGAGAAACGTGAGAAGAACGCCGTGGAAATTTGCGCTAAATATGTTTCATCGGTCAAGATTTCGTCACTGATAATTAATTCGTTCTGTCATTGTCATGGAATGATACGGAGGATAATACGTTGACGGGAGACGCGCAGCAAACCCGGAAGTCTCGGTAGATGAATTTCTGACAGCTGTTGTAGATACGTTTGTGGAGATAGGTGACAGGAGAACTTTAGTCCCGGTGGAGACTCACTAATACGTGTTACTTTTCGAGAGAAGTAAATTACCGGAGGTGAACGTATCCGGTAGACATTGCTGTTTCGCAGAGGTGTGAAGATTATTACTGGACTCCAGCGTACGCGGAGTGAAACGTATCAAGAGCTGATGTACGTCACGCTCGTATCGCATCAGCCTGATTGCAGCTAATATCGAATCATTAATTGTACCAACTATGAATATCCTATTGCAATGCCGTTTTCCACTTTCACCTCGTGCATTTCGTCCGCCGATTCGTCGGGGTTCCAGCACCTCTTCGTCGGAATTGTACAGTTTGGTTTTTTCCGACATAGGAGAACTCGGGGCAAGATGCGGGGTAAGATGAATCATAAGCCTGAATGAGTGTGAAAGTATCAACTGTGGCGGAAGCATGCGTCGCGAGTGAGAAAACAATATTGATTTTTTGACAAAACGATGTAGTTTTTGGTGAAGTTTAACATCGTTTCAGTTTATTTGAATTGTGGATATTGATTAGAGACAGGTAGATAAACATAATGAAAGTACTAATTATTAAGGGGTTACCCCTACTTGCGATTTTGAAAAAATCGTTTTTTTTATTGCATTTTTTTAAGTATAAGTATCTGAGAATATGTCCTGAAAATTTCAAGTCGATCCGAACAAAATTGACTGAGATATGAGCGTTGAAAGAGAAGAATCCGCGTTGAAAGAGAAACTTTGAACGCGTTTTTCTCAAAATGGCATTTCTGAAGTCGGTGACCAAGATTACTCGAACACTAATGAACCGATCTTCTTGAAATTTTGCAGGCTTATTTAATACATAAAAATGTAGTCTTTAATCGTTCGATTTTTTTTCGAAAAAAATGGCGTTTTTATAGCCAAAAAACGGTCGTTTTTTTCGTTAAAATCGAACCATTAACTTTGACTGTCCGCCATTTTGTGAAAAATGAATATTTTTTAAATCCCTTCGATTAAAGACTAGTTTATACTTATATTTGACTAAATCCATCCGCATTTTTTTCTTCAGATGATCCACTTCGCTGCAATGTTGGTCACCGCAAACCGTGTATATAAAAACATTATTTCATTGACGGCCATTTGCCACTAAACAATGTAATATTTTTCAATAAAAAAATTACTAAAAGTTCTTCAAAATGCGTTCTTTAAGATGGTATATTGATCGATTAAAAAAGTTTTGTAGTTTTCTTTAAAAAAATTCATGAAAAAGGCCTTTTTTGCGCTACAAGTGGGGGTAACGCCTTAATATAATACGAACGGTTTATCAGAAATTTTCAAGGTTATTGCGTGATTTTTTGTTAACTCGTTAAGGGGCTATACCAGTGTGAACGCTGAAAATTTGGGTGATTCTCGGGATATTTTTGGAAGAAAAGTACTCAATTAAATGTTTCGGAAAATTAAGAATATATTTGGCTATATTTGACCTATATTACATAATTTTTTCATAGAAAAATATTGAGATCCAAGCGACTTATGCGATGCCTTCGGAGGCGCGAAAAAAAGGTTCCTCCACTGCTGACATGATTCCGGCCGATTGAGTAGCTGAAACCGAAAAAGGAAAAAATGTCGTTAAACTGGAAGGTATTTTCTGTGCAATGACGTAGGATTTTCGAAAGCTATCAAAATCTAACAAAATGGCGTAGTTATGAAAAAAGTCTGTTTTCTTGCCTATAAAATGGTAGTTTTTTCAATGCCACATCGTCAATTTTCATCCAATCAAAAATATCCTCCGTCATTGTAGAGTAAATATATTCAAGAGTACTCAGTTCAAATTTAAAGGCAATCGGACAATTTCTTTTTGAGTTACAGTGTCAGCAAATTTGAAAAATCTCATTTCGAGAAAAACGCGTTTAAAGATTGAACCATCAATTTTTGCAAGATAAAATAATTAGAGATATGGCCTTGAAATTTCTACAGGATATTCTTGTGAGTATAAACTGCCGAAAAAGGCAAAAAAAATCGATTTTTTCAAATTGTCACACTGGTATAGCCCCATAACCGTCTAATGGGGCGAGACGAACACAACCTTTCGCAAACCCGGAATATTTTACAACGTACCACTATTTACGTTACAAAGGGTGCAATGGAACTAGTAAAGCATTTGGTTTCTCTTCAACCGGTGTTTCTACCAGGGGAAGAAAAAGAACTCACAAATGATGAAAATGATTTGGAAGCAAGATTATTCGGACTAATCTTACGGAACTCAGACGATTGGCTTATCAAAATTGACGGTATTGATAAGCCACAAATTGACGGTATTGAGAATGAAACCACTTTTTTATATGCGAAAGATGCCAATAACTCGTGGCCCATCATTATCCCAGCACTGTTTCACATCACCGCGCATACGGGGTAAGACGGGAAAAATAAAGGTTTGATTGAAAATATATATTGTATGGTACAAACAATAAAAGCTGATTTTTTTGTTCTAAAATTAAAAGATTAATAAATGTTGATTAGTTTAAAAAAGAATTAAAGCTTTCTCTCGCAGAGATCTCTAACTACCGAGGTAAACTCGAGGAGAAAAGATTGTACGAGGCGTTTAGAAATTAAGGGGGTTTAGTTGGTATTGGAGCGCAGCGAGGAAAGAAATCGTGCGAAGAAGGAAGGGATGTTTTGTGGGGTGGGAAGTGTATTAGCGTTGAGTAACGTTGAGGTAGCAATACTATTGGTAATGGTGGGGTACAGGGCAAGAGAGAGAGAGGGAGAGAGAGAGAGAGAGAGAGAGAGAGAGAGAGAGAGAGAGAGAGAGGGAGAAAGAGAGAGAGAGAGAGAACACTACATCAGTGAAACCTCTCGAACCTTGGTGTATTGTGGTTAATGAATCAGTAGTAGAACTAGGGGGGTTCTGGATAAAGTGTGGGTGAGGGGGGTGCGGGGAAGGGGGAGTCCGGGACGGGGGGCAAGGGGAGGGGTTTGATCATGTGGGGGGGGAAGTGTGTGGCGCGGAGTATGCGGTGAAGGGGAGGGGGTGAGGAGCCTATAGCAAGGGGAGGGAGGTGTCTGGCTGTCGCGCGAAGGTCTAGGGCCCGTTTGGGGAATTGGGGGAGGGGGATTTGCGGCTCGCGGAGAGAGGTTGGCGAGTGACGTCACGCGAGGGAAGAGGATGCCCAAAAACACGGGGGTTCATGGAGAGGGGATAACGGTTGTAGGCGCGGGTCAAGGGGGCACCGGCAGCCAGAGGACATTGTAGATGACGTGACAATTTTCTTGGGGGAGGTGGCGTTATTGATACAGGTGAATCGTTTCCAGACAATGGAGGAAAATTTCTCTCAAACATGTGGATATGCATGTGACAGCCAGCGTCTATGATACACTCTCGGCAACGTAAGGCAATTGTAATGCTAGTTGTCAAATGAGACTTTACAGATAAACTTTTTGGGGGAAGTGTGTGGTGGGGAGTATGCGGCGAAGGGGAGGGGGTGAGGAGCCTATAGCAAGGGGAGGGAGGTGTCTGGCTGTCGCGCGAAGGTCTAGGGCCCGTTTGGGGAATTGGGGGAGGGGGATTTGCGGCTCGCGGAGAGAGGTCGGCGTGTGACGTCACGCGGAGAAGAGGATGCCCAAAATCATGGGTCAATGCCCAAAAGCACGAGAGGATAACAGTTGTAGGTACGGGCCAAGGGGGCACCGGCAGCCAGGGGACGTTGTAGATGATGCGACAACTTTCTAAGGTGGTGTTATTGATACAGGTGAATCGTTTCCAGACAATGGAGGAAAATTTCTCTCAAACATGTGGATATGCATGTGAAAGCCAGCGTCTATGATACACTCTCGGCAACTTAATGCAATTTTACTGCTAGATGTCAAATGGGACTTTACCGATAAACTTTTTATGCAGTTATAGTAATGGAGGCCCTTATAAAATTACATGGCATTCGGTCTTGTATTCATTCCGAAAGATAACGTCGAGATGTTTGCATGTGCGAGTATGTATGCAGTGCACCCAGCCAAGAACCCGTGGGACTTGACGAAGAATGAGCTCGAACACGTTCCAAAGACCTTGCTCATAAAATATTGGAGTCGACACATTGGTATGCTGTGGGATCGTTTGCCGGAACATCATCGAAACGACAGTGAAATATTATCATATCTTCCATGCATGAAGCATTACAATACACCTGAGATGTTGGATCATATTGATGACCCCCCACCACCGCAACGGAATTGTGAAAAGTGTTGTGAGGGAGACAATACTATTCGTGAGAAAAAATAAACGTTCCTCGACGCATTTAAAGTTGTTTCGTCGATGAAAAATGGATTTCTCATGATCAGCAAAACGGCGGAATTTTTCCCAACGAAGAAGCTGTCTCAAGGTTCCATCGTGTTATCCAATCTCTGACATGAGGGCTGCCCACACCAAATTAGCAAAGCGTTACGTAGTAGACATCATGGACGAGTTCGCCGTTCTTTTACCAACACGGGTCATGAAGGCCTTCAATCACGGTCCAAAGATGTTCGAGAATATATTGAAAATGACTCGCAATGACGAACTATACATGAACTATTATGGCGGACAATACAGCAGCATCGCGTTCAATAAACAGTGAGCACACCATTGTGCTGGCCGGAAATGATGAGTTCAACGGCATCACCATCATCGGTCGCTAACATCGTTGAGTTTTCAACATGGTCACAACAATGTATAAAGGATAGCTTTCATCGAATATAAAAAATGTTCCCCGTAGCTGTTGGATGTAAGAATAAATACAATCGAAAACGATATATATCAAAATGTTTTTTTATTTAAAAATGTTCTTTTTTAAAAATCCTCCCCTCACGCAGCGCTTCGTATACACTCAACCAGCTTTTCAGCGATTTTACATTCGCATTGGCGCAATTGTATTTCATATTGATGAAATGATGGGGACATTCAAATAACTGGCCTGCAATCATGCATACGATCGAAGTTGCATGAATGGGACACCATCAACGAGACAAAAATTGCTCTAAGTCCGCACGATGACAAACGGCATATCATACCCGGAACCACGAAAACGCTACCATGGGGGCCTTATAGAATACAATCGTAGTATGCATTCTTGTGAATCGTAAATAATCTTGAAAAATAATTGTAGAAAGTTCTGTAAATAATCAGTCCTGTAAATATCGGGGTTTGCAATTAATCGTGTCGGTCTGTTATGTGTAATATATTGGTTTATAGATTTTTCAACTGAGAAACTGAAGAAGAGCTAATTGTAGTTTGGTGAATCACCTCATTTTTCCCACACCCTTCTGACACTCTTCTGTGTGAGAGGTAGAGAGAGAGAGAGAGAGAGAGAGAGAGAGAGAGAGGGAGAGAGAGAGAGAGAGAGAGAGAGAGAGAGAGAGAGAGAAAGAGAGAGAGAGAGAGAGAGAGAGAGAGGGTTTAAAGGATGAGAAGCAAAAGAGAAAGCTACCTAAGCTGGAAAACACTTGCTGCGGTGAAGAGAACGGTGGACGCTTTGTGAGAGAAAGACCAACCATTGTCATCTGGTAGGAGCAGAGAAAAAGAGAGCGAGAAAAGAGTCATCAATTTTAAAACATTTACATTGTTCGCTACAAATCAGATTTGCTTATCCAGCTATTGTGAGTGTTATCGAAACCCAGCCGCATTACTAACATTCGATTACCACGCTGCTGCAATACTTTTTCAATGAGATAAATTTCGGGATATTGAACTTTAAGTAGCTCCTGATCGTACAAATCACCTGCAATGGCTTCATCGTTATAGTCCGTCAGGTGAAATGCTACACACTTCGTGTTTTTCTCTCGATATATGGTAAATATTTCAGCTGTCTATTTCTGTGTGTAATCCTTTCAAAAAACACTCCAAAATTTACTGATTATCAACTCACATTATCGCAAAATTTTACTTTCATGATGATGCTTTTTTAATGGACACTTGTCAAAAGTACGTTGTAGCAGCTACTTCTCATTTTCAACGTTAACGCTCCTTGATTTCACCTGAGTTATGGTATAGTGTACATAATCATTATACCCGCCTACTATGTTGTAAAGAATATCGATCCATGTATAATCAGTACGTAGCCTAAATTGCATTCACACCTTATTTCTCAATGCACGATTGAGATGCTCGCAAAGTAATGCTTTTAGATTGGTATACGTTGAACATATGTGAATATTGACACCGCTGAACGAAACAGTGACCACAGATCTTCTTACATGCATTACTCAACGGTATTGAATCTATCGAATATTGGATTCCCAATAACTGAAGGTCAAATTATAAAAAAAAAAATATACAAAAAAATGGTGCTTCAACATAAGAAGAAGAAAAGCATATCAATTTGCTATACATACAAGATACCGAAGATAACAATGTATGACATATTACATAAATAAAGAACCTGTCAAGCCTCGTGAGCGCAGAACAGAGGCAACCATTAAAAAAATATATATATATGCCATCGGTGTGTGAAGTTAACATAATTACTATATCGTTATATGCGCTAGACGAATTAAACAACAATCCATTATTTCGCTGGTGTCTGCATTACTTTAGATCAAAGGATAAACTGCAATCACACGAGATCGATTGTGGAGCACTAAAGCACTGCCCCATCCGACTAACAAATAATACCAATATGTGGCACTAAATCATCAACTCCAGTTGGAAAGCACGGCATCCATTAATAGAAAATGCCTATTTGGAGTGTTTTTGACTAATGATAGGGAGAAAATGAGAGTGTGCAAAGACTGATGAGGAGAACGTAGCCGAGGATATGTATCAATAGCATGAAGTATTTAGTATTGATAACCACATCTGCTTTTCATATAACGAATCGCTATCATAGTATCAATCACGTCACAGCGCTGATTCCATATCATGGTTTGTGGTAGAACTGGAAAAACTAGTGCTGTGCATAAGATACATTTTCTACGAAAATTAATGCTCATCATGAGTTAATTCCAATACGTTCACGCTATGGCAATAATTGTGCATTCAGTCATCATCAACCAATAGAGGTAGAAGTTGAATTACTCAAGATACAATCGCGTATGCCCCACATAATATTAGATGAGATCACTAATGTATCATTACTTTGAACATTGGAAAGTGGGCGATACTTGAATATGAGTTTTCACTCTTAGGATCTATACGAATGTCGACCGCTTCAAAGCACAACGAAGCATTCATGGACCGTAAAAGCTGCCTCCCAACTAGAGAAACCAATAGACGTAATTGGTGCGGCACAGACTGGTAAAAAAGATAATATATGGCAAAGGACATTATATTATTCATCGACTGCAAACTCACAAGGGTTAAACTTTATCTCAATTCAGCATTCTTTTCTCAGGAGGACTCGCATTTAGACTTCAAAAAAGTTTCGGCATTTTGTTCAATATGTACTCGCGATTTCGTAAATACCATTACGACTGCAATAGTGATCGCTCTTTACTGACCATCGCCATGTCTTAATGTAACGGCCCTCTCGCAGATAATGATTGATCGCATCAGAACGAGCCTGTAAAAAATGCTGCCATAGATGTATGAATAGAGTTTAAATGCAAAGAAGATTCACCACCGAATACGACTGCTTATTGTTTTAATCTTACACGATCGCGTTGTTGGATATTGTTCATTGACCGATATTATGAGTAAAATTGTATAGATCAGCAAAATTCCGAGAGATACGAAGCATTATGATTGATTCGCAATGGTCTAAAGTGGGCCTATGGAAACATTCCATATAGCGTGACTGAAGGTTTAATAACAGCTGCAGTTGAAGGTTCAACGGAAGACGACATGTGTCCAATCGTATATGTTAAGGGTTATGAAAAACGAAAATGGCTAGCTGATATACTAAATATGAAAAATGAGCTATTTATTGAGTCGTTGAATATAGACTTTGACGATATGGATGTCTCAAGTAAATTAGATGGAAGTTCTACTCTACGATCTGAAAAGCATACAAACAATTGTGCCCTACAAAATGTATTTAAAATCTTTAATTGGTGGTTGAATCATAAAGATTCGTGCAAATAAAAGAAATGTAACATTATGTACTTTATATTCTCCTCACCCCGTACTTAGTTATGTCAGCATCATCTGATATCGGATTGTGCACCTGAATAAAATATTATTTTCGAATGTGAAACTCATTTTTTTTGTATGGAATTTGATTGAAAATAAAGTAATATAATCGCTCAATGATGATCGAATACATTCATCGGTATACGTTCGATAGATTTTTGGTGAACCGTTTGTTGAAAGTTTGCGAGGCATTTGAAAGTTTTCGACAGTCGTTCGTAAGACGTTCCAGAGACTTCCGAAGACATTCATAAGACGTTCGAAGACATTCAAGAGACGTTCTAAAACATTCATAACACGTTAAAGACATGCATGAGAGGTTCAAAGAGTTTCAAAAGATTTCTACGACGTTCATGAGACGTTTGAAGGTGTTCGTGAGACGTTCAAGAGACTTTCGAAAACGTTCATAAGACGTTTGAAGACATTCATGAGAGGTTTGAAGACGTTCAAGAGATCTGTGAGAATATCCATAATATGTTGGAAGACATCGATGAGGGGTTCGAAGACGTTTAAGAGACATTCAAAGACATTCACGAGTAATTTGAAGACATTCAAAAACGTTCGAAAACGTTCATAAGACGTTTGAAGACATTCATGAGAGGTTCGAAGACGTTCAAGAGATCTGTGAGAATATCCATAATATGTTGGAAGACATCGATGAGGGGTTCGAAGACGTTTAAGAGACATTCAAAGACATTCACGAGTAATTTGAAGACATTCAAAGACGTTCGTATTCGTTTAAGAGACTTTTGACGACATTCATAATACGTTTGAAGACATTCATAGGGGGTTCGAAGACGCTTAGGAGAGACTTTCAAAGACATTAACGAGGGGTTTGTCCGAAGACATTCATAAGACGTTTGACAACAGTCAAGAGACGTTCGAAAACATTCATAAGGTGTTTGAAGACATGCATGAGGGGTTCGAAGAGTTTCAAGAGACTTTCTACGACGCTCATGAGACGTTTGAAGATGTTCGTGAGACATTCAAGAGACTTTCGAATACGTTCATAAGACGTTTGACGACATTCAAAAGATCTTTTGACGTCATTCAAAAGATCTTTGACGATATTCATAATAGGTTTGAAGACATCGATGAGTGGTTCGATGACGTTTTAGCGACTTTCGAAACATTCACGAGGGGTTTGAAGACTTTCAAGAAACTTTCGAATATGTTCAAGAGACTTTCGACGACATTCACAATACGTTTGAATACATTCATGAGGGGTTCGAAGACATTTCAGAGACTTTCGACGACATTCATAATACGTTTGAAGCCATTCATGAAGGGTTCGAAGACGCTTAAGAGACTTTCAAAGGCATTCACGAGAGGTGCGAAGACGTTCAGAGACTTTCGAAGACATTCAAGAGATCTTTGACAATATTCATATTACGTTTGAAGACATCGACGAGGGGTTCGATGACGTTTTAGAGACTTTCAAAGACATTCACGAGGGGTTTGAAGACGTTCAAGAAACTTTCGAATATGTTCAAGAGACTTTCGACGACATTCATAATACGATCTGAGGCGACATCCATAAACCGAAGACTTTCACGGCGTTTAAGTTTCGCTCTAATTGTTTGGGTTTGTTTAGGATTTTCACAGTTTTGGTGAAATGTGAAAATCGACTTTTTTGGTGAAAATCCTAAACAAACCCAAACAATTAGAGCGAAACTTAAACGCCGTGAAAGTCTTCGGTTTATGGATGTCGCCTCAGATCGTATTATGAATGTCGTCGAAAGTCTCTTGAACATATTCGAAAGTTTCTTGAACGTCTTCAAACCCCTCGTGAATGTCTTTGAAAGTCTCTAAAACGTCATCGAACCCCTCGTCGATGTCTTCAAACGTAATATGAATATTGTCAAAGATCTCTTGAATGTCTTCGAAAGTCTCTGAACGTCTTCGCACCTCTCGTGAATGCCTTTGAAAGTCTCTTAAGCGTCTTCGAACCCTTCATGAATGGCTTCAAACGTATTATGAATGTCGTCGAAAGTCTCTGAAATGTCTTCGAACCCCTCATGAATGTATTCAAACGTATTGTGAATGTCGTCGAAAGTCTCTTGAACATATTCGAAAGTTTCTTGAAAGTCTTCAAACCCCTCGTGAATGTTTCGAAAGTCGCTAAAACGTCATCGAACCACTCATCGATGTCTTCAAACCTATTATGAATATCGTCAAAGATCTTTTGAATGACGTCAAAAGATCTTTTGAATGTCGTCAAACGTCTTATGAACGTATTCGAAAGTCTCTTGAATGTCTCACGAACATCTTCAAACGTCTCATGAGCGTCGTAGAAAGTCTCTTGAAACTCTTCGAACCCCTCATGCATGTCTTCAAACACCTTATGAATGTTTTCGAACGTCTCTTGACTGTTGTCAAACGTCTTATGAATGTCTTCGGACAAACCCCTCGTTAATGTCTTTGAAAGTCTCTCCTAAGCGTCTTCGAACCCCCCATGAATGTCTTCAAACGTATTATGAATGTCGTCAAAAGTCTCTTAAACGAATACGAACGTCTTTGAATGTCTTAAAATTACTCGTGAATGTCTTTGAATGTCTCTTAAACGTCTTCGAACCCCTCATCGATGTCTTCCAACATATTATGGATATTCTCACAGATCTCTTGAACGTCTTCGAACCTCTCATGAATGTCTTCAAACGTCTTATGAACGTTTTCGAACGTTTTTGAATGTCTTCAAATTACTCGTGAATGTCTTTGAATGTCTCTTAAACGTCTTCGAACCCCTCATCGATGTCTTCCAACATATTATGGATATTCTCACAGATCTCTTGAACGTCTTCAAACCTCTCATGAATATCTTCAAACGTCTTATGAACGTTTTCGAAAGTCTCTTGAACATCTCACGAACACCTTCAAACGTCTCATGAACGTCGTAGAAATCTTTTGAAACTCTTTGAACCTCTCATGCATGTCTTTAACGTGTTATGAATGTTTTAGAACGTCTCTTGAATGTCTTCGAACGTCTTATGAATGTCTTCGGAAGTCTCTGGAACGTCTTACGAACGACTGTCGAAAACTTTCAAATGCCTCGCAAACTTTCAACAAACGGTTCACCAAAAATCTATCGAACGTATACCGATGAATGTATTCGATCATCATTGAGCGATTATATTACTTTATTTTCAATCAAATTCCATACAAAAAAAAATGAGTTTCACATTCGAAAATAATATTTTATTCAGGTGCACAATCCGATATCAGATGATGCTGACATAACTAAGTACGGGGTGAGGAGAATATAAAGTACATAATGTTACATTTCTTTTATTTGCACGAATCTTTATGATTCAACCACCAATTAAAGATTTTAAATACATTTTGTAGGGCACAATTGTTTGTATGCTTTTCAGATCGTAGAGTAGAACTTCCATCTAATTTACTTGAGACATCCATATCGTCAAAGTCTATATTCAACGACTCAATAGATAGCTCATTTTTCATATTTAGTATATCAGCTAGCCATTTTCGTTTTTCATAACCCTTAACATATACGATTGGACACATGTCGTCTTCCGTTGAACCTTCAACTGCAGCTGTTATTAAACCTTCAGTCACGCTATATGGAATGTTTCCATAGGCCCACTTTAGACCATTGCGAATCAATCATAATGCTTCGTATCTCTCGGAATTTTGCTGATCTATACAATTTTACTCATAATATCGGTCAATGAACAATATCCAACAACGCGATCGTGTAAGATTAAAACAATAAGCAGTCGTATTCGGTGGTGAATCTTCTTTGCATTTAAACTCTATTCATACATCTATGGCAGCATTTTTTACAGGCTCGTTCTGATGCGATCAATCATTATCTGCGAGAGGGCCGTTACATTAAGACATGGCGATGGTCAGTAAAGAGCGATCACTATTGCAGTCGTAATGGTATTTACGAAATCGCGAGTACATATTGAACAAAATGCCGAAACTTTTTTGAAGTCTAAATGCGAGTCCTCCTGAGAAAAGAATGCTGAATTGAGATAAAGTTTAACCCTTGTGAGTTTGCAGTCGATGAATAATATAATGTCCTTTGCCATATATTATCTTTTTTACCAGTCTGTGCCGCACCAATTACGTCTATTGGTTTCTCTAGTTGGGAGGCAGCTTTTACGGTCCATGAATGCTTCGTTGTGCTTTGAAGCGGTCGACATTCGTATAGATCCTAAGAGTGAAAACTCATATTCAAGTATCGCCCACTTTCCAATGTTCAAAGTAATGATACATTAGTGATCTCATCTAATATTATGTGGGGCATACGCCATTGTATCTTGAGTAATTCAACTTCTACCTCTATTGGTTGATGATGACTGAATGCACAATTATTGCCATAGCGTGAACGTATTGGAATTAACTCATGACGAGCATTAATTTTCGTAGAAAATGTATCTTATGCACAGCACTAGTTTTTCCAGTTCTACCACAAACCATGATATGGAATCAGCGCTGTGACGTGATTGATACTATGATAGCGATTCGTTATATGAAAAGCACATGTGGTTATCAATACTAAATACTTCATGCTATTGATACATATCCTCGGCTACGTTCTCCTCATCAGTCTTTGCACACTCTCATTTTCTCCCTATCATTAGTCAAAAACACTCCAAATAGGCATTTTCTATTAATGGATGTCGTGCTTTCCAACTGGAGTTGATGATTTAGTGCCACATATTGGTATTATTTGTTAGTCGGATGGGGCAGTGCTTTAGTGCTCCACAATCGATCTCGTGTGATTGCAGTTTATCCTTTGATCTAAAGTAATGCAGACACCAGCGAAATAATGGATTGTTGTTTAATTCGTCTAGCGCATATAACGATATAGTAATTATGTTAACTTCACACACCGATGGCATATATATATATTTTTAATAGTTGCCTCTGTTCTGCGCTCACGAGGCTTGACAGGTTCTTTATTTATGTAATATGTCATACATTGTTATCTTCGGTATCTTGTATGTATAGCAAATTGATATGCTTTTCTTCTTCTTATGTTGAAGCACCATTTTTTTGTATATTTTTTTTTTTATAATTTGACCTTCAGTTATTGGGAATCCAATATTCGATAGATTCAATACCGTTGAGTAATGCATGTAAGAAGATCTGTGGTCACTGTTTCGTTCAGCTGTGTCAATATTCTCATATGTTCAACGTATACCAATCTAAAAGCATTACTTTGCGAGCATCTCAATCGTGCATTGAGAAATAAGGTGTGAATGCCATTTAGGCTACGTACTGATTATACATGGATCGATATTCTTTACAACATAGTAGGCGGGTATAATGATTATGTACACTATACCATAACTCAGGTGAAATCAAGGATTGTTAACGTTGAAAATGAGAAGTAGCTGCTACAACGTACTTTTGACAAGTGTCCATTAAAAAAGCATCATCATGAAAGTAAAATTTTGCGATAATGTGAGTTGATAATCAGTAAATTTTGGAGTGTTTTTTGAAAGGATTACACACAGAAATAGACAGCTGAAATATTTACCATATATCGAGAGAAAAACACGAAGTGTGTAGCATTTCACCTGACGGACTATAACGATGAAGCCATTGCAGGTGATTTGTACGATCAGGAGCTACTTAAAGTTCAATATCCCGAAATTTATCTCATTGAAAAAGTATTGCAGCAGCGTGGTAATCGAATGTTAGTAATGCGGCTGGGTTTCGATAACACTCACAATAGCTGGATAAGCAAATCTGATTTGTAGCGAACAATGTAAATGTTTTAAAATTGATGACTCTTTTCTCGCTCTCTTTTGCTCTGCTCCTACCAGATGACAATGGTTGGTCTTTCTCTCACAAAGCGTCCACCGTTCTCTTCACCGCAGCAAGTGTTTTCCAGCTTAGGTAGCTTTCTCTTTTGCTTCTCATCCTTTAAACCCTCTCTCTCTCTCTCTCTCTCTCTCTCTTTCTCTCTCTCTCTCTCTCTCTCTCTCTCTCTCTCTCTCTCTCTCTCTCTCTCTCTACCTCTCACACAGAAGAGTGTCAGAAGGGTGTGGGAAAAATGAGGTGATTCACCAAACTACAATTAGCTCTTCTTCAGTTTCTCAGTTGAAAAATCTATAAACCAATATATTACACATAACAGACCGACACGATTAATTGCAAACCCCGATATTTACAGGACTGATTATTTACAGAACTTTCTACAATTATTTTTCAAGATTATTTACGATTCACAAGAATGCATACTACGATTGTATTCTATAAGGCCCCCATGGTAGCGTTTTCGTGGTTCCGGGTATGATATGCCGTTTGTCATCGTGCGGACTTAGAGCAATTTTTGTCTCGTTGATGGTGTCCCATTCATGCAACTTCGATCGTATGCATGATTGCAGGCCAGTTATTTGAATGTCCCCATCATTTCATCAATATGAAATACAATTGCGCCAATGCGAATGTAAAATCGCTGAAAAGCTGGTTGAGTGTATACGAAGCGCTGCGTGAGGGGAGGATTTTTAAAAAAGAACATTTTTAAATAAAAAAACATTTTGATATATATCGTTTTCGATTGTATTTATTCTTACATCCAACAGCTACGGGGAACATTTTTTATATTCGATGAAAGCTATCCTTTATACATTGTTGTGACCATGTTGAAAACTCAACGATGTTAGCGACCGATGATGGTGATGCCGTTGAACTCATCATTTCCGGCCAGCACAATGGTGTGCTCACTGTTTATTGAACGCGATGCTGCTGTATTGTCCGCCATAATAGTTCATGTATAGTTCGTCATTGCGAGTCATTTCCAATATATTCTCGAACATCTTTGGACCGTGATTGAAGGCCTTCATGACCCGTGTTGGTAAAAGAACGGCGAACTCGTCCATGATGTCTACTACGTAACGCTTTGCTAATTTGGTGTGGGCAGCCCTCATGTCAGAGATTGGATAACACGATGGAACCTTGAGACAGCTTCTTCGTTGGGAAAAATTCCGCCGTTTTGCTGATCATGAGAAATCCATTTTTCATCGACGAAACAACTTTAAATGCGTCGAGGAACGTTTATTTTTTCTCACGAATAGTATTGTCTCCCTCACAACACTTTTCACAATTCCGTTGCGGTGGTGGGGGGTCATCAATATGATCCAACATCTCAGGTGTATTGTAATGCTTCATGCATGGAAGATATGATAATATTTCACTGTCGTTTCGATGATGTTCCGGCAAACGATCCCACAGCATACCAATGTGTCGACTCCAATATTTTATGAGCAAGGTCTTTGGAACGTGTTCGAGCTCATTCTTCGTCAAGTCCCACGGGTTCTTGGCTGGGTGCACTGCATACATACTCGCACATGCAAACATCTCGACGTTATCTTTCGGAATGAATACAAGACCGAATGCCATGTAATTTTATAAGGGCCTCCATTACTATAACTGCATAAAAAGTTTATCGGTAAAGTCCCATTTGACATCTAGCAGTAAAATTGCATTAAGTTGCCGAGAGTGTATCATAGACGCTGGCTTTCACATGCATATCCACATGTTTGAGAGAAATTTTCCTCCATTGTCTGGAAACGATTCACCTGTATCAATAACACCACCTTAGAAAGTTGTCGCATCATCTACAACGTCCCCTGGCTGCCGGTGCCCCCTTGGCCCGTACCTACAACTGTTATCCTCTCGTGCTTTTGGGCATTGACCCATGATTTTGGGCATCCTCTTCTCCGCGTGACGTCACACGCCGACCTCTCTCCGCGAGCCGCAAATCCCCCTCCCCCAATTCCCCAAACGGGCCCTAGACCTTCGCGCGACAGCCAGACACCTCCCTCCCCTTGCTATAGGCTCCTCACCCCCTCCCCTTCGCCGCATACTCCCCACCACACACTTCCCCCAAAAAGTTTATCTGTAAAGTCTCATTTGACAACTAGCATTACAATTGCCTTACGTTGCCGAGAGTGTATCATAGACGCTGGCTGTCACATGCATATCCACATGTTTGAGAGAAATTTTCCTCCATTGTCTGGAAACGATTCACCTGTATCAATAACGCCACCTCCCCCAAGAAAATTGTCACGTCATCTACAATGTCCTCTGGCTGCCGGTGCCCCCTTGACCCGCGCCTACAACCGTTATCCCCTCTCCATGAACCCCCGTGTTTTTGGGCATCCTCTTCCCTCGCGTGACGTCACTCACCAACCTCTCTCCGCGAGCCGCAAATCCCCCTCCCCCAATTCCCCAAACGGGCCCTAGACCTTCGCGCGACAGCCAGACACCTCCCTCCCCTTGCTATAGGCTCCTCACCCCCTCCCCTTCACCGCATACTCCGCGCCACACACTTCCCCCACCACATGATCAAACCCCTCCCCTTACCCCCCGTCCCGGACTCCCGCGGGGAAGGCGCACCCCCCTCACCCACACTTTATCCAGAACCCCCCTAGTTCTACTACTTGAATCGTTCGAGTCTCTGCGGGACTGTTTATAAACCGTTTAAACGACTGCACTGCGCGAGTGGCGAGAGTGAACGATGAATATAGAACGTGTATAGAACGAGCGAGACGCGGGCGTGAAACGATGAGAGATTGAGAGAGAGAGCGAGAGAGAGCGAGAGGGGAAGAAAAATCGAGGGCGGAAAGGGTACAGCGAGGAAACGAAATGATGAAAGAACGAAAGGTACGCTGTGTAGAGCGAGAGAAATATATGGAGGGTAAGGGAAATGATGGATGAGCGTAGGTAGGTCGCGCGAAACACTCGCCCTTTTCGGCAACCGCTAACAATTACATTATTTATGAATATTATTAACATACATTTTCAGTGCTAGCGGCGAAGAAAAAGCTGGTTCGTATCACTGGTCAGTCTCTTCGATCGATTGCATTTCCGAAAATGCACTGATATATATATACAGGGTGGCCTCTTATGAATGGATAATCCTGCACCTTTTGATAGGTCAACTCCTGTCCTACTATATCCTGGAATTTCAGTTTGGTAAAAGCTTCACGGTTTGCGAGATACAAATAATCTGCTTTTGGTTTTTCGCATGCCATTTCTACAAATGATAACTTTTTTACGCGGTTTGAAAAAAATAGTGTTGGTTCTTTGTTTTATCTAGAAAAGTTTTCTTTTCAACCTTAAATGTCGAGGAAATTTTATGAAAAAAAGATCTTATGCAGAATTTTCATACAAAGCAATTCAAACGTCTGACTTTGAAAGCATCAGCATGCGAAAAAAACACTAACTTTTGCATGGAAATTTCAAGGATTAAAAATAAATCTTTAGTTATTTTTATACTACCTTCGCTCCAACGAACGAAAAAAAAATCACAAAAAATTTTTGAAACATGTATCACCTACACACACACACACATGTGAGTGTGTGTATGTGTATGTATATGTATATATGTTTGTCTAGGTAATATATGTTGCGACATATATATATATATATTTCGTCCCTTGGAGCTTTCATATATGACCTAATTTATATATTACCTACACAAAAATATATAGATATATGTTTGTGTAGACGATATATAAATGTCCAGAATATGTTTCTTGACTTTTTTTAGATATATATATTTTACAATATGAATAATACATCAAAATATTTAAATTATATTCTTCTTTATATATATATATATATATATATATATATATATATATATATATATATATATATATATACACACACACACACACACACACACACACACACACACACACACACACACACACACACACACACACACACACACACAGTCGAACCTCGATATATAAATATATATAATTATATTCTTAATAAATATTTAAAATATAATATTATACTTAAAATATTTAAATTATATTCTATTCGACTGTATATATATATATACAGTCGAACCTCGATATAACCTCGAAAATTTGTCTATACCCTTCCGATAAACACCCGAAACCTTTATACAACAACATAATAATATACATTGTGCCCTAATTGCTAATTGCTTGTAAAAATGGCTCTAATTTGAACCTTGCTTTCTTTAAAAAAATATCCCTATATTTACACCACTGATTTTTTTTAAAGATCATTTTAAACAACATGATCTCGATATAACAAAAACTCGGTATAACGAACTCCCCTAGAGATTCGTTATATCGAGGCTCGACTGTACATAAATACATGTCAAAGGAAAAACATTGATCGTCAAGTCCCATCTACCTCAAAGAACTATTCCGACTAGGGCGACTATTTTACCGCGCTACCCTTAAACGACGATTTGAATATTTGATTACCGATATCTGGTCGTCCTTCAACTTACCCTTCCATCGAAATCGACAACTCCGTATATGCATGAGCGATGGATCAATAATTCACGCTCGGATCTGCTCTCTGTTCGATTATAACTAAAGATTACTTCGTCCACACCAGTAACCAGTCTTTTCGCATACGCGAAAAAAAAATGACAATTGTAGGGAAGTCGTGAACGGGTAGCAAAAAAAAACATCACGAATCCTGGTCGCCCATAGTGGCGTCTGTACGGAAGTTTCAACGGGGGCTGTTTTTTCGTTGCCGTTACGACTGGCTCGCTCGCGAAACGGATGGGAGAAAGGTTAAGCTGCGACGGGTTCTCCTCACGGTGTGTCTTTCTTTATATTAAAAATGAACTGTCGCTTCCAGCGAGAGTCAACGGCGAACGGGTATTTGAGTGTACTGCCGCATTTTATTTGATAAATCGCGCGAACGCGGAAGCGGGCGTCGGAAAGCTCGACGCGAGGTTCAGACTGTATCGGAGACGGATCCTTCGTCAGGCCAGACTCGGCCCATCTACAATGGACCAAACGCGCCCCGAGAACCATGGTCATCTGAATTTCTAATGCATTATTTTTACCCGCCATTTTTACCCCGCGAGTAGCCGGCTATACGTACGGACGCGTCCGCATACCGAGAGGGTGACTCTCACTTCCGGTCGGGTCCTTGCCGCAACGGCGTGGCAAGGGGTGGACAACGTTGTGGAAAATAAAACAGATACGCTGATTTATATATACGTATGAGGATATGCGCACGACGCGATCTTACGATACGGACAATTGATAATGAAACGATGAAAATAAAAAATGAAATTATCGATGTTTTAGGGTACAGACGGTGCTCGTGCTTACGGCATGTTAGGTTCTCGAAATATGCGACGTGAATCGAAACGACGTAGCAAAGAGCACTTTATAAACTTTTACTTCTGGAAAATTATTTTTGATAATACACTTTGTACTTTTCGTTTAAATTAAGCTTTGGTCATTTAGGAACATTCTTTTAAGGCCTTAGGCCACTGTAACGCGTATAAAATCATGTGCGAATTTGACAATTTTTTTTCGTATGAAAAAGTGATTCACTCATAAAATTAATTACACATCTATTTAGTATGAATATCAAGCTGTTAGCATTTTTTTTCGATGTACAAAATGCCCGACTACTAATATTTTCTTTTATCTTTTTTTAGGCGCTCCGCGACGTGACATTTGGCATCCACAATTTTTTACCTAGCACAAAAAACAAAAATTCTCGTCAATCTACATTAGAATACCTAGAGAAGTACGTACGGAATTTGAAAAATATTGTTTTATTCAAAAGTTGTAGGTATTCGAACTTAAGAAATGAATTTTCAGTGAAAAATTTCGTTATAACTGCTCATAAAATGAAAAGTTTTCGATTAATCAGAAATTCCGTACGTACTTCTTTGCGAAATGCAATTAGGAACACAACTTTCTAATTTGAAGTAAATCGAGTGAAAATTGTCGAAGTTATTTGTCACGCCAATTGGAAAAAAGCTGTCGAGAAGTTTCGAGTAGTCGGCCATTTTGTATATCGAAAAAAAAAATTCTGACAGGATGATATTCATACTAAATAGATTTGTAATTATCTTTATGAGTGAATCACTTTTTCATACGAAAAAAAATTGTTAAATTCGCACATGATTTTATACCCGTTACTCTCGCCTAACCCCTTAACGAAACGAGTTTTGTCCAACACCTTGACATGACATATGCCGCTGACAGGTTATGTAGTGCACAAGAAAAAATTAAACAATTAAAAGCACTGCGTACTCTTTGGTAGCGCGCACTCTTTGGTGGCTCTACCCTACGCCGAAATCATGTTTTCCATACATTTCCATATAAAATCAAGGACTAACGTTCTACATCGACTTTTAATATAATTGATAAAACTGCATTTTAAATCATATAATCATATTTCATTATAAAGAATAAGTATCTTACAAACGTATAAAGTTTGTAATAACTATACATACATTTATAACAAATTTCATAATTATGTATTTTTTGTATTGTGTAGGGGAATTGGGCTTAAGATGACATACTTTTTCTTTTACAATAAAGGTTTAAATAAATGACGCCCTTTGAATGTAAAGTCAACCGTATATTCATAAAAGTTTATTATCATCACTGACCTATCAGGGAATGCAGATTTTGATTATTTGTTGTGACAAAAAGCTCTGGAGTTGGAATATCCGTTGTGCAGTTTCTGTGAAGTAAAATGACCCTAGATTATGAATAAATTAGTTCACCTAGAAAAAATCTCACCTGACGGGCATGTTTGGCACGTAATAACGTGGTCAATTTTTTTGCATTTCAAAATTACAAAAATATTTGCTACGTAAAAGCTCACATTTACTGACTGCTATACTAGATTATGCTACCAGCGACATCTATAGGCCACCATGGAACGTCATCGTTACTCTTACACTGAGAAAAAAACCAATTGAATCAAAAAAATATATTGATTGATCCAAATAAATGTGCTGCTGCGGAGTGCCACCGATATATGAGATTGTTGCAATACTATTAAATATTGGAAGATGTGATTGATTTAAATAACATATTGTTTATTTGAAAAAGCTCTTCTGTTCTCTGAATATCTACATTATCCTTAAAATAAAATTATATTCTATTGACATCATTCTATATACAATCCGTAGATGTATTGGATGAAATAATTAAGCGGTTGCTCCAAACATTTTTTTCATTTCGTACAAATATATAATCAATAGAATTAATTATTTCTTTACTACATCGAAACGAATATGCCATGGGACGTAAATTTTTCAATTTGTTTTAAATCTTGAATAAGACGTGAGCATTAGAATGATCATCCACGATAATAGTGGAGAGAATATCAGATATTCAACTGATTAAAACCGATACTACACTTTGATCTTAGCCACAGGCCAAGAAGCGATACTCTTTAGAGTTTCTCCAGCGTTTAAGTAGGTTTTCGGTTCGCGCTACGCTTACGAGAAGCGAGCGCGCGTGCGGCTTCTAGCGGTTACTCCGAGAACTACGGGTTTCCTCACACCTATCATTTCGGTGGCACTCGGTCATGATTTGCTTGAATTTTTTCAACCAAATGTGCAAGAAACAAATTTTACTTTCGCATCATTTTTTAACCAATTCAGACATTTGCTTAATATTTTTCAATCAAAATAAAATATTAATATTTTAACGCTTAATGTACTTAAAAGTCAATATCAGATATGGTGAAAACAATAAAATAACATATTTACTCAATAGAAATTTCATTTGAATCAAACGAGCGAAATTCAATTTTTCTTGTGTACTCGAATCAACGATATTCATGTTATGAATTGAAACGCTTTTTTCGTTCGTTGCAGAAATTGCATTCAAAACTATATAATTTGTTCGCGATAATTTTTTAGATAGTTTTAATAATATATTGTTCTCGGCTAACAGTATATCTTATGAATGAAAAAAAACATTCAATTTGTTTGGACTAAAAAACATTCGTTTTGTTTGGACTAATAAATCCGATTATTTTATTCCGATAAATCCGATTATTATATTATTTACACCAACAATTTTACAGTTGAATCAACGAAATTTCATTCAATAACACCAATGATATTGGATCAATATTTTTTTGTTTTCCGTGTATAGCGCTAATATTTGAAAAGATATTAAGGGTGTCTCGTCTCATCTGACTTTGCCATCTCGAGCATACCTCGAGATTGTGACTTTCACTGTCACAAATATATAAAATTTGCATATCATCCAAATTGAAAAAATTGCACGAAGCTGACGTAACTCGAAAAAATTGATGCTTTATTGAGGAACAGTGTCAAAACGTTACTTTACGTAACACGAGGCCTGCCTGTGTTTGGAAATGATGAAATATCTTTGCAACAGGCAGGTCCTGCAATGATCGTTTTCGATTATTCGGCAAAAGCTTCGTAGGAACTTCACACATACGTATGCGGTTTTGATTCGATGTTTGTTCTCTTTATTTCTTCGCACTAGTTCACAGAGCCCACTGTAATGGGCCTCACAAGACGATCGGGGAGAAAGAAAAAAAGTTCGTACGTACGTCTAAAGCCGCGGAGAAAAGCGTATATGAAATCCTCTTCTCTGTAGCTCTTGGTTTTGCGCGTGTACGTATGTATTTATACATAAGCCTCTGTTTAGCTTTGTGATGCAAACTGGCCAGTCATCGGGGCGATCAAAGAGCCAGCCGCGAAATACAATCAGACGGAAGCGCGAGCGCGCTTTATCTTTCACTCTCTCCCTTGCTCTCTCTTCCCCTCTCTCTCTCACGCTCTCTCTCTCTCTCTCTCTCTCTCTCTCTCTCTCTCTCTCTCTCTCTCTCTCTCTCTCTCTCTCTCTCTCTCTCTCGCCTGCCCGCACTTGCGTGTGTAAGAAATCTTTTGAATCGCTCTTTGCCGTCTCTCCGATATTCCTTTTCATCGGACATGGGGAATCCTCGCGTGGTTCCTGATGTCTTCAGGCATTGACACCGTTTGGAACTACCGAATCACGGGACAAGAATTTTTTAACCCAAATTACCCATTCCCACATTTCTCTCTCGGACAAGCGTTTCCCTTTTTGGGCAAAACTTCTTCCTTCGTACGGGGGATATTTTGAATAGCCGCAACTTGGCTCTTGATTCAACACCCCCCCTTTTTGACAGATCGAACATTGTCTCTCCCGGATTGCACTTGGTAAAAACGTCATCGTACTTGTAACAAAGAATTTGGATAACAAGCTGGCGACAACTGCCAGGCAGTTCCTCATGAAATCTTCAATACACCATATGTTTTCCTCGTGAAAACCAAAATTGGATATCGAAGGCTCGCAATTAGGAAAAATGTCAGTCATTCGTTGAACCGCTGGTGTCTCCCACGGTTTAGAATATTTCGCTTCAAAGGGACATTAGGTGACGGGTTTCATCCGGAGAGCCTTTGAGAGATTTTTCTTTAGCGCACGTCGCATCGCGAACGAAACTGGAGGGACGCTGTCGTCGTCGTCGGCGTCGTCGTCGTCGGAGCTGAAATTGAGGGTGCGAGGGATTTCGGCGCCGGGTTTGGCCGCGGGTAATTAGCCGCGTGCTGCAGAACTGGAGAATCATATACGTATATATATATACAGGAAAGGGTGACTTTGAGACCATGCGATTTTGACGGCCGTCCTCATAGTATCCTACGCTTGGCATTTTTCTTCTAAATAACTCTTTTAAAGGGTTACGTGGGTTTAAAAGTTTCAAAAAATCCATTTTTTTTCTAATTTTATTATCTCATAGTACATTATGTCTTGAATATTCTCCCAAAGTTTTAAGGCCTTAGGCCACAGTAACGGGTATAAAATCATGTGCGAATTTAATAATTTTTTTCCTGTGAAAAAGTGATTCACTCATAAAATTAATTACACATCTATTTAGTATGAATATCGAGCTGTTAGAAAAAATATATTTTTTTTTTCGATGTAGAAAATGGCCGACTACTAATATTTTCGTTTATCTTTTTTTAGGCGCTCCGCGGCGTGACATTTAGCCTCCACAATGTTTACCTAGAACAAAAAACAAAAATTCTCGTCAATCTAATTAGAATGCCTAGAGTAGTACGTACGGAATTTGAAAAATATTGTTTTATTCAAAAATTGTAGGTATTTGACCTTGAGAAATGAATTTTCAGTGAAGAATTTCGTTATAGGTGCTCATAAACTGCTCATAAAATGAAAAGTTTCTGATTAATCAGGAATTTCGTACGTACTTCTCTGCGAAATGCAATTAGGAACGTAACTTTTAAATTTAAAGTAAATCGAGTGAAAATTGTTGAAGTTATTCGTCACGCCAATTAGAAAAAAGCTGTTTCGAGAACTTTCGAGTAGTCGGCCATTTTATACGTCGGAAAAAAAATATGTTTTTCCTAGCAGCTTGATATTCATACTAAATAAATGTGAAATTAATTTTATGAGTGAATCACTTTTTCATACGAAAAAAATGGTTAAATTCGCACATGATTTTATACCCGTTACTGTGGCCTTAAGTCAATCGGAGTAAAAGTCGAGGAGAGAGCCTTTGGGAATTCCCCCCGTTGGGAAAGACGAGCCGGGCGCACTGCAGGTATATTGCATTTTTCTCAAAACACTATTTTTGAAGTCGGTGGACACCATTTCTCAAAAACGAATGCACCGATCTTGTTGATATATTGCACACTTCTCAAAAGTAGCATTGACTAGTGATTGAACGATGTTTTTTGTTTTCGATTACCACTAATTTTATAAGGCTATACGTAGCGTATATTGTGCCAAAAATTGAACTATTTTGCATACAACTCTGCCAAAAATTCAAATTAACATTTTTTTTTAATCCTTCGTTCAATCACGAGCTATACTTATCTACTTACAGAAAAAATTGGTTTTTTAATTTCAGATAAAGCTGTCATGAATTATCTTCACCACCCCGAGGACACTTTTTTAAGGGTCTCCGGAAACCCGATCCCACCGGCTGAATTTCCCAAATTTTTGGATGAATTTTGTTCAACATATTGTTGAAATGTTTCTCTTTTATGTGATTAACATTTTGAATAAAATAATTTGTATCTTATATTTTTTTTTAATAGAGAAAATATGCTTTTTTGCTTTGAAACCCACGTAACCCCTTGAGCAAATATGTTCCGACGGCGCTCTAAATAACCAGATCTTTTGATGGCCAACATCATGTAGATACAATGGGTTGAAAATTGTCCTTTCCCAGGTCCCGCATCCTTAGAGAGCGCCATCCTCCCTCTTTATGAAATTCTCCTATACAAATACACAAAGTGCGTATACGCCGCTGTTTATAAAACGTCAGGCAGCCGATAAAAAGTCACGCAACGCCGAACCTCAACAAATTTTGCGTCCAAGAGACTCAAATACTCTAAAGTTCAAAGAAAGAGACCGAGAGAGCGAGCGAGAGAGGTGAGAGTGAGAGAAGAGAGAGCGCGTCTTAGTTTTATAAACTCTCGTCTTTTAGGGTGAGGGTGAAAATTTCGCGGTAGCTTCATTATCAAGCTTAGCAATTACCGCCGAGACGTAAACCATTGCGACGACCCCTCTCCGACGGGACCCACTATTCGTCTCTCCCTCAACTGTACTCATAAACGTCACGAATGAAATCCTTGTGAAAACAGATTTCGCACACCGCATTCGGATTTTCGCGAAAAAAAAACCGAAGACAGCAAAGTCTTTTGTCGAATCGAGACTTGGAAAAATGATTAAGGCGTTATATCTGTTTGAAGCGTAAAAAAGGGAATTTGTTGGATTCTTTTTTTGACGAAACTATGAAGCCGATTGAAAAATCCTTTTAGCCGTTTGTTCATTATATATTGAGGAAAACAAAAATATTTTAAAACAAATTTTTTAAACAAAATGGCGGTGTACAGGTCTTCGGACCAAGAACATTTTTTTCAAGGTATTGGCACGCAGTAGAAGTGACGAATATCGGCATCTGTGAGGAAATAATTTTTTTTCATTACCAACGCGAGTTTTGTCACGGAAGTACATATCGATAGTAAAAAATATTGATTTTTGCGAATTTGACATTAGTTTGAAAAAAAAAAATTGAATTTTCACCGAAAAAATTTGTTCATAAAAATCGTAATTGGTAATTAACCATAAAGACCGTGTGTACTTCGGTGCACAATCTATCTGAGAAGCCGTAGTTAAAATTTCAAGTCAGTCTAATAAAAATTGTTCGAGCTGTACTGCGAGCCAATATTCTTCAAAAGAATATTGTTTTGGAAAATCCAACTAATTACGATTGAGAATTTCGAATAAAAAATTCTCGAACGACGTAAATTGGGAAAAAGCTCCAAATTCACTTCGATCCCAATGTGGACCTACACTAGTAGAATTAAATCTGGACCCTTTACAAATTTTTAAAAATTTCTCATTTATTGCTCATTTTTACGTTATAATCCTTTTATTTATACTTTTGACAAAGTAGGCTCATTGAGGCAAATATAGAGTAGAAACATTATAGATAAAAATAAAAAGATATAACGAAGATTTGTCCATTCCCTCCCGATAGACACCCGCAACCGCTATACAACAACATAATAATGTAAATTGGACTCTAATTGCTAATTGCTTGTAAATATTGCTCTGATTTGAACCTTTCTTCCTCTAAAAAGTATCCCTATATTTATAATACTAATACATCTTTTTTTAAAGAACATTTAATCTCGTTACATGATCTCGATATAACGAAAACTCGATATAACGAACTTCTCTAGAGATTCGTTATATCGAGCTTCGACTGTATAGACCGTATAAGTGTGCAGAATAAATTGCACTAGTGTACGTGCGGCATCTCTAAGAAATCCCTATAGGGATGTGGTAGGATCTGGGGACTCGCCACGAATGTCTGCACGGGTAACGGTGATTTTGCAAACATTGGGGTTTACGTAACGATGCGTATGAAAAAAGTAGGCCAATAATATGAGTCCTCAAAAACGCATGTCTTCAAAATCGCCTACATGCCTGTGTGTGTATATATATATCCAGGCAAAAGAGATTCTTCACAAATACAGGGTGTCCCTCTTATCTCTGCCACCCGAAATAACTCGGTAATTGTCGACGTCACAAAAAAATGTTCCAGACAAAAGTTGTACGGTGTGAAGGGGGCCATCAAATGCGAACAATTCTTTTTATTTCGGTGGATGCGCTGACGCACATCAAAGGTCACCTCCACTTTCTTAAATGGAATGGTACATTTTTTTCAACCATCTTGTGGAGCACCTCAAAACATTATAAACAGCAAAGCCCCATTAAAAACAACAACAGCCCCACAATAAACAACAACAAAGCCGCATAAAAAACATTAGGGGGTCAAAGTCGTTCAAGGTCATTCAAGGTCACCTATTAAAATGGAATACAAATCTAAATATCTCGGATCACTACCGAATATTTGGCATTGATCCGAGATACATTGATTCGTATCATCGATACTGACCTTGAATGACCTTGAACAACTTTGACCCCCTGGTGTTTTTTATGCAGCTTGAGGTGCTCCACAAGATGGTTGGAAAAAAAATGTACCATTCCAATTTAAAAAGTGTAGGTGACCTTCATTGTGCGTCAGCGCCTCCACCGAAATGAAAAGAAATTGGTTTTATTTGATGGCCCCCTTCACACCGTACAACTTTTGTCTGGAACATTTTTTGTGACGTCGATAATTACCAAGTTATTTCCGGTGGCAGAGATAAGAGGGACACCCTGTGTGTGTGTGTATATATATATATATCCGATTCACTGGTGGAGCCGAACAAGAGATCGATCGTCGAGTAACCGCGGAAGAGACCGGGTCGAGCGTGACTCGCGAATCCCGTGAACTCCGATACCCTCAAGCATAGATAGAGAAAGAGAGAACGTTTCCGGATATTCTTATATACCTACGTACACCCATCTCTAGCGAACGAAAAGGCACTAAACAATATCTCATTTCACGTGCCGAGTCTTGGAATTTACGCCCTTTTTTTTCAAACGCAACTCGATATACAACGATATACAGAACATGAGGGAGAGAGATCCGTACAACGGTGAACTCCACGCGGGTTTTTCGCAGGCTGGACGTGTCCGCGAACTACGGTCGACCGACCAACCGACGGCTGACTGGCTTCCTGATTGATGATCGCTACCGGACGACTCTCACCACTGCCTCTTGTCCGCTATACACTCCGGTATATGCATACAGTAGTGGAGTATAGTGACTCGAACGAATCACACGTTTACACCAACGTCGTTCCAAGAGTATCTGTGTGTTTAACCCTTCGGAAAAGCCAGAACGAACGAAAGTCCCTTGTGCGCCCTCCAATGCCCCCCTCGAACTCTGCTCCGAAGATCTCCAAATCAGTTCCATAGGATGAGAACGATAAGAGGGTTTCGCAGATGCTTGCGAATTAAGTAATGTAAAAAAAAACGTTCTCTTCAATTTAGCCATAGAATAAGGCGGGGGCAGTTTGGTTCGACGAGCTTCAAACCAAAGTGCATTCAACTTACTTTTTCCTCAAATTGAGGGGATGCATTTACTCAGAGGCCCGAACAAATGGCGAAGTTCGGATTTTTTGTCTGGGAAACGGTTGGTGAAAAAAAATGCATTTTTTTAACACAAAGGCACATATATGGAGAGCCTGTGAAAAAAATACTGAGAAACAACAAAATCGTAGCCGCCAGATGATGACATTTTTTCGCGACATCCGGCGGTAGACACTCTCCAGCTTAAGGACTTAGGCCACAGTAACGGGTATAAAATCATGTGCAAATTTGACAATTTTTTTCGTATGAAAAAGTGATACACTCATAAAATGGATTACACATATATTTGGTATGAATATCAAGCTGTTAGAATTTTTTTTCGATGTGCAAAATGGCCAACTTCTAATAGTTTCTTTTGTTATCTTTTTTTGGGCACTGCGTGGCGTGACATTTAGCATCCACAATTTTTTACCTAGAACAAAAAACAAAAATTCTCGTCAATCTACATTGGAATACCTAGAGACGTACGTACGGAATTTAAAAAATATTGTTTTATTCAAAAGTTGTAGGTATTTGAACTTAAGAAATGAATTTTCAATGAAAAATTTCGTTGTAACTGCTCATAAAATGAAAAGTTTCCGATTAATCAGAAATTCCGTACGTACTTTACTGCGAAATGCAATTAGGAACATAACTTTTAAATGTGAAGTAAATCGAGTGAAAATTGTTGAAGTCATTGATCACGCCAATTGGAAAAAAGCTATTTCGAGAACTTTTGAGTAAACGGCCATTTTGTACATCGAAAAAAATATATATTTTCCAACTGCTTGATATTCATACTAAATAGATGTGTAATTAATTTTATGAGTGAATCACTTTGTCATACGAAAAAAAAATTGTTCAATTCGCCCATGATTTTATACCCGTTACTGTGGCCTAAGGCCTTAAGGGATCATCACAGTTGAACGGGTCGAAAAATATAAGGTGATTTTTGCGATTTTTTTTCGATGGTTAAAATTCTCTCACCAGTCTCATTTTTCATGTCAAATCAAAGAACTCGTGAAGAACAGAAAATAAATACTGAAACGATTATTTTTATTGATTTTTTACATTTCTTTAACGGTTGAAAATGTATTCGAAACAGAAGAACAGGGCTTCTTCTTTTGTGAACCGTGTATACGGTTGTGGCCGTGAATATTATCTGAAACAAAATTTGTAAGACGATTATTAATCAGTATAAAAGCCACTATCTTGCTATGGAGGTTTTTTGAATAAAAATTGACAAAATGGCTGTGGTTTGAAAACAAAGTATTGTATTTAGCCTTATTCGACAGCTTTTCGTTAAAAAAAATGTGTAGATTTAAAAAAAGCTTCCATAGCAAGATATAAAATGGCGTGAAGAATGTTGTGTCAAAATTTGAGACGGATAGCTTGGAAAATCTTCTCAGAGTGTACACCGTTTTGAAAACCGGCATTTCGAGAAAAACACGTCCGTCCGCGCCTGGTCTTACGCAGCTGGTCGAATCCCTTTTTCTGAAAAAGGCTGTAGTAACTGGAATCATTTGGAATGTCGCCCCAAACATTGAACAGCATGTTTATAACCGTCTACACCATCGGATAATACAAAAATAAATCGATTTTCTGAAAATTTTACACAGTGATGATCCCTTAAACGGTCTATTCGAAATCTAAAAACTATCTAAAAGCTAGTTATTCAAGTTAACAATAAATTCGAGTCGTTAACGATCGTGGATTTTCAGAATAATTTCTTTTACCAACGTGGTGACGAATTAAATCTCGAGCATATGAAATCTATGAAAAAAGTCGCCATTTGCCGTAACTATTAAAAAGTGAAGATCGATTTTCAAAAAGCAAGATCGTCAACGACCTTCGAATGTTTCTCATCGTATCTCCCGTAAATTTGGAAACAATCCGTCAAGTGGTTCTCGAGATATCATGTCCACCGACTTTGAAAACAGTTTGTCAAGAAAAACACCGTTCAATTTTACGAATATTTCAATTAATTTTACATTGAATATAGCTAAAAGGGGATACTATCGAATAAAAATATTCTTCGAAAATGCAATTTTTAGACCCACCTAGGAAGATGTAGCCCTTTAAAAAAAGGAACATTATCTTCCATTTATCCACGAGAATACGTAAGTTGGAGGCACTCTGTTTCGACGATCTGCCAACCAAAGTGCCTCCATCTTACTGTTTCTCAAATTACTGGATTCGAAGTCGGATTCGAGTTTCGAAATTACTGGATCGACTGGATCGAAGACGGGAGGCCCGTATAACCGTGCTACATCCACGAGGTCACGTAACGATTTGAGACGTCCCGAGGTGTCAGGATGATTCGCGATCGATTTGAATAACGAAGTACGAGAATGGAATTACTTTTGGATACTCCAGAGGGGCTTCCACGAGGGTTGCTTATCGGGGAATCCTGTCGAACGACCAAGCTCGTGACTGGGCGAAAAAAAAGAACGAAATAGATTGTCGAAAAAAATGTCCTCTGATTTTATTACCTATATATAGGCGGAAGTGGTGAAACGTTGAAAAAAAAAATCCTCGCGAACGTCTATTGAAATTGTTTTTAATCGAGTTCCGCGGTCGTATGATATTTCATTGGCGCAAGGCGAATAATCCGAGCTGAAATATCTATCTGGATGGATATTGAGGTGTATGGAAGACTATGCCACGGTCGATGGAGCGGTTACAACCGAACGCTTCTTCGTCCTCCCCCGCATATATAACGCGATTCCTTTCATTGGCATCGAGCAATATTTCTTTTCTCTCTATTTCTCTATCTCTCTCTCTCTCTCTCTCTCTCTCTCTCTCTCTCTCTCTCTCTCTCTCTCTCTCTCTCTCTCTCTCTCTCTCTCTCTCTCTCTCTCACACACACACACACACACCCTCCCTCTCCAGTCGCTTCCTTCGTTGCTCTCGAGCTTTTCCTTCCCCTTGGACGAAACGTCCTTGTGCAGTCCCCCCGCACCCCGCGGCCGCTTTGCAGCATTCGCTCCCATCCTCGGCTCTTTATCTAACAAGGAGCGAATCATTTCCCTATTATTTGCTCCCTATCGTCCTCGTCCTACCAGGAACATTCGCGCGCGAGAGAGCGAGCGAGTCCTCTCGTTCGTTTTGGTCCACCGGCAGAGCGCATATTCAAGCGCCTCTCTTCCTCTTCTTCGTCTTCCACTTCACCAACGAGCTCTATGGGGCTGCTGAAGGTGAAGAGAGAGAGAGAGAACTCCTTTTGCCTATATTTTCTGGAGGCAGTCCAAAAACCTTATCCATTGTGGTTATGTGTGTGGAGATGGAGGAGGAGGGGAGATGAGGAAATGGAAGAGGCTGTGGAAGGACTGTGGAGGGAAGAAAAGAAGAGGAATGAGAGCGAGTGAAACATTTCGCTCCGAAAGAGCGCAGGACACACCAACGTTGTCGTTTCATCTCGGGCTTCCCTCCCAAGCTTCTAATTTACAAGTATCATTTCTCTTTGGACCGTAGGAGAGAAGAACGGCGTCGCTTAAATTTCTACTGCCCTAACTTGCTTTTTCTACTTGTATCGTTTTTTTCTTTTTCTTTTGGCGATTATTTATCGTGGTTATCAAGCTACGTGATCTTCGGTGTTTCATTTCACTTCTGACCCTGCACGATTCGAAATACACATTATTTGCCAGTCCTGTTGTATTTTTAATGGAGTTGGGATGGTCAATGTAACGGCGCATGCAAAGATGTCACTATTTTGGTTGAAGGAACCTTTTTTCGTTTCGTGGCGGTACAGCGGAGGAGTATGGTGTGTGAACATCACAATAATTATGTACAACAAGAATTAAGAAGGAATTTTATATATATATATTTTAGGAATTTTATAGGAATTTTTATATAGGAATTTTGAAAGGAATTTTTATATAGGAATTTTAGAAGGAATTAAGAAGGAATTTTTTTTTTATGGTAAAATCTCATTTGTCGAAGCAACCGCCGAGCACTCCGAAATGCACGAAACAGCCTAGACAGTGAAAGTAGCTATTTGCAGTCGTTTAAAAAATAGTTATAAACCAGTCGTATAAAAAATATACAACGATCTAACAACTGGAAACCTACGATCAAAATACCTATGTTGGTACACGCAGAATTCTAATGAGAGCTTCAATTCCGTTGTGTGGACGATAGATCCAAAATCAGTTTTGAAACTTCAAACGCGTTTTTCTCGAAACCACGTTTTGTTAAGGCGGGAGTGTGAATTAGAAGGTTAAAAAAAGCGTTTTTTGGAAATTTTTCTAGAACGGAAAAAAACAAGTGAGCCCAATAAATATTGAGGTATCTTTTGATGTATAGTTGAAATGTATTTTTAAAAAATTCAACATGAAACAATAAATGATTGCAGTTTTATCAGCCTACTCCATGTGCGCCTTGCCACTGTTAGTCCTCAATCGACAGAAAAGATGCAACTCGTAATTCTCGACAGAAACAAAAAAACGATGAAATTTTCAATTGTCTTAGATTTTTCTTCTGGGTGAATTAAGAAAAAGCTGAAAAAGACGTGAAATTATAACTTTTCTCAAAAAAATGTGTTAAAAAAACACTTTAACGTGCTATACAAATGATTTAAGAAGACTTTTCCAACGACTTTTTAAATGCACTTAGAAGAGATTTTCATACTGAAGAAAATAAATTTTGGTTAGATTCAATAGGTCGTTTAGTTTTTTTGCTGTCACGCCCGCCAATTTGGAAAAATCGTGAAAATGAAAACTGGAGAAAACGTTCTTCAAAGTTTTCAATAGGAGGAAATATCAATATCAAACATCAATCGCTTTCCTGCTTTTGGCCTTGTATCTTCGAAAAAATTTACAATTGATCTCTGTAATTTTGTAAATATATTCTAGGATAGTTTATCTATCGATTTAAGCAATAAAAAAAAACGATTTTCCGGACCTTCTAATTCAGGCTCCCGCCTTAATCGGAAGGACGCATAATTCGGTCAGTTGTCATCCGATTGACTTGCAATTTTAACTAGAGCTTCTTAGATAGTTTCACTAAAGAAGTACACATGATTTTTACGATCCATCGACAATCCTCGTTTTTATAAACAAATTAAAACCGATTTGACAGCGAAAGAAATGTATTCTGATGCTATTTTGTGGAAAACCATGTTTTTTAATAATCGTGTGTACGTCTCTAGCAAAACTAATGGAAATGACGACAGCTTTTCCTGCTGAGTGCCAATCCATAAAAGCTTTGCGTCCTCCCGCAGAGCGCCTACACATGCTCCTAGTGTAGCTACGATCGAGCCGCCATTCCGTATTTTTTAAATTGAATTTGTTTGTTGTATACTTCAACACATGTAGAAAAAACTCTACGAACCACATTTGATTTATTTTTTTAGTATTCTCAAAAAAATCCCAAAAAGGGCTCATTTTTCGGCGAGCCACATAAATGTAACGCCTTAAATAACAAAAAAAATACATTTATGAAATCGTTACTCACTGTACTTAAAACGCCTACAATATTTTCAAAATGAAAAAAAAGTCAACTCCCAATGAGATGAATTTGAATTTTTATCGTCTACTCACAAGGAAGTGTCTGCCTTTGGTTTTGTTTAAACTCATATATGTAATAAAGCATTGAAAACTATTAGACACGTATTTTTTTTATCAGCGGAAAATAGTTTTTAAGGGGGAAAGCCACCCCTCAAAGAAAGGCGTGTCGCCCCTTGATTAATTTTTTCTTCAATACTTCTATAGTGGATTTTTCATCGCTTTACATTAGACGAATTTTGACTGCTTGTCGGTGACGCTTAAAAACTACCCCTGACGCCTTCCTTCGAGGGGTGGTTTCCCCCCTTAAACCCGTTTTCCCGCTGATAAAAGAAATACGTCCCTAATAGTTTTCAATGCTTTATCACATATGTGAGTGTCAAAAAATCGAAGTGATGTTCCCTGTCAGTCTTTTACCGCGGTTCGAATGGAATCATACGCCTGCAAACATAAGCGAACTCCAATTGAACACATCCCCATTCGTTTGGGTCCAAATCCGTTCAAACATATACTCAACTTATAAGCCCGAGGGTTATATAAATTTAGGGTATTGCAACATTTCATTATTATTTTTGGAGCCGTAAACTCGGTGGCATAAACCGCTCGTGATTAGATCGCAATTAGGTCTGACCGCGGCCAGCGTACGAAGCGTAAGTCACCGAGCTGTGGAACTCTCGCACCGCTGCCCATTTTGGGGGTTGTAGATTTACTCGCATGTGTGTACTTGCGCAAAGTCGGGTGTACGAGAGAGAGACCCCCCTGGCCCCTTCGTTGAAACAAACGGCTTTGGGAATGGTGGCCGAGTGAATTGGGACGAAAGGGCAGTCGCCGTGGCCAGTGGTCGCTTTAAACAATTATCACGAGGGTCCGGAGGGTGCACTCTCACGAGAGAGATCCTCCACTCTATCTCTTTCTCTCTCCCTCGGCCTCCCTTCGGTGGCCTTTGCGACCAAGGGGCGATAAGTTATGGCCCAGTCGGCTGGGGTTGCTTACAGGGAGTTGCTTGAGCTTTTGGTCAAGTGTCCGCACACTTGACCAATCTAAGGATTATTAAGGGGCTACATCTACCTAGAAGGAAAATTCTAATTTTTTGGGGGAAACGGTTGGTAAAAAGGAAAGCTTTTTTCAAACACAAAGGCACATATATTGAGAACCGTTGAAAAAATACGAAAAAACTTTTTTAAAAGGCCGCCGGCAGATGGTGAACTTTTTTTTCGCGACGTTTAGCGGTGGACTCTCTCCAGCTTAAACGGTCTATTAGAAATCTAAAAACCAAACGGGTTATTCAAGTTAACGGTAAATACAAGTCGTTAGCGATCTTCGATTTTCAAAATCATTTTGTTTAACAACGTGGCGACGAATTGAAACTGAAACATACAAAATCTATGAAAAAAGTCGTCATTTTGATGTGACTGTTAAAAAATGAAGATCAATTTTTAAAAAGTGAGATCGTCAACGACCTTTAAATGTTTCTCATCGTCTCCCCGGGAAATTTGAAAATAATCCATCAAGTGGTTCTTGAGATATCATGTCCACCGACTTTGAAAACTGTGTTTCGAGAAAAACGCGTTTTAAGTTTGAAGTATGGTGCGGCATTTTTTCACTTTACAATTTTCAAAAAATCGATTTCTTTTTATTACATTTTTCGAAAGTATACATATCCAAAAGTGTCATACTAAAATTTTATGAAAATCGGAGGAGTCTAACTGTATTTTTGTGTGACCTTTACTTTAAACGCGTTTATTCTCGAAACAATGTGTTTCGACGTCTTGTTGATAAAATCTTCGAAGCTACTGAACCGATCCTTATGAATTTTGAACAACATATTCTTTACAACTATAGCTACAGCGCATATCAAGGATTTTTTTTTAATTTTGATATTTACTTTTTTGCTAAAAACGGTAAAAAAACACGTTTTTTCGTTTTTCCGAAAAATGTCCGCCATTTTGTTATTTTTGCATATATCAAAAATCGTGTAATATGCGCTATAGCCATTAACATACTGAATCTAAAACCGTTTGATTTTTTGTTTCAAATATCCATCTCCGAGATTTCATCAACAGCACAGACCTATAATTTTTTTAGGACATTTTTTTAACTACCATTTTCGTCTATAAATAGTGACTTAGCTAAATACATTTTTTTTAAATGTATTTTGAAAGTGTATTTATGAAGTGTAACAACTTTAATATCAATATCTATAATATAAACCTATCAAAAAATGCATGAAAATATTATTTTTTGCGTCTAAAGTGAGAAGACGCCTTAAAAGCTGTAGCTCATTCAATATTAAGAATATTTCAATGAAATTATCAGGGAATATAGCTAAAAGATGATACTGTCGAATAAAAATATTTTTTCGAAATTGCATTTTTTTCCCACCTAGGGAGATGCAGCACGTTGAGGGACTTTGAGAAACGATTCTCCTGAAGAATTTATCCATTCAATGTTTATTCATTTCTATTGCGATACCAACGGAGATAAAAATCGTATCGTCGAATACGGACTACTACATTACTTTTTTTTTATCAGCTCCCGAGTCTACAATCTCCGCGACATAAAACTTCACGACTCGCAGATCTAAGTGAGCAGGGAATGAAGCGTGATTTCGGCGTCGGGGGATGCTCGATTCGTACAAACGAGAACGCAATTGCCGCAACGAAAAATCGTACAGGGGGGGGGGGACTTGTCGTTTTACACCGCGAGTTTGTCGATCCCCCCCGCCGCGTGCCTCGGGAAGGTAAAACGTTACATAAGATTCGGGAGCTAGGACGGAGGAAGGGTCGTAAATCTCGTAGGGCGCGAAACGGGGTGAAACGCTATGTGTATAGAGGCTTATGGCGAAAAAGTCCTCTCGGCGTTCCTCCCGAGGTCTGCGGCGTGTCCCGTACCGTGTGGCACACAAGCACCTCTCCACATACACGAAAGGAGCGAGCGAGTGTCCTTTATAGCATTGTTAACAACTAATGTATGCGAGCCAGCTCCTCGATCCCTTTTCTCGTTTAACATTCTTTAACATTATTATACACATGGCGCCTGCCTCGGCGGCTGTGCGGATATCCCTTTTCCTACGACCTGCTGACGTATATGCGTCCTTTTCGCTCAAGCACACCCACCCACACTCTACGTGAAACTCCTCCGCGGAAGAATTCCGCACGTTTTATCTTCACGACCCTCCCCACTAAAAGTAACCCCTTTCTTTATCTCGTTAAGGGAGGACACCACTGTGATGGGCCGAAAAAATCTCGTTTCCGATTATTTATTGTCTAGGATATTATTTATTTGGGATTTTGAAAAATGTATGTTGTTGGGGCGGGATATAGAAAAAAATTAAGCTTTTTTGAGGGATTTTTTAAACTGCGAAAGAATCATTCTATATTTACCAAACTATAGGTGTACTTTAATAGTATATTTAAGTATACAAAACATTTTTTTTTTAATCATTTATTATCAAAATGGAGGAGCTGTGACAGAGTGTTACAGCAAAGGTGCGGCGGGAGTTGCGAATCGGCGTGCAGTCTAGGTTCGCGTAAACTTTGATTTGCAAAAAAATTCAAGTATTTTTTCAGTTGGAACATGTATAGCTCCTATTTGACAGTAATTAAAATGAAGAAAATGAACATTTAAACCGTCCTTGACGAACTTATTTTTGGCCACGGCTTTGACACACTGGGTCAATTTGACCCGAATCCTCCTGCCCTCAACAACCCTTCGGTCCGTTTCGTTGAAAAAAATCCGGGATACACTTTAAACATGTTTTTATATGTCTGCGTAATTAAAATTCGGAAAATATAAAATTGAATTGTTGTAAAAAATTATTGAAAACTTTCGACTTTGGGCAAGTGAGCATTTTATTTTTAATTCGTCCGGGTCAAAATGACCCGGAATGACAGTGTGTCAAGGAAGGATTAAGCGAGTGGCCCGCTTTTACAAAAAAAAATCAACATTTCACCTATTTTTTTGTCAAATTTGGATTAAAAAGAAGTTTTTTTTTATTTTTCGAAAACATTTCTCGTCAAGTAGAAGGTAACAATATTTCTACCGAGTTTCCACTCAATCGGCTTAATAGTTTTTGAGCAAACCTGCACGCCACTTTCAAAAATGCAGTTTTCAGAAAGCGCGTTTGAAGTTTACATAGAATTTTAATTGCATTGCACTAGGTAACTTGTGGTAACTAATTACTTAAGTAATCTGTTACAAAGTAATTAAATTATCAATCACAGTAGTAATCGTAATTGTTAGTTGTTATTTGAATTGCATTTTGCCGATCTCTGCCTGCCCTCTGTGCTGTCGCTTCTCAGCGTTGACGGGCTGTAACGTTTGAAGTTTTTCAAATTCGCTTTGAGGCTTTGGGAAAATATTCTACATATAATAGTTCTATCGTCGAAGAAAAAATAAGAAATCGTTTTTTTTCTTCTTATCGTTGTGAATTTATGTCCCGCCTTAAGCATACATTGAACTTATTTCACGTCCATTTTTATTTTGAAAAGTCAAAATTAATAACGTCTTTGGGGTTTGTTAGAGCCTCTGTATCAAAAACGTGGTCCAACGACCCGATCGATAACCTGACAACGCTTAGTCTGAACAATAAAAATAAAAAAGTTTTGTAATCTATATAAATGTAGTTCTCGAAGTACGCAGCCGTTTTTCGATAAAAATTAAATTTTACAAAATGGCAGGTGTTAAAAAAAAGTGTAATTTTGCCGAAATTTTTACTTATATTCGGGGGGCTTCTAAAATACCAAATTTCGAAGAGAAAAACGGCTACGTATAACGATAGTTACTGCAATTACGTAAATGTTGGTTTTCTTAAAGGGCGACATCCACCTAGAGGACCGAAAAAATGGCCAAATTCCGATTTTTTTCTTCTGTGCAATGTTTTGTGAAAAAGACACACATTTTTTCGCCGTGTACGTAGTCTTTTTTCTATAAAAAAAACGGAATGGCGGGAGTTAGAAAAAAGTGCAATTTTGGCGAAACTTTTACTTATATTCAGCGGTCTAAAAAACACTAAATAAAATGAAACCGCTGCTCAACGGTAGCTACTGCATTTACGGAAAATTTGGTTTTTTGAAACTGAAAATCGTACAATTATAGCTAGAATTATGATTACAGCCAGGTCGAGAAAAGTCGTTTCGAGAATAACGCGATTGAAAATTTGAGTATCCATACGTAAATCGTTGCGCTTCCTGCTGTCACTAAATCGTTTGTAACTCTGTCAATTTTCGATATTTTACCTTCAAACTTTTTTCACATATTCTTGAATATATATACTCCGAAAAACCCGTTTTTTTTACCCGTTACAATGCTGTCCCGCCTTGAGCTTTAAATTATTGTATTTTTTTATACACCTCTTCTACAATGAAGAATTTTGACTACGTATGTTGAACATGGTATAGGAAGTTTCTTCGTGGCCGCAGAACGATGCATGGAGCGTTCTATCGAGACGAGGCCCATTCTTGTACCCGACGAAACCGTTGAAAAATTTGACAAAGTAAAGAGGCAATTTTTCGGCGACGATAACGAGCCAGGCATTTTTGCCACATTCACTCACAGGACCAGGTAATCGTAATTGTAAATGCTGTGAAATCCGAAAAAAAAACTAATCCTAACCCGAAAATTTACGCGTTTTAAAAAACCGTAACGAATTCGTTCGAGCGCGATAAATTGGGCTAAGTAATTACAACCGATAAATCATACATCTTAATTATTACGCGTTGGGATTTTGTAATCGCGGATTGTTTTTTTTAATTCGCCCATTACGGCTATGCCTCGCCGCGGTAGCTTTTCTGCACAGACGTAAACGTATTATTAAGGTACATCATTGTTGCAGCCGATGAATGATCTTTGAATGAGCAATTACCTAATATACACATGTGTGTACATAGAAACTTTCGCTGTACCGATAAAAATAGGAGATACGGGCGAGAGTCAAGGGGGAATTAGCTAGGCGGTCATTCACGTCGGAATATGATCGAGGACTATATTTTCCGCGGCCTCTATAAATCTTCGAGGCACAAAAATTCCGGCGAGAACGTCATTTCTTATTGCAGCCATATGCGCTTACACGCTTCTCGCGTGTACCAATTAACAATCAGCTGTTAGAAATCGGTGTATACCCTCGAGGTCGGAAATCGCTGAAAGTCAATCGAGAGAGAGAGAGAGAGAGAGAGAGAGAGAGAGAGAGAGAGAGAGAGAGAGAGAGAGAGAGAGAGAGAGAGAGAGAGAGTCGTGACGGATTGTGATTAATTGCAAAACATATCAAAGCTGCTTTAGCACACGCAAGCACGTATTCAAACGCTTTCTCGGGTTCTCACGTATCGAGAAGTTCTTCTCAG
Organism: Ophion ellenae; assembly: GCA_963210295.1. Taxonomy (NCBI): domain Eukaryota; kingdom Metazoa; phylum Arthropoda; class Insecta; order Hymenoptera; family Ichneumonidae; genus Ophion; species Ophion ellenae. The sequence goes on along the minus strand of OY723391.1, from coordinate 37,920,266 downwards.
CTGACCACAAACATTATTTTTATCTTTTGTTATTTATGATCAGGATCTATATTTTTTTTTGTCAACTCGTTTCGGTGCGTAATTGGTCTGTTCGGTTGACTTGGTGTACAGCTAAGATTTCGTGGCGCTACGAGGCAAACGAAATACACATTATTCACGAAGCTCGCGCCGAAATGACGACGACGACGACGACGTCGGTGGCGGCAAAGCTCAATTAGCTCTCGCTGACGGATGATCCGTAAGATTACTAATTATGTGCGTCGCGCGCGGGCGCACGCTTCTCTCGTTTGAACTGCAACTGACCCGGTCTTATCTGCCTCGTAAATCATTCGTCTCGTCGATACGTTGAAATTTCAGCTGTCATTGATGGCATACGCAAATACCACGGCAACTGGTGGATCGTCGGTCGGGGCCGGCTCCGGCGGCACTTCGAATGTAAGCAGCGCTGCGCACGGCCACTACTCGGAGCGGTGACCGCTTAGCCGTGCACCGGTACACCAGCGGAAGGCCGATATTTCTGAGACCTTAGTGTAGCATACTCACTGACAGAAAAGTACATGGTACTTACGAAAAACGCCAATGGTAAAAGAGGGGATGGTCAAATTCGATTTAGTTTATTGATATCGCAATCATAATGTGGTTGATGGAGCGGTCGAGTTCAGTCAACTGACGCTTTATGAATTTTTTCTTTCAATTAACCTCAAGAAATTGAATACGAGGTATTTATTCTGTAAATTCCATTTTTCATAAAATATATAATTAAAGGGCAATGTTATACATTTTTATATTTTTATTGCATAAATAAGAAAAACTGTTGCGTTACTACCAGTTTGAAGAAGTATAACATTATCTATGATTCTTATTTTTTTAAAAACTGCGTTACGAATGTTTTACACAACTCAGAATAAAATTCCGAGTAATTTATAATTATGCCTATTTATATGCATGTCGCGATAAATCGTACATCTTAATTATATTACCATTTATTACCATTATTACCATTTATTGAATTATTATCATTAATAAATATTCTGAGACCTTGGTGTTGCATACTCACTGAGAAAAAAGTCCATGGTACTTACGAAAAACGCCAATGATAAAAGAGGGCACATTAAAATTCGCTATCGTTTATACTTTGGACCACGAAAAAAAGGCTATTTTCGCGATTTTTTTTGAGAATTTTATAAAAGATATGAATATAAAAGTTGTTGGGCTTGATAAATAAAGTCTTGAAATACATTTTTTTTTAATTGAATTCATTTTTATTCATTTTTAAGTACAAAAACTATAGTTTACCGTAACGTGTCAAAAATAGGTGGGCTAGGTAGCTCGATCACAACTCGGAAACGGCTTGTCTTAAACAAAAAAATCAAAGTCCATTAGATTCAGTATGACACCAGCTACAAAATGACCCTCGGATATGAAGTTTCCTCAAAAAATAAAAAAATGGCAGATGAAGAACGAAAAAAGTTTTAAAAAACGCATTTTTTTCGCAGTTTTTCGCAAAAAAAGAGTAAAAATCACAATTTTCAAACCATCGAAGGTCACCTTGTTGCGAATCATGTTTACAATATGTGGTTCAAATTTCAAGAGAATCGGTTTATCAGTTTTAGAGATACGATGGAGCTAGATTTTGAAAACGTTGTTTCGAGAAAAACGCGTTTGAAGTTTATACTATGATCGACCGAGCGCTTTACGCTCAGGTGGACGAAATGAGGTCCTGACGTTCAGGTAAAAAAAAATACTTAGAGAGCTCGTATTTTCATAAAATGTTGACACAATATTTCTGAATGTATGTACTTTCGAAAACAGTTAAAAAAAATCGATTTTTTGACATTTCCAAAGTGCACTGGCCCCTTAATCGAGCAGTCCAGTGTAGTCAAATGACTCTTTATGAATTTCTTTTTCTATGAACCTCAGAAAATGCATACGCGGTATAGATTTATTCTGTAGATACTCATTCTTCCTAAAATATATAATTAAAGGGCAAAATTATGCATTATTATATTTTTATTACATGAATAAGAAAAACTTTCGCGTTACTTCCAACTTGAAAAACTATAACATTATCGATGATTATTATGAAAATATGTCGTTAGCGAATGTTTTATACAACTCAGCATGAAATTTTGAGTAATTTAGAATTCATGCCTTTTTATATTTATGTCACGAGAGTATTTATTATTACCATTAATTAATATTAAGTGATGCCGAAATACGGCAACTTAGCGGACATTGAGGTTTGCAACAATGCTCTTCATTCGCCAGCCATGATTCGTAATCTTTCATCAAACCTTGATGGTTCAATATTGAATATATATGGTTCAAGATGGTCAAGATGGGGATGTTTTTTCTAAATGTTTACAAAAGTTTAGTTTGCGTTAATCCGTAGTTAGAAATGGTTGATCTTTATGGTAAATAGCCAAAAAAATGACATCACCCGTAGCGTGAACATCTTGCCCATCAAACCGCACGTAAAATGACATACATCAAACTATTTTTTATCTCTGGTCTTTGGTAGTGAACATTTTTCAAAATATTTGCTAAGACTCAGTATAATCGAGACAATAAAACATATATTTTTTCAAATTTATTTTTGGATTGTGGCTAACGTTCCAACCTTCTTGACTTGTGTTATATCCAAGTTAAGGAGGTTGTACCTCCTTTCGCTTATAGTTGTCTATAAGCGAAAGGTATATCCAGACATTTGGGTGGCATGTTTGACTATTTATTACCCCCGAAATAATTATTAACTATTGTGAAAGCCTTGACAATATAGATATGGTTATTCCAGTGCTATTGCTAAATCGGCGCACAAATACTAATGTTGTGTACTGTACGTTAAGTTTTGCTCAGTCAAACTTCTACTATTCTTTTCAAGTGTGTACAATTCGTATGGTTAACATTAACGTTTGTCTAGAATCGTTTGTTAGAGGACCGTATGGAAAGTGACTATTCGAAAAAAATGATGGTAATGTTCAATTATAGCGAAGACGTGAATCATTTGCAGTTGGAGCAAACGCGCCTTACAAGGAACTTAAATGTACGCTGTCGATTTTATTGAAACTCACATATGTGATAAAACATTGAAAACTATTAGACAGGTATTTTTTTATTTGCGGAAAAACGGGTTTAAAAACCACCCCTGAAAGAAAGGCGTGTCGGGGGGTGGTTTTTCAGTTTCACCCACAAGCAGTCCACCGATCCGACTGAAACAAAAACGAAAATTCTTCCAATGCAAAGCGATGAAAAATCCACTGTAGAGTAAGTGAACAAAAAAATTAAGGGGTGACACGCCTTTCTTTGAGGGGCCGTTTCTCCCCTTAAAAACGTTTTCCCGCAAATAAGAAAAAATACGTGTCTAATAGTTTTCAATGCTTTATCACATATATGAGTTTCAACAAAATCGAAGGCGGACACTTGAGTGGTAGTTACTTACTGTTATAGTTACACTTACTGTTCTTACAGGACACACATTACTATGCATTTAGCAGGCCGTATCATAAAATGTCGTACATAGGGCTCAATTGAGAAGGGTAGTATGTAAAAACCCGCAAGGGTTTACACTTGAACTCAGGAAATATATATGGTGGAATACTTTATAGTCCGCAGATAAAAAATCATCCTGACTCTTGAACATTTCGTCTTCCGTCTGTCAAGCGCACTCTGTCGGCATCCTCCCCTCTATATCTCTCACACCTGTTCCTAGCGTGAGGCCCTGCGGATCGCAGACCCCGACCCTGAAATGTTCGGCACCGTTTAGCAGTTCGTACCTTAATGACCTTGAGGCTGTGAGAAACAGGAAGTGTGGGCAGACGCCATAATAACTTTCGCTTAATACCGCCCACGTTGACTTTTCGCTGTCATCGCTTTGTCGTTACCTCTGCATGTTCCTCGTTATTATTTCAGACCTTGTAGATTTGTGCTGCCAAGCCTAGATTTTATTCGCTTGCACGTCGTTGTTGTAATCGGTGGATTCGGTCATTTAGCCGCCATGGCGCCCTTCCTCAGACAATGAAGGATATTCACTTCATGATTCACACATTAGGTCATTTGATGAGCAGGCCAACAAAACCGGACTTGTCCACAGTACGACAATTTTTTTTTAAGCACGACATCACAAATTTTAATGTGTTCAGAGCCGGATTGCATTCAAAATATTCCGGGAGCTAATAATAGCTAAAAAATTAAAAAGTAAAATAAGGAGCTAAAAAATTTTCAATAAAATTTAAGTATGCAACTAAATGGTGGTTGCATACTAAAATTTATAGTATGCAACTAAATGATGGTTGTATATTATAATTTTCAATGAATTTTTATTATTCTATGAAATGTTGCCCCTCAACTCGCCCCAACCCTACAAAATAGGGGTTGAAAACTTAAAAATCGCCGTATCTCGATAATTAATAGCCCGATCGAAAAATGTTTCAATCAAAAGTTGTTTGGGATAAGAAAATACGTATAACGTTTTCCGACGTCCAACCCCCTATCTTTGAAAATAGCGGCACAAAAACGGTAAACTCGCTACGTCCTTGTCTGGGTCAGTGGTGCTCTCTCGTTTTTGAGCCACTATTTTCAAAGATAGGGGATTCGACGTCAGAAAACTTTATACGTATTTTATTATTCCAAACAACTTTTGTTTGAAATATTTTCTGATCGGGCTGTTAATTATCGAGATACGGCGATTTTTAAGTTTTCAACCCCTATTCCTAAGGGTTGGGGCGAGTTGAGAGGCAACATTTCATTGAGATTAATTCAGTATTCAACCATCTAGATTCAGTCAAAAATTCTAATTCTACGCTAAAAGTGGTGGGTTTTCGTCTCTTTTACTGGGCTATAAAGGTGTGCTTGAAGAATACGAAAAATAATAATAATAATAAAAGTAAAGAAATATAGTGAGGACAAGTTCCATTTTGTTCGCCTGCTCCTCATTTATTTTCGACCTGAAAACGAGCGCTTTTCGCGCAGTAGTGTTCGAAAAATGTGAATCTCATTTCTAACAATTGCGCCGCTATATTCCACCGTTTTTTTTTTATTGCGTTGGCTCGCGGGGGAGGGAAGGATGAAAGTTTTGTCGCGAACAGTACGCCGCGCGTAAGAAAGAAAGTATTACGGGAGATCTCGCGGTGGTACGAGAGAATCGGGGGCGTATGCTGACGGGGGGAGGGGGGGAGAGGAGGATCCGAGGGGGAGGAGATACGAGATTTAGGGGCTGCGGACCGAGGGAAGCTGCTCCGAGTCTCGGGAGCTCTTCTTTCCTTCGCTTTCCCGTCGCTTCGGTAACACGCGATATAGTGGAGAGCTCGCGGAAAGCCCGCGGAGGATTTAAAATTTGTAAAGATTAAAATAAAGTTTTTTATCCGTTCGTCGCGGAGAATTTCGCCGCTCGGCAAACTGGAAAGAGTGCTGCTACGGCTGGCGCTTGTCGCGATGTGGCGGGGAACAAAAGAGGGTGGAAAAAAGCTACGGTTATAGCAAAGAAGATTTCTCGTGGGCGGCAAGGGGAGAAGGGCTGAGCGGCGTGAACGACGACGACAACGCAGACCCGAAGGACGAATCGTGAGGCTGCGAAACGAAAGATTCGCCGGAATTCATAGAGCGAGATTGAGAAAGAGAGCACGAAGGAAAAAGATCGTGGAACAAAAAATAAAACGGGCGACTCCACCCCGATGAGAAAATCGTCGAGGGATGGGAGATCCAGTCTCGCGCGCGGGGGAGTTCGGTCCTCGCTACTTCCGAACGCAAATTATCAGAAAATTAGTTTCACGAAAGTTCCATCGTGCCTTGTGGAGAACGCAGAGAGAAGGAAGAGGGACAAAAATAAATGTGTGCCGAATCATGAGCCTTAAAGAATGAAAAAATGCCCTTCGCTGGATAAATACAAATTCTTCAGAATACGAGTATTTGACGGGTCTGCATAAACCCAAAACATAGGTAGATTTTCAATGCTTTTTTCTGATGAGAGTGTTTTGATAACGAACTCGGGATTTTACACATAATTGAAACATAGACTTGCCCAGTTTCAGATTTTTTTTTAATGAAAAATATTCATAAACGACGAAGTTATTATTATGTGGACAAAGTGCCACCGTTGATGGGTGAGCAATTGTTGTAGGTGGTTTTGGCAACTAGGACCTAAAATGGAAATTTAAAAAATGGGTTTTTAGCATGATAATAAAACCTTCGTATAATTTGATACTTTTTGGAAATTTTGAAAATTACGAAAGTTGCAAGCTGTAGAAAAAGGGTTCGATTTTTTACCTCAAAAAGAACGGGTCGATCTGCAATAGATTTTTTTGTTGAGTAAATTGGCATGACGAACTCGGGATTTTACTCACCTAAATACATAGACCTGCCAAGTTTGAGCTTTTTTTAATTGGAAAATATTGATGAACAATGAAGTTATTATTATATGAACAAAGTGCCACTGCTGATGCGTGGCCATAGGTGTAGGTGGTTTGGGCAACCAGAGGGATCTGAAATGGAAAATAAACAAATGTGTTTTTAGCATAATAGCCCAACCAAACTTTAGCACAATCGAATACTTTCTGGACATTTTTAAAATTACGATAATGGCAAGCTCTAGTAAAAGAGTTCAATTTTCGACGTAAAAAAGTTTTTAATGATTTTTTATTTTTAAAAATGGATAAACACATCGATAAATCATCCGAACATACGATAAAAAATGTCATAAACCATGCTTCGTCCGAATTTGACGTGGATCGTTCCATAAAACATAGTTTCGAGAAAAACAAAAAAAAATGGTAGATCCGACCCTTCGGCGATCTGACCCTTTACAAAAACCGTCACAAATTGGTCAATTTTTGGAATTTTTGCAAAATCCTTGTACAAGATGTAAATCAAGACCTTAGGCTATACAGCTACCTAATGAAAACCCTACTTTCGTAATTTCAAGCTTATTCAGAGCCCTTGAGGGGTCTTCTCACTTTAGACGCTAAAAAAGGCTATTTTCATGAATTTTTTTGATAGGTTTATATTATAGATATTGATATAAAAGTTGTTACAAGTAATAAATACACTTTCGAAATACATTTAGACATTTTTTTACATTTATTTCTGTCACTATTTATAGACAAAAATGCCCTAAAAAATGGTAGGTCTGCGCTATTGATGAAATCTCGGAGATGGATAATCCGAAACAAAAAAATCAAACGGTTTTAGATTCAGTATGTCAATGGCTATAGCGCATATCATACGATCTTTTATATATATGCAAAAACAACAGTGGCGGACAACTCTCAAAAAATAAAATTAAAAAAACGTGTTTTTTCACCGTTTTTGGCGAAAAAAAATAGTAAATATAAAAAATCCTTGATATGCGCTATAGCTATAGTTGTAAAGAATATGTGGTTAACATTTCATAAGGGTCAGTTCAGTAGTTTCGAAGATTTTATCAACAAGCCGTCGAAAAACGTTGTTTCGAGAAAAACGCGTTTAAAGTTTGTTTGGGTTATATAAATAGATAAAAAATGTTTTTTTATGTATTTCGAAAGTGTAGTTTTTAAGTGTAACAACTTTTATATCAATATCAATAATATAAACCTATAAAAAAAATCATGAAAATTGCCTTTTTTAGCGTCTAACGTGAGAAGACCCCTCAAACGTAAATATAGATCCGTGTTTTTGCACCCACTGCAAAATCGAACCATCCATGGAATCGTACAACAAAAACGTGACCTTGAAAAACTATTTCATAAAAGTCGAGAATCCACCTAATCGATCCATCGTCACAATCAGTATCTCCACTAATCGCGTTGATTTTTATTTAAACAAAATCCCGTTTCGCCCCACCGTTGCAAATCTACTTATTTCCATTACCAAACGCCACCCGCGCAAAGTCGATTACCCGATAAAGAAAATCAAACATTGTTACACGACACGCTGTATATTCAACATTATCACGTGCGATAAAGGTAATCAAACATTGTTACGCGACGCGCGGTATATTGGCGAATATTAAAATCAGTTGGATCTTTCATGCGCTCTATATTACCTTCTACCCATAATGACAAAAATGAAAGGTGATATTATCCCGTCTGATTGCCGTGGCACGAAATCCCCGGGCAGAAACATTCGTATACGATCCGGTAACACGAAACGTCGATGGAACAAGCGGAGCGCGAGCTGGCAAAAGAGAGAGAGAGATCGTTTTCTCCTTATATAGAATTGCGTGATTGCCGGAATGTTCGTGCATACCTTAAGCGGTTGTAGCACGCAGAGCGGATCGACACACCGGGGCCGTGTGTTATCGAGCATCCAGAGCACAGAGATGTGCCTCGAACAAAAATCACAATGGAGCCAAGGAACATGGATACTCCGAGACCCTCCACGAGCACCGATACGATTTACAAGGCAATACTCCTTTAGCAGCCTATTGTTGGTCGAAAAAAGAAAGCACAGAAACCATCGAGAATTTTGCTTTATCATGATTTTTAGACTCTGACTGCGTGACATATTCCTCGAAGGGAAAAAAACACAGCTCGTGCAGATAATCCACAAGCTGGTACTTAAGGGGAGATATACACCTTGGAGCCGGAAAAAAGGTCATTTTTGTGATTTTTTTCAAGGAAAACTATTTGAAATATCGGTTTGGGGTCTTAATTATCTAAAAGTATATACATTCAAAAATATGTTTAATTTTCTTTATTCAAAAATATCGAAAATATACAAGGATATTGTATGATCCTTGGAGCGTCGTAAAAAAATCTGCGTATACGGTGCCCACTGGCGTTTCTTCAAAAATCATCTGAAAAAAGCCAAAAAGATTATTAAATTAGATACTATAATCTAGTACTTGTCATAGCCGATTTTGAAAATATCGATTTATGACAGAATGGCGGACGTTTCAACATAAATAGTGATTTTTGGGCCAAAAATTATTTATTATTTTGCCTATAAAACAAAAACTAAGTAACGGAAAAAATCCTATGACAAGTACTAGATAATGGTGTATAGAATAACCACAAAAAAACCCAAGGCAATCGGTTCATTGGTTTTCGAGAAAAATTGGGTACCGATTTGAAAAACGTGTCGGCTCGGCGCCACAAAACACGTTTTACTTCCTCGGCTGTAACTGGCTTATTTATCGAAATATTAACTTGCCGTTTTGACCAGATATTCTGGGGACCTCAAACTTCAAGAAAATGCAAAAAAAAATTGATTTTTTAGACCATCTAGGTGTATATCTCCCCTCGAAAGGACATGTGAGTTTCGCAGCCAAAAAAGCACATTTTCTCTATTTAAAAAAAATATATATAAATTATGTCATTCAAAATGTTAAGCACATAAAAGTTTTTTTTCAGTTTATTCAAAATGTTTCATCTTATTTTATTAAATGTTAAGAACATTTCAAAATTATTTTGAAAATGTTATGTATGTTATTATTTAACTTATTTGTTATTATTTGACTTATTTAAAAAATGTTAAGCACAAAAACTATAATTTTTTAGCAAAATATAATTTTGTAACAAAAGTATACAAAAAAAGTAACTAAAAACAAAAGTATATTAAAAAAATATAATTTCGTAACAAAAGTATATTTTTACAACACAACAAGCGTTATTTTTCACACAAAAATTGGTAATATAATACGCATGTATTTTTGCAAAAATCTAAAAACTGAACTAACACCCTGATATTTTTGTTTCACGTAAGAAATCTATACTTCGACCTTTTCGTATTTAAATTTCTTACGAAATGAGTATAATTTTCCAACCCAAGTACATTTTTACACCATAATAAGCTCTCTTTCTCACGCAAAAATTCACACGGATTTTCGCCAATAGCTGAAAGCTCAACCCTTCAATACTTTCGAAACGACTTTTCATCGTAAGCAACCTGGTTTCCGGATAAACCAATTTCTTCCCCAGCTCCACCGTAGGCGTGCATAACGAATGTACCGTACACGTATATAGATCAGTCCGATTCTTTGGACTCGCTCAGGCGCATGTTTCGCCCCCTGAGTACACATATACCCACAAGCCAAGTACATACACATGCTCGCCAGAAGGGTTCGTCGGAGCGCGCGAACCATCGGCGATTTTCGCTCCACCCTGATGATTGCAGGTTGCATCGGTAACGCCTCTGCATGCTGGCTCGCCTCGAACGGATCGTGGAAACAGGTATACGTGTGCGCGTATGTGGCTGTATACGTATACGGATGTATGTGGAGAACGAATAAATGAGCGGGTGCGAGCGTACCTGCGGGTTCGCCCTCGCGAGCCACCAAGCGTATCCCGTTCGTCCAATTTTCCTCCTGGCCTTATACACTCGCGTATATGCCACATGTATAAACATGAGCGTGTTTCGAGTGGCACACACCGGGCAGCGACCATAATCACGGGTTAGCAAAACGCCGCGAGCCACGAGAGAGCTTCAGGATTGCGTGGTCTGGCAATATGGCCGCCGCTTCACCAGCCAGCTCAATCTTTTCTGTTGTTTTACTACACAATATATATATATATATATATATATATATATATGTTATCCGTTTGGCCTGCCGATATTTTTCAAGCCGTCCGACTATGCAACCTGCACTGACTTCTTCTCTTCATCATTCCGCTCTATCTCTCTTCAGAATACTCCACGAAACGATTATCTTCCGTTGCGAAACTATCATTATCACGATTCGTAAACTTACGTATCTCCTTTGGACTCCGGCAATATACATGGCGCGCACGCAACGCTGCGCTTTGCATTCGCGGATATGAATTATGCAGATTCGGCATGTACATCATGTTTTTTTTTTTCGGTCATCCTGCAAATCTTCGCGACCCAACCGGTTTCCATGGAACGCTGGCACAAAGTAGCGATGCAGGTATAACGTGTCATTATTAATTCACTATTCATCACAGCGGTGATAGAACTCTTTAGAAGTTTCGCAACACTCGCACTGCACGCGAGGATACGACGTTTGATCGGTAAGCGTGAAGCTTCATCGCTGGAGCAACATGCTGGAGGCAATAGCGAGTTCCTTCCACCGTGGGTTGTCCAGTATGAAATTTCATTAATTTCGCTTCGAATTGTGCACGTGCCGTCCTCCTTGGGCTTTGGAGATCTTTGCCTCGGTTACTTCGAGACCTTTGTGCGCATCAGAGTCATATACAGTGCTGTGTAACGTACGTAGGTAAATGTATACGCAGTTCACAAGCTAGCGCGTTATTATTGCCAAGTACTACACGAGAGATAGCTATGTAAAACTTTATGCTAATGTATCAAGCCTGCCAGCGCACAACGAGTCGCCTTGACAAGAGCACTCTCGTACAGGCAAATGTGCACAACGAGGTACCGGTGAAAAATAAGAATGATGAAGAGTGAGGGTTACCGCGGGGATGGCTGAAGAAAAGCAAGTATGGAGATCCATCAAAAAAGGAGCATGGGTTGGAGAAGGAGCTGGGGTGCAGGAGGAGATCAGGGACGTAAGGAGATCGTGAGTTGAACCTTTTGCTATACACATCCAGCAGTAACAACCGCAGACACGCTGGCCCGCTTCGTTCCAAAACCGAGATCGGGAACTTTTGCATAAAATCGACGAAAGCTCTTCCCGCTGGATTATCTCGTTTAAAGGCGGAAGATACTTTCTCCTTGGTACGTAGAAAAGGACGGGTTCCATACTTGCGATCCTCGCCCTTTATCCGCCAGCTCTTTTCCTCCCTTTTATTTGACCCTCACGCGAAGACATCTTCGCGCTATTCAGGAGCGCCGGAGGCAAGTAGATGACAGCTGAGGGGCTTTAATTCTTAATTGAAGTCATTTTGAAGATTTTGCCGATGAGAATCCAGTAGGGTGCAGTGATTTTGGGAACTTGCCGCACTGAAATTTGTTGGGGAGTGCCCAGATCCCACCACAGCCTTGTGGAGATTTGATGGGGATGCCGCACGTACGCGGGCCACATTGGAATTCAAGTGGATTCCACGCTATTTTCCGATTGACGTCGTTTGAGTGTTTTTTATTGGAAATTCTCAACTAGCAGTTGTTGGGTGACCCGAAAAATATCCTTTCGTGTTCCCGTGCACAAATTTCTTAGGGAGTTCCAAGATGCACCCACATCTATATAGGGATTTGTTCGGAACACCGCACATAGGGAGTCCTCATTGGGATCCAATTGGATTCTGGACTGTTCCCCGATGCACGTCGTTTGAAAATCCTTACCACGTTTGAATCGAAAATATGTAAAAAGTCACGAGAAAAAACTCGGCTTGTTGAAAAATAACCTGCTCTGTGAGTGTGCGCATGTGTGGTGATATTATGTCAAAGTGCAGTAAAATCAATTGCAATCGCTAATTACAGTGATGTGATTCAAATCGATTTTTAAGATATACTTTTTAAAGCGATTTATACTTTTTTGAAAGATCTACTCATTTTGTATATCTATATATTTTATTTTGAAAATTCAATGTACTGAATCCGATGGGATCCATCAAGAATCGTATCGGATTCTGTTCGATAACGTGGGATTCCTTTAGGATTCAAATTGAATTCGTACATTGGATTCCAATGGGGAATCCTAATTAAAATCCAATATGACGTGTTAGTAAAGGGATCCAATGCGATGAACGTTTGGTTTTTAATCAGAATCAAGTAAGGGAATCCAATTGGATCCCCACGATCCAATGTGATGTTCGATAACGTGGAAATCCTTTAGGATTCAAATTGGATTCCAGTGAGGAATCCAAATTAGAATCCAATGTGATGTTTTAGTGAGGAGATCCAATGCGATGATCGATTGGATCCCTATCAGAATCAAGTCAGTGAATCCAATTGAATCCCTACGATCCAATGCGATGTTCGATAACGTGGGAACCCTTCAGGATTTAAATTGGATTCGCACATTGAATTCCAATGGGGAATCCCAATTAGAATCCAATGTGACGTTTTAGTAAGGGGGTCCAATGCGATGATCGATTGGATCCCTATCAGAATCAAGTAAGTGAATCCAATTGAATCCCTACGATTCAATGCGATGTTCGATAACGTGGGAATCCTTTAGGATTCAAATTGGATTTGCACATCGGATTCCAATGGGGAATCCCAATTAGAATCCAATGTACAAGCGTGACGTTTTCGTAAAGGGATCCAATGCGATAATCCATTGGATCCCTATCAGAGCAAGTGTGGGAATCCAATAGGATCCGTACGACAATTCCTGCACGGGTTAGAGCATTGCTGATCATTCCGCGGTGTAGAAAACAATTCCCAGGATTATGGACTCGCGGGTATGGAGGCTTGGTACGATACAGCCGATATTTTGCGATCAAGGACGTTTTGGTGGGTACGGTGGATTTCTTGTGCCGCACTCTCCGGACCTGTTATAAGCTAATTGATTATGGTTCGAACCCCTGCCCTCCACCACTTGTGTTCCCGCTCTCACGGCAGGGAATACAGAAGCCGCGCGTAACCCGCAGAGACCTATAAAACCAAGAAACACCCCTCTACAAGTTTCTCCTCGCGCAGATGAGTAGGATCGGTTACGTTTGGCATCGAATTCACGCGACCCCTTTCTTCGCACATAAATCGGCAATAAAGACAATCTACGAGGCTATTCCGTATCTCGTATTAGCTGCTCATTGCCTCGATGGTGAAACGACTCGTCTATAAACACCGCAAATTACACAATAACGCGAGTCTGCGCTCACGGAACTCTCCCCTCGTTGCGAAATCTTCTCATGACCATTTAATAATCGTTCTCGGTATTCATCCTACCGAGGATCAATTTCTCGGCTGTTCGAGAAGAACGCGATTTTTCAGCTGACCAATAATTACGAGATTTTAGGTTCCAAGACGCATTGCTCAGAGACTGTTCACGTTCTATTTATCATGACAAAAAAGCACAAGTTTCAACTCCTAATCACATTTATATTCCAGCGGATCAATCTTTATTAGTAGTATTACACTATCGTAGGATACATCACTCAAAGCTGCTGATACTCATTAAGTTATCAGCTGAAGACAGATCAACTTGTAATATGGATATTATCTCGCAAACACAATCGTTCGCCCCGATCCTTTCACTAATGATCCTCGTATAACGTGCAATTTTTCTCGTAAAACAACATTACCCATAAGTGTATGACAAGAATCGGAATAGACGTGGTCATTCCTCTGATAGAACATGGGGGCCGAAGGATACTGCACCCTCGTCCCTTTGTTCCGAACATTCTTGTCATTCATTTTTCATACGTTTACCTCGACCGATCTTCTCATCTACCTTTGCCTCTCTCTCTCTCTTTCTCTCTCTCTCTCTCTCTCTCTCTCTCTCTCTCTCTCTCTCTCTCTCTCTCTCTCTCCCTTTCTCTCTCTCTTCCTCTGTTCACCAACGCTACACCAATGCCTACTTTTCCCTTCACTATTAACGTCTGGACAACAGCGACGACCTCCTTTTCCGCCCTTTGTTCCTCATCGTCCAACTTTTCTCACTAATACGCGTTCTCCTCTCGTCGTTGGCGAACAAGAGCCCAACGCAGCGTAGTCCGACATAGTTCGAAGCACGAGGGGAAAAACAAAAGACAAATTACACGTGAGAGACGCGGCCATCGTGTGACCCTTCCCACCTGTCTACATCTCGAAACACGCCTCCAGTCTTGCGGATGTGTCTGAGAAGCTTTCGGAGTATCCTCGTGTCCGAGGGATGCCCGAAGGAGAGCACGATTGAGTGCAAGAAATGAAGGGTGTAAGAAGAAAAGTATTCCGAGCACCTTGCAAGTTGGCGTGTGGATTCATTCCTACGAGAGAGTCCACCTTTGGCTCTTCTTGTACTCCTGACGATGTAGCCTCTTTCCACATGTGCTATTTTGCCTCTCTTGCCCGGTATTCCTTTTCGGATGACTATGCCACGATGCGCTCGGCCTCCTTTCCCCGACCTCCTTTTCATCCGCTTTTTTTCTTATTCACCTCGCGATCACGAGGGCATCGCAACGAGAAGAAACGAGACGAAGATGTGGAAAAAAAGACGACGTTTATCGCATTATTCTTCGGCCTCGAGGTACAGGTGTCTCGTATTCATGAATATACTACCGTGGATTATATTTATCGGAGAGAAGGGGAGGTAGAAAGTCGAGCGATTTCGTGATTGCCCGCGATTAAGATGGTACGGCGAATTTTTAGATTTATTAAACTTCGCAAATGCAAAAAATTCGTATTGTTTATTAATAACGTGTTGCTTTTTCACAGAACGAACGCGTATAAGTTACGGACGTATTCATTTCAATAAACTCGATCGGGGTGGGAGACTGAGTTCGATAATTAGTATAGAATTAATTCAATGATCCATTATTTTTGTGCGCGTAAATGTTTATACACAAGACCTCGGTCGACGCGCAGAAAAAAGTGTTTGCTTTTGCCAAGATTCTAACGATTTATTAATTTCGTGGAAAAATGAGCGATTTGGCGAAGAGTGAAATATTAGCGATAGACAATAGACCCCGATAATATTGAACGGGGAGACTTAACCCCTTCGTTGGCAGAGAGAATTCGACAAAAAGTGCCCAAAATGGCAGGACATTTTTTTATTCTGAAAACCTGTACTCTGGGGTTTTTGAGGGTGATTACGAATCTGAACTAAAAATTCAAGAATTCACAATGACGAACAAATATGGCGAATGAAAATACAAATAATACAGATTGATTTAGATGAAACTCGGTACTCATAGGTTGTGTAGGTCACTGATTATGAGTCTGAACATTTTGAATTTTCAAATTTAGAGTCCAGATTCGTAATAAGCGACCTCGAAAATCCCGGAGTACTAATTTTCATCTAAATCGAGTAAAGTTTTTTTATTTTTGTCCGCCATATTGGCGCCGCCATTTTAAATTTCCAAATGTAATTTTCAAATTCAGATTCAGCGAGCCGCCCCAAGTGAGGCTCCGATTTAAAATCAGAGCAAGTTAAATAGGGAAATAAAGATTGACGCACTATTGCGTCAATGCCACACAGGGCACGGAATTGTTTGACGCACTATTGCGTCAATGCCAACGAAGGGGTTAACTCGTGGCTGGAAAAAAGACGAATTTTCGTGAATTTTTTCTGCAGAACGTCTGCAGGTTTTCGATATTACTTTTTGCAGGGTTTGGTTTTAGGTATCTTTTACAATGTTTGTATCGAAAAATATTTATAAATGTGGTAGATTCAATGGTTTGTGCAGAGCGCTGTTTGAAAAATGTTCTTCGTGGTGACAAACTGCTCGGAAACAAATAATCGGAAAAAAAAAATCAAACGCATTTAGTTTTTGCATGAAATTATATATCGCTTGGAAGAAGGATTTTAAAAAATATTGATTAAAAAAAATTGCCGAAGGCCGAACTGAGAGTATCGATTTTCAGTGAAAAAAAACGCTCTCTTTTCGTTGATAAAAAAAGTATGCATCGAAAAAAAATTACTTCGTTTGAGCACTGCTTTTTGATAAGTTAAAAAAAAGCTTGTAAAATTTGACGATGATCGGTGCAGTGTTTTTTTAGATATCGTGGTCGCCGATCTTCAAAACGTAATTTTGGGAAAAACGCGTTCAAAGTTCGCTGGTTCGCGGAACTTACCTACAAACGCCCATGACTCTCAATTTTGAACGGAACGACTCGGAATTTTCAAAGAATATTTTTAAAGTGTTGTGTTAAAGTGTTGAATTTTGAGAATTCATGGGCAACCAAAATTCGATATTTTCAAAAATTTCAACTAGAAATTTTATTTTTCATTTTTGTGGGACAAGGGTGGTTATGATTTTTTTGTTCCCGCAATGATTTTTTGTGCCCTCGCGTTTTTTGGCACTGTTTTCGAGATTTCTTCCTCAGCCTGCACCGGCGACATTTTTTATGGACCCAAACGCGAACGTAGGAGACGTCAAAGTGCGCGGGCGAGACGAGAATTTCGTTACGAAAACAATGACGGGTTATAATCCCGTCAATCGTCATTTCGCGAGGGAGGCTACACGAGAAGATTTTTGATCCGGCGAATGCAAAAGAGACAGACGCCTGTTCGTTCGTTTCGCGGCGTATTCGTACGCGCGGAGCGACGGCCGTCGGCCTCCGGAGCTCGGAAGGAGGAGGCTTTTCTCGGTCCACACACGACTGCCTGACTCGATGACTGACGACCTGCCCGAAATAATAATGCTACAAGGGTTCGTCACACCGATACACTTTTGGAAGAACATCCGCCTACTCCTTGCCGTCAATTGTTATTCCAGAGCTTTCCGGCTGCAATGAAACTCGGCCTCTCTCTCTCGTCCTCTTATTTCTGGATCGGCAAGTCCTCCGCCAAATTGCCATGGAGAGCATTAAAAATCAGAGTAACTTTGCGAACGAATGCAAAGATCGACGGTAAACGTTTGTGTAAACAAAACCGTTTTGGGGGGGAGATAACTTAAGGCGAGGAAAACACTGCTGATTTTCATGATTTTTTTAAGAGAAAAAATTTATTTGCCATTTTTGAGACTTACGGTATGTTTTATTACAACTTTTGGCTGTTACATGGTATTTCTAATTTATTTATTTTAGATGCGGTCACACGGCGTGACACGTCGCGTGGGCGGGATTAATCTGAAAAAAACCCAACGCAGATTTTCCTTTCGTTAACACACATCCGCAGAATATGAACCAAGAAAAAGCGAGAAATATTGAAAATCGATGAAATGGTTATGGAACAGGTTATGGAAGTTTTTTGTAGGTAATTTTTTTTTACTGCCTAGATACTAACTATTCTTGCTAAAATAGAACAGTGTGTCCTTTGGCTATCAAATGTATAAAAAAGTCAAGCTTCATCAGCCCCTCACAATTTAGCCCCGAGTGTGGGGCTTCTTTGACAAGGCATTGAAGTGCAACTTATGTCAAAGATTAAGGGTTACTTTGGAATCATTTTGATAAAAAATGTAATATTTTATGCATTACACATGGAATTAATGAAAAACAACGATTTTTTATAACCAAATTGTCATTGTTATTAAGGCAGCAGAATTCGAATAATTTTCGTCCAATTGACTTGAAATTTTAACTGTAGCTTCTTAGATTGCTTTAACAGTCAAGTACGAGCGCTTTTCTCGATTAATCGAAATCTGTAGAAAATGTATCACTTTTGATATGAAAATTATGGTCGAAAAAACGAACTTCTTTTCAAACTCGTCTCTATTTTTCTTTTAATTATTTGTTAATTCCCCCCGCCCTTGAGTGCTAAACATGATATAATTAACGTAAATATTTCACTCTTAGTTCCGGGACTAAATTTCCGACGCTTCTACTGCGTGCCGCGGAGAAGGTTGACTGAAAAACAGTAGTGCTATAATGACTCGTGCGCCGCCATTTTGTAAACTTTTGACAAATAATTTTTTTTTACATACTTCAATATATGCCTTATAAAACCTAAAAGCTCTTTTGAATATGTATTTTATTCCTTTCTTTAAAAAAATCCAAAGAAAACGGTCGAAAATGGGCAGTTACAGTGGTGCCCTCCCGTAAGGAAACATTTTACATAAAAATAACAAGTACCTGGGGTGCTATTATAGGCACTTAATGAGTCTTATAATTGTCATTAAGATGAAAATCAACTTTAGCAACATTGTAATAAACTTGAACAACAAATTTTTGTTGAAGTTTATTCCCATTCAAAAAAAATCCCATTTAAAATGTATACACATTTAAAACATATTTTGGCGCTCTTTGGTAGCACCAAAAACTGTCAAAGTTACCCTGAATGTACAAGTAGCCCTTTTTTACGGTACGATTTGAGACAAAAAAATCATTTTCCGAAAATAAAATGGCTACATTTTGCAATAAGAAAATACTTTTTTTTTGTTCAAGAAAATGTAGAGTTATGTTTTAGACAACAAGGTTAGAAAGATTGATACCAAGTTTCATCAGAATCGGTCAACAAATTTTTTTAGCTCTACGTCACGCAAGTTTTCAAAATGCAGTTTAGAAGACCGTGCCATACCTCGGCCATTGTCAAAGATTAATTTTTTTAAATATCATGTGACTGCCAAAAATCGTAGTAAAACATACCCTAAGTCCCAAAAATGGTGAAGAAATCTTTCCTTTGAAAAAAAATCATGAAAATCGGCAAATTTCTTCCTCGCCTGAAGCCCCCCCCCCCCCTAACTTCCTGGTTCATAGCGACATTCAGTCTGTCGTCTCGATCCGTTAAAAAAGTCCAATTATACGAGAAAGTCCGAGCCATTTTCTTGAGATGCAGTAATTAAATTTAACTTGGCCGTCCGAGCGGTAAAAGATTTTTGCAAAGAAGTCTTCTTGAGTTTCATCTACTTCATTGTACAGAAAATGTGGTGACGTACGAGTATATATATATATATATATATGTACAGCGTCGTTTCTCCGGAGCGTTACAGACGCGAAGAGGTGAAGAACATTCAGGTCTATTTTTAAGCTCGTTATCTATTTCACTTTGCACACGCGATCCCGTCACTCCGCGCGCGTCGTTCCATGTCCATGCTTGACAGTTCGTCATCTCGCCCAGCGACACCACGCGCTACGTTTTGTCTCTTTTTCTCTCTCCGTGCACATTGTGACTCTCGTATCCCGCATACTTCGAGACTGGAGATAATTTTCGGTCGATCGAGATTTTCCATTGACGATTACGAGCGATTGACAGTAATCGACTGAAATTTTGACGAATTGCAGGGTAGCTAGAAGTGTTAATAATTGAATGACGAATTTTACCTTGGAATCAATAGCGCTTTGAAGGACTGACGTTACAGTATGTCTCCGTTTCCAGTCGACGCGACTCTCTTCGTTGAGGCATATTAAAGTATGCATGGAGTTGTGGGGTATACGGATGGCTATGCAGGGGGAAAAAAACATGGGGGTGCCGGAATAGGCGTGGATCATATTTGATTGACAGGTCCGTCCAGCCAATGGTTGGAGAGACGAAAATGCTGATGAGGTCCACGTCAATCACGCGATACCTTCACCTCTAGCCATACTGCCACTGGCTGGAGACCGTGGCGAGTTTTGTTTGTACGCTTTGTCGCGATGGGCCACCCTTCGACGCTGTCTCCCCCTCGTTCCCGGCTGCTTTTTTTCACCGTCTCACTTTCAGCCGCTCGCAAACTCGTACATATAACCCAGGGCGGCGCGGCCACCCTTACATCCGCTCGCACGCTATGGGGTAGTTTAGCATCTCCGGTTCGGTACCCTTAAACTCTCCTTGCTTGAGGGAGGAACACGACATGGAGAGCCAGAGAGAGAGCGAGAAGGAAACACGTAGATGAGTACGCGCGTAAAAAAAAATATCAGCGCGAGCGTAAAACATCGCCACGATCCCTATATTCCAACGGGACTAAACCGCTGCGTGGATGGCTCGGATAATTACCGAATCCGTAGCCAGGCGGAAGTTCTGACTGTCTGACGATGTTGTCTAGGGAGAGTAAGGAAAAAACGGATGCACACGACAGTGCTTACTAGTTTTTCGGGTAGCACTCATTGGAAACGAATATTCGAAAAATTTGGAAACCCTTCCTCATTATCCGACTTGATCCTAGACTTGTGGGGAACGTTTTGAACTTCTCAAAATGTCGTAAAGACGCGCGAACGTTTACAGCCGGAGAGTGAATTTAGAAATGGGTAATGTTTCATTGCAGAAAACGGTCTACCTAGAAGATTACGAACTGCCTACACGAATACGCAACTCCTGGAGCTGGAGAAAGAGTTCCACTTCAACAAGTATCTCTGTCGACCTCGCAGAATAGAGATAGCAGCCTCTCTGGATCTGACGGAAAGGCAGGTAGGGCTCTGGGACGTTTGCGCACATTATCTTTGTACCTGACGTGGAAAATCCCATCAGGATTTATCGTCTGGAACCTCTTGCCATGTATGATCAATCGACTGTTACACGACGACTGACGTATGACTTTATTCGAGTAGCCAGAACCGGCCAAGTATTTTCGCTCGCGTGATTCGTTCACTCGTGCACAATGCAATATCCAACGATTTGTTCGCAGGTGAAAGTGTGGTTTCAAAATCGTCGCATGAAGCACAAGAGGCAGACGCTCTCGAAAGAGGACGGTGACGAAAAAGACGGCACGTCCTCCGACGGCGTTGAGAAGAGCAAGACCGACAAGATGCTGTCGATGGACGAGGATGAGAAGAAGAGCTGCCACAACTGTGATATTTCGGGAGTGGGAGACGTTGGCAGTTCTCTGGGTGAGATAACGGATCTTGGTTCGGGCCGTACCGGCAGTAGCAGCAGCAGTAACAACAACAACAATACACCATCAGCGACAAACAACAATAGCAGCGTGGGATTCAGCACGAACAGCAACGGTGCGAGTAGCGTCGGTAGTACGAACAGCGTTTCGAGTTCGTTCGAAAAAATGATAGCCGACGAGGATTCGAGGTCGCAAGACGGCAGCGAAGTGACCTCGCCGAGTATAAACTGCAAGAAAGTTGGTATAGGCAACGAGATAAGAGTCAAAATCGAAGGCGGACACAAGAGTCCGAATCCTTCGAAGCATCAAATAACTGTGAGTAAAAAATCGCCACCTTCGAGCAACAAGGAATTGTGCGCTGTCACGAGCAACGGTGTCCTTCTGGCAATGCCAGATTCAACGGTGAGCACGCCGGCTCTACCGGGTCAGACATCATCGAGAAGCTTGACTCCGTCCTCAACACCGGGAACGCCGGTGTCGGTTCAATTGCAACAGGGTAGTCCACTGGGTATCCAGGCTGCTGGACACGTTGGTTACATGCAAAGACCGAGAAGTTCGCCATCGTCGACGAGCTCGGTGCCTGTTACGATGACAGGCGCGTTGATGCATCCGCAAATCGCGAATCAAGCGACGATGTCACCTCACGCCGTCAGAAATATGCCTTCGAATGCTCCGTCACACTTCCCCCAACAGCAACAGCAGCAGCAGCAAAACGTTTATCAGTCGGGCACGACGAATCTGGATTACAGGAACGGTGTTCCCATCAGCAGTAGGCAAACGATCCCAGTGGCGGCTGCCCAGCAGCACAGTCAATCACAGAGTGCCTATTGCTCGAGAGACATGAGTGGTTATCAGCAACGAATATCATACCCAAACGAGATGCATCCACTTTACAATCGCCAGAGTCAGGTGGTACCTTCGAGAGTTCCCCATCACGCTAGAACATCGGGCACTTCGTCGGCTACCAGACCTCTTTACAATGCCAGCTCGATGCAATTTCACCAACAACAACAGGCGCAATACTCCAATGCCGAGTACAACGGTTACCAATCACAAGGAGGACCCGCCACGGTCTCCTATCACGCGTCCTATCACGCTAGAAGTATGCAGCAGGCTGCTGGCAACCCTTATAACGCGCAAGGACAGCATCAGCAGCAAGGTTATCCTCCGAATCCACATACCGATGGGACAACGGAAGGCTACATGTCTAGCGGCGGTTACGGTTACCCGTCAAGTGGAACTTATCACGCGACTAACGACAACCTCGCGGCCCAGCATGGCCATAGCACGGTCTCGTTGCAGCCAGGCCAACAGCAGCAGCATTACTACAACGAGATCCAACAACAATCCCACCAACAGACCCAACAGCATCACGGAACCGAGAATTACGTGCCTCATCCAACCGCCATACAAACTACCGGTGACTACAGAACAACCGGCAAGTGTCACGCGAATCCTTACTACGATCAAACCCCCCAACTGCACGTTCATCAAGGTGGCGAAGCTTCGAGCATTCCAACCGCTTACGTCTCATCTCCCGATCCATTCCCAGCGCCGGGAATGACGACAACTGCAACAGCTATTGCAGCGGCAACAGCTGCCGTTATAACACCACCCGATAGCACTGGCCCGACTGAATCAAGCAGCGAGACTTATACGAATTTTGCCAATTACTACAACGATCACCATCAACAGGCTCACAATACCGCGGCCCCGCAAGCCTCGGCCGATAACAGCAATAGTTCTTCGGATTTCAATTTTCTCAGCAACCTCGCCAATGACTTTGCTCCCGAGTACTATCAGCTCAGTTGAGTACAGCCTGAGACTGAATACACGGGGCTAATTGACTTCAACGAGGAACAATATCTACTCAACGAACTCTACTGATCGCAAAACTCGAGGTTCGATGATGAACTTACTTCGGCACAGGTCGTGCAGTTTTGGTTCGTCAATTCATTGGAGGCACTCGAAGTTTATACGAGCGCTAGTTTCGTGGCTGAACATTTCTTGAGTTGAACGGGAAAAATCAACGTGCAATCTCTACACATGCATACACATCCACACACACTCACGTATATCACATAGTATTGTTGATTGAAGTGACTGCGAAGTTTGACTGTCACTCGTAGATTAGTGAAATGAGACTCGATGGTTCGGCGAATGATGAGTGACTGTTTACTGTGTGTCTGTGTTGTATACTTCAAGATACCACCAACGGTTGTAGGATAGTATAAATTAAATGAGACTAAATGGAAGAAAAAAATAGGATAGCGACCTATCAAATGACAGTCCATCACAATTGCTCGTGTTATTTGTTACAGAACGTCTCCCGCGTTATCCGATTTAACCAAAATCCGTCAATTTTCTACAAGCTTCGTTAACTGTTATTATTTTACGTTTCTTTGATACAACTTAGGTGAAATATGTCGGATAAGTGAATGAAAAAAAAATGCAATATGAACTCGGCGGGCACGTAGACGCTGCGAACCGTCGTACTGTTTATACATATAAAAAAAAAATATATATATATCGATATATATATATAAATACACATTGTAATGAAGGTTCCTTGTACATATACGTAAATATTTCACGTACTCGAGTACGCTGAGCGGTTAATCGTATTCCAACACAAACAAATAATGTTTATCCATCCAAGATCCGTATGTAAAAAGTATAAGCGCGTCGTAGGCGAGCGATACGTGGCTTGCAACATCGTAAGAAAAACAAAATTATCGCACTTGTATATTCGTTGACTGACACACTCGTCCACACGTGGCTATCACCACCGATAACCCACATACACTTACACACCCACACATACACAACAGGCAGACTTTTGTCAAATACAAAATTATTAGAGAAACTTGAAAAAAATGGAGTGTTTTTTTCGTTATGTACAATTCCTGTCCTCCAGGAGTTCCGTTCTTATTTTCAGTCACGTGGGGTAAGTACATTTGAATCCGAGCGTACTCAATCAACGTAGGCAAGTCAAGTCAGTCGAGGTTATGAAAAATGTTGCACAGGTGGCGAAAAATAACGCTAATAACGAATGCAGACTGATAAATGTGTACATGACAAAATGGAGAACAATTGCCAGTAGTATTCGCTTCTACTCTTCTGAAAAACGAAAATATTCGAAACGCCATGCCAGCTGGTTGTTTGTGGAGGGGCTGGGAATCTGCCGCCAAAGCTTTTGGCTGCCGATTTTTAGCGCCGAAATTATTTATTCTACATAATTAAAATTTTATGTTATCATATTTTATCTTATCGTCTTTTAATTTTTCTTTTTTTAATATTTGAAATGGGCGGCTGTACGACACTTGGTTCAGAGACGGTTGCCACCTGAGTTGTTCCACGGCGTACAACGTAGCGTCTGGTGCATTAATCCGAAACACGAGAGCCAAGAAGTTCTAGATTTCCAAGACTCACAGGCTCTGTGTAAACCTACGAAATTCGACGAAAAGTGAAAATTCGAAAACTGGTACGTGTTTGAAAAAATGTTCTATTTCTCGTGAAATTTTTAACATAGTATTGATCAATGAAAAAGTTGTTTTAAAAATAATTTCCACGGAACTTTAGGTTCACATATACGGTAATTATGTTATCTGAAAATTTTCATAATTTCAAAATGACCGATCAGTGAATTTTTGAGTTATCTTGTACGAGGTTCACGAAGAAATGGTTTTCAGGAAAACGCGTTTAAAGTTTAAAGACTCCAAAATTTGATGACTAAATGACCTACCGATTAATCTGCGATTCCGAGGCCATAAAGTAGTCCCTCAGCTTCCTCGCGAAGTTCATTCTCGGCCCTAAGCTCGTCTTTACGTTATAAAGTGATCTCCTCTCTTAAGGCCTTAGGCCACAGTACCGGGTATAAAATCATGTGCGATTTTGACAATTTTTTTTCGCATGAAAAAGTGATTCCTCATAAAATTAATTACACATCAATTAGGTATGAATATCAAGCTGTTCGAAAATATATATATTTGTTTCTATGTACAAAATGGTCGACTACTAATATTTTCTTTTGTTATCTTTCTTTTAGGCGCTCCGCGGCGTGACATTTAGCATCCACAATTTTTAACCAAGAACAAGAAACAAAAATTCTCGTCAATCTACATTAGAATACCTAGAGAAGTACGTACGGAATTTAAAAAATATTGTTTTATTCAAAAGTTGTAGGTATTGGAACTTAAGAAATGAATTTTCAGTGAAAATTTTCGTTATAACTGCTCATAAACTGCTCATAAAATGAAAAGTTTTCGATTGATCAGAAATTCCGTACGTACTTCTCTGCGAAATGCCATTAGGAACATAACTTTTTAATTTGAAGTAAACCGAGTGAAAAGCGCTGAAGTTATTAGTCACGCCAATTGAAAAAAAGCTGTTTCGAGGAGTTTCGAGTAGTCGGCCATTTTGTAAATCGAAAAAAAAATTCTAACAGCTTGATATTCATACTAAATAGATGTGTAATTAATTTTATGAGTGAATCGCTTTTTCATACGAAAAAAAATTGTTAAATTCGCACATGATATTATACGCGTTACCTAAGGCCTTAATTGGAGTAAATATCTGTTGGCTCTGGCGAGAAGCTCGTTAAAATTCGGAGGCCCTCTAATACGCGAAAAGAGGTACCGGGTTCGCGAAACTCGAAACATAAACTTCCTCTTTGGTTGCGTATCGCGAGGAGTGACGACAAAACCAGGCACGAGAAGGATGAAACGTCGCTTGTCTCGTACACTCATGCGACGAGCGAGGGCGCGGGGATCGCGGTGGGCCAAATTCATCGTTACATACATACACGAGACCGAGTGAGGTGCCGGCGGCGTTACCGCGCGTATTGCGGCCTGCATCGGGTGAAGAATTTGTGACAATGATGGATGACTCGCGAGAGAGAGAGACAGAGAGAGAGAGAGAGAGAGAGAGAGGAGAATGAACGAGCATGATGCCCGTGAGTCAGGCCCATACGACGCACATGCACGGTTCGACCTCATATGTGGCCTTCGTGCCTTCGACCGCACAGTCCGAACTGTTGCTATCGTTGCATCTGCGCTTCTAAACTGACGATATCCACGCATGAACCTCCCCCGTAACTCCTACGCAACCCTCCGCGACACGTAACACGAGACGATATCCCGTACACCCCAAAAACAGAAGCCAACAGATCGTTCGACGTTCCACCCCTCAAACTCAACTGTGCCTGTGAATGTGTATACGTCTAATGCGCCCACACGTACAGACGTATACGGAGATTCTCCACTTTGTCGCGCTTACTCTAGTTGACGAAGCGTCGTTGAGTTACGAGTCATTAGGCCCGAAAAAAGCGCTCCTTGCGAGCGGTAGCCCTTTTATTTCCTCGAAATATTTGACTAACAGATTTTTCGGGGGGACGTGTATGTTTGCATCGAGCTGAAAATTGAGCCTCAACGGTGGCTATTTTTGGATCGATATTCGTCGTGGCTTCATCATCAATGATCGAGTGAGCTCGGCTGTTGTTGAAAGCGCGAAAAGATAGTCACGCGAAATTGGCAAATCGGTGTGTCAAATGTATATTGGAAATTCACAGGCCATGTGGCGGACGTCAATGCGAGCGATTTTTTTCGAACTGACAGTTTTAGGATTTCATTCGATCAAACAGATACTCCTCTGTATAAATTTGGATTCGAGGAGTTAAAGCTGCTACGTCACTTCGAGCTGGTTCGAAAATCCATGAGGTTTGTTTGGGTTCGTTTAAGTTTGTTTGGGTTTGGTCGACTATGGTCGACGATTTTCCGGATTTTTTAGAGTTTAGAGGGGGACAATAGTTTGCATAATTGTTATTGGATAACCTACGGAGGCTTTTCGTTTCCGTGCCCACGTGGCCGAAAGAGTAGCGCGGACTTTTCAACTCGAACCAAGACCGATCGTCCGAAAGAGGAGTCAAGGGTTAGTTACCCTCGGGGGGCTATATACCCCGGGGCGCTCACGGAGTCGACAATAAATCTTGCTATCGCCGAGGGGCGACTACTTCACGCCACACTTCGTATCTAACCTGCATCCCGAGACAGTTCACTGACAAAGATATTCTCTCACCTTATTTTCAGGCCCGCACAGCCCTGAGAACCGACCTTGACACGAGAAAACATACTCCACCGTTCTCTACAGGTTTTTTGGCTCAACGTAAGTCATATAAAAGGAACTCGATACCTGTTTTAAATTTTAATCGCCTCGTTGACATCGCTTATTACCGTAGATTCATTTTTTAGCGCTTAGTTACTCTCAAATTTAAATTTGAATACTCCACTAAATTTTACGAATTTGGCTTTATTCATTAACGAATTACACTTCACTCGTGGCCGGAAAAAAGAGGAACTTTCGTGAGTTTTAAGGGCTCATCACAGTGTAACGAGTAAGAAAATAGCTGATTTTCGCGATTTTTTTTCGATGGTTAAAATACACTAATCAGTCTGATTTTTTTATGTAAAAATAAAGCACGCGTGAAGAACAGAAAATAGATTTTTCAAAGTTTCCTTTTCTTTTTTTTTACATTTTTTTAACGGTTGAAAATGTCTTCGAAAAAATAAAAGTCCTCACGGTGTACACGGTTGTGGCCGTAAATATTATCTGAAACAAAATTTGTGAAAAGATTATTAATCAGTATGGAAGCCGCTATCTTGCTACGGAGGTTTTCTTTTTGATAAAAATTGACATAACAGCGGCGGTTTGAAAAAAAGTATCGAATTTATCCTATTTTCCGACAGTTTTTGATTAAAAAAATATGAATAATTCAAACAAAAAAAACCGTCCGTAGCAAGGTAAAGAATGGCGTGAAGAATATTGTGTCAAAATTTGAGACGGATATCTTGAAAACTCTTCCTTTGAGAGTGTACACCATTTTTAAAAACGACACTTCGAGAAAAACGCGTTTAAAGTTTCAAGTGCGGAATTTTAATATAAATTGTCTATTTACGATCAATCGGCGATGCCAGGTCCATGCTTATGACCGTCTATACTATCGGATAATGCAATAAAAATCGATTTTTTGAAAATTTTACACGGCAATGATTCCTTAAAGCGTCCCATGTAGAGGTTGCCATGAGTTGCCCAATGTTACGATCAGGCCAATATTGGGACCATCGTATAAGCCAACAAAAGAGAAATAATATTGGCCCATTACTGTTTCGCTCTAAACTGAAAACTGGCACAATATCGGCCCATCCCTAAAGCCTGTCCTGGCCCATCTTTGAAAACTAATAAACAGCCGTGATAGTTAAACTAAATTTGCCAATTTAAAAACTGGGGATACTAAAATACTGACAATTCCATTGGCCCAATATTGTTCCGTTATAAATTTAAAACCGGCACAATATCGGCCCATCGTTTAAAACCAATAAATAGCTGTGATGGTTGAACTATATTTGCCAATTTAAAAACTGGTAGTGCTAAAATACAAGCAATTACATTGGCTCATTATTGTCCCGTTATAAATTGAGAACCGTTATAAATTGTCCCGTTATAAATTGAGAACCGGCATAATATCGGCCCATTACTAAAGATTATCCTGGCCCATCTGTTAAAACCAATAAACAGCCGTGATAGTTCATCGAAATTTGCCAATTTAAAAACTGGCAATGCTAAAATACTGGAAATTACATTTAATTAATCTAAGCCCTTTATTGGCTAAGTGGGTCAGACCATACCTGCTTTTATTTTATTTAAGCCTTGGGTTATTCATTATCTGTATATTTTGCCAAAATAGGCAAATAACCGGCACGTCATATATTAATCGTCTATATTTTGTAGTTCAGTTTTTGTAATCAAGTCTTGGCCTATTATTGGCATTTGTAAATAACCAACATAAGTAAGTAAAAATGCCAATCTTGAAACCTGTCATATACGCAAATCACAATTTATTTCAAGGTTATTCCATGAAATATGTATCCATAAGGACCAATCTCGGGCCAATCTTGGCCCGATATAGGTTGAATATTTATCACGCACTCAAACAAACCCAAGCAAACTCCGGCCCAATATTCTAGATAGACTAACTTCTAGATAGGCCAACTGTGAAGGCCCATCATAGAGCCAGTGGTCAATTTCTACATAGGCCCTGTAAGGGGCCCACATAGGGCCAAGTGCAATCACCAACATTGCCGCTACAATGAATTAAATCATTGGCCCAATAATTGTTGGCTCTGTTGGCCGATATCGGGCCGTTCTTATCATTTCTACAAAGGCACCTCATTGGTAAATACTCACGGCCCAATATTCTAGAAAGGCTAACTGTGAAGGCCCGTCCCAGACCCAACGGTCAATCTCTACATGGGGTATGGTTTTAACTATCTTTTACCATTTTTGTATTGAAAAATATTTATTAATGTGGTAGACACAATGGTTGTCCAGACCGCTGTTTGAAAATCGTCCTTCGCGGTGACCACTGCTACTCGGAATCAAATCATCCGAAATAAGAAAATCAAACGCATTTAGTTTTTGAATGAAATTATCTAGTGCTTGGGACGATGGATTAAATAACCTATTGATTTTTGAGAAAATGGCCGCAATCCAAAGTGATAGTATCGATTTTCGGTGAAAAAACGCTCTATTTTCGTTGATAAAAAAAGAACCATGCATCGAACAAAAAAAATCTACACTCAAGCACTACGGTCTGATATGTCAAAGAAGCTCGTAAAATTTGAATTTGATCGTTGCAGTGATTTTTGAGATATCGTCGTCACCGATTTCGAAAGTCATCATGAAAATATCGCATTCAAAGTTTGCCAGTTAACGCAACCATAAACGCCTATAACTCCCTCAATTTTGAACGGATCGACTTGAAATTTACCAAGAATATTTTCGGAATGTGGTATTTTAAGAATCCGTTGAAAAACAAACATCGATATTTTCAAATACTCCAACCATGTGTAAGCCCAGAAAAAATAATTTATTAAAAAATTACGAACTTATAATACATTAAAATTTAAATACTCTGTAAACTTCACCGTAGTCGGCCGGAAACATTCCAAATCGCAGGCGCACCATAACTCTACCGATTTCCATCAATAATCAAGCTTTACCTACGAACCCCCACAAATTCACACCCTAATCAAATTTCTAAACATTGGATTTTCACCTTTGCATAAAAAAGAAGCGAATCTTGCCGTACCTCCAAGGGTGGTAGTGTATTTGCATGAAGCAGGTGCAGCGAAATAATCGCGTTGGAACAGAGGCCGTCGGTAAAGTTAATTAGAGGCGAGAGAAAAGATGGACACTCTCCTCTGATTTTTCTCCATTCGTTTTGCCCTTCTTTCTCTCTCTCTCTCTCTACCTCTTTGTTTCTCGTCATTTCTTGGGCGCTCGCCGTGGCCCAACGTGATTGAACGAGCCCGAGTAGGTAAGAACGAGATGAAGAGGAAGCGCACTGCAGACTGTTCCACCTCGTTTTCGTTTCGAGGTCATCGTGAGAGTGTTACGAAGACTCCGAGACCGCATCGGAGAAATGTTGTTAACGCTTAAACGTTAACAAATGTGAATGGTTGATAGAGGTCCTCGGTCGGGGTCTCTCCCTCTCTATCTCTCTCTGACGTCCCTACGTAGTGGCATAACAGGTAAAGGCTTGGGTGCTCGATCGTATGGCTCTACAGTAAAGTTCTTTAGGAGGTATATACGAGAGCTCCTCTCGGTGAGACGAAGAACGAAGAAGGCGCGTTAGAATGATCCAGAGAGAGCGAGAGAGAGAGAAAGAGAGAGAGGGAGAGAGGAAAAAAAGAGATGCTGTTGTACGGCGGTTGCTTTTGAGCCTCGGTTTGTCATGGTTCGCGTGATAGATGAAGGAAACCGGCGCGAGAGCCGCAAAACTTGCGCGGCTTCTCTTGTCGTGCAGGCGGATAGGCCACCAGGTCTTGGCTTAGGTGTTCGAGCCTATCACTACTCCGCTATAACATTCACACACACACACACACACACACACACACACACACACACACACACACACACACACACACACACACACACACACACACACACACACACACACACACACACACACACACACACACACACACACACACACACACACACACACACACACACACACACACAAACACACACACACACACAAACACACACACACACACACACACACACACACACACACTCACTCACACAGCACCTACACACACCCACCTACTCACACACTCCTACACACACCTACCTACTCACACACTCCTACACACACCCACCTACTCACACACACCTACACACACACATGCACCTACATACACACACACGCCTACACTCGCACCTGCATACACACACACATACCTACATACACCTACCTACTCACACACGCCTACTCTCACACACACACACACACACACACACACACACACACACACACACACACACACACACACACACAGTACCTACACACACACACACACACACACACACACACACACTCACACAGCACCTACACACACACACACACACACACACTCACACAGCACCTACACACACCCACCTACTCACACACACCTACATACACACACACACGCCTAC
Organism: Ophion ellenae; assembly: GCA_963210295.1. Classification (NCBI taxonomy): domain Eukaryota; kingdom Metazoa; phylum Arthropoda; class Insecta; order Hymenoptera; family Ichneumonidae; genus Ophion; species Ophion ellenae. The sequence goes on along the minus strand of OY723391.1, from coordinate 37,888,566 downwards.
ACTCGCACCTGCATACACACACACATACCTACATACACCTACCTACTCACACACGCCTACTCTCACACACACGTACACACACACACACACACACACACACACACACACACACACACACACACACACACACACACACACACACACACACACACACACACACACACACACACACACACACACACACACATGCACCTTCATACACACACGCGCGCACCTACATACACGAACACACACCCACCTACACACACGCGCACCAACTCACACACACACACACCTACACGCACTCACACACACCTACACGCCCTCACACACACCTACACGCCCTCACACACACCTACACAAACTCACACACACCTATACACACTCACACACACCTCCTCACACATACATCGGAGTAACGAAAGAGGCACAATCCCCATAAAGTTTCACGCCAAATCATGTTGATTACGCCACTTTGTTGGCAAAAAGTCGATACGCACACTTCCACTCCGATAGCAAAATATGCTTTCCAACCGCAACTTATACACGCGAGGGTGTACGAGCCTGTGTGCGCAACCGCAAATAGAATCATACTAAAATAACATTCGCATTCATCCGCGTGCATGCACGTTAAATTTTGTAAAGCGAGCGAGTGATTATAATTGATGATACGAGCGCTGCCGGACTTCTATATAAAATTGTGTTTCGGGTCTTTTTTCTTCGTGAGTGTCCACGGTTTAATTTAACGAAAGATTGCCGTTTTTTTGTTTGTTTCATTAAGAGTGACACATTTACTTGTCGGCTTCTTATTTATTCATTTTCTTGAACAATGATGAAAAGTAACGAGGTCGTCTGTTTTTCTATCTCACAGAGCGCGAATAAAAATGTTAACCGCTATTACTGTGCTCGATTGCACGAATAGTAGTCTGTACCTACAACGTTTTCCTCGCGTATTACGACCATCAAGAGGTCAGAGTTTATAGGCCGATTTGGCACGCTCCATAAATCTCTCCGGGGTTGGACCGAGTACGAGTGTGTCCTCCATCCCTCGGCCCCCTCGGATCGCAGCGACAATCTCCATACACCCACAAACTCATACATATACCTATTTGTTGGTGTGTGTAGATGTCTCGCGAGTCAACGGGACTCCGTAATATACATAGTTGTATTAATGCAGTAGAAAAAAATCCGACAGAAGCGTTGGCATGGATCGCTTGCGCTTGAATTGTACGAAGTATGTCATGAGCTTGCCCTCACTGGTTGGTTCCAAAAGTGTATCGTTATGCTATGATTAGTTGCCACGTGTCACGACAGATTTCGACTTTCCGATCGGTTAATAATCGAGAGTCACGGTCGGGGGCACTCCTCTTATACCTTCGGACTTACGAGGCACACCCTCATTCCATTATCATTAATTAACGGGCTACATCTACCTAGGTGGGTAAAAAATAGCATTTTCCAAAAATATTTTTATTCGATAGTATCACCCATCAGCTATATTTCCTGAAAAATTCATTGAAATATTCCTAAAATTGAATGAGCTACAGCTTATAACAGTTGGCCGGGCAAGCGGTAGCAGCACCATACTTCAAACTTTAAACGCGTTTTTCTCGAAACACTGTTTTCAAAATCGGTGGACATGATATCTCGAGAACCACTCGATGGATTGTTTCCAAAATTACAGGAGATACGATGGGAAATATTTAAAGGTCGTTGACCATCTCACCTTTTTAAAAGCAATCTTCATTTTTGAATAGTTGTGTGAAATTTACGAGTTTGTTTCATAGATTTTGTATGCTCGAGTTTCAGTCCGTCGCCCCGTTGGTAAAAAAAAATTATTTTACAAATCGACGATCGTCAACGACTCGTATTTATTGTTACCTTGAATAAACCGTTTCGTTTTTAGATTTCAGATGGACCGTTTAAGTTGGAGAGTGTCCACTGCCAAACATCGCGAAAAAAATTTCATTATCTGCCGGCTGCCATGTTTTTATTGTTTTTCTGTATTTTTTGGTAACTTTTTCTGAAGGCTCTCAATATATGTACCTTTGTGTTTAAAAAAATGCGTTTCTGTTCACCAGCTATTTCCCAGTTTTTTTTTCGGAATTCCGCGATTTTTGCGGGCCTCTAGGTAGATGTAGCCCCTGAATATACATACATTTATATGTATTTATACATATAGATATATTTTTATCTATAAACCTATGTACACGTGACATTGTCTTTTCCTGCCCCATCACTATTAAATAATTAAAGTTATATTGCGGTCCAATAACTATAAACTAAACTAAACAAAATTAAAACTAAAGAAAACCTTATCAACGAAAAAATGATTATAAATGCGATTTTTCATCAAAAACTGCTTAAGGGGAGATTGTCTTTTTTTTCGCAAAATTTACCACTTTTTGGGAATTTTTTTGTGAAGAAAGTATACAACGGAAAACTTGTGAAACTTGGCATATAGTTTTATTGATCTGTTTACTACATACAAAAAATTTTTTAAACAATTTCATCAAAAAATCCGCCTCCCACCCCCCTCGACGCGCGATGGTCCTTTTTTGATGGTGTGCACGATTACAGCCTTCACGTTCATCCTGCAACAAAAACCCAAAAAGCATTTTACTTTAGACACATATAGCTATCGTTCGATGAAGGGGAAAAAAAATTGACGATTTGGTGACGTTTTGAACTTGGAGTATCGATTTTTCGAAAAAAATTGGTCGATTTTTTGTTATAAATAAAAAAACTATTAAACGTATTGCTTTTTTGCTTCATCAAACGATAAAAGGATGTCAGCTGAGCATTCTGTCCAAATTTGAAGGCAATCGGTTGAATAGTTTTTGAGAAATCGTGCACACCATCAAAAAAGGACCATCGCGCGTCGAGGGGGGCGGGAGGCGGATTTTTTGATGAAATTGTTTAAAAAAATTTTTGTATGTAGTAAACAGATCAATAAAGCTATATGCCAAGTTTCACAAGTTTTCCGTTGTATACTTTCTTCACAAAAAAATTCCCAAAAAGCGGTAAATTTTGCGAAAAAAAAGACAATCCCCCCTTAATTCCAACGCAAAAAGATGAATTCAGACTTTTATCGAAATAGTTCCAGCGGTCTTTGGTAAAATCCACACACCATCTCTAAAAACTAGTTTCCAATGAATGTGAATCAGAAATTAGACTTTATGCAGTCAAAGATGCCGAGGAGCAAAATAATAAAACCATCCGGCGAGCGAAATGTAGAGTGTCTCAAAATGACCTGACATTTTTATTTACTAATAAAACGTATTATTTATTTGAAAAGTACGAATATTTTCTTTTTAATATAAGGTACAAACATGGAGGTTATGCGTAGAACGTTTACAAACATACACTCTTTTGACGAAATTTTCGACAACATTTTGGCATACCTGCGGACTAATTTCATTTATGTCGCGTCCAATTGCTTCCTTGAGCTCCGGAATGGTCTGTGGATCGCTGCCATACACTTTTCCTTTCGGAAAACTCCACGGAAAGAAGTCCAATGGCGTCCAATCGCACGATCTTGGTGGCCAATTCACATCACCGCGGCGCGAGATAACCATGAAACTTCGTCTGCAACAACTATGCAGTAACAATGCAGCAAATAACAATTTCTACGCATTGCTCGACCGTGTAATTCTCCATGACTAAACCTCAATACTTCCTGATGCCAGTTGCCAAAGATTAGTACTCTATGTTCACCACAAAAACAATGGCGCGCAGTGTAAAATGTCAGGTCATTTTGAGACACCCTTGACATGACGTATGATGGAAAGAGAATGGAGGACGAAGAATCGAAGGCGGTTTACATAGTGGAGCGAGATTCGCGGGCTATTGATTCGTGTGCGATGCATAAGTGACACGTCTATCGGCAACCGGCGCTATGTGCTTTTCTCGCTCATCGTTTCGGCACACCACATAGTCATGCTGAGGTTTTAACTCTTCGGCAACGAGACCACACATAAATACTTTCTCTTCGTCTATCCCTGTCCTCTCTTCACTGTCTCAACATCTCTTTCTCTCTTTCTCCCACTTGGCGATGCGACGAAAGGAACCAAGCGGAGTAGAATGATAAACGGCTTTCGGTTACGAGCGAGAGAGCTTGCGAAAACGGGGGGATGATCTCCTTATACCAACGCCGGATAACCGGCACCAACAGCATCGAACCGTGGCTTCTTTCTATGCGACAACGACTTGTCCCATTCTGCTATCCTTTGACAACATTATATCGTCAATCGTATCAAAAGACTTGCGAGGAAAAAAGCCCGAAGGAATAAGCCGTATGCATATATTAATGCTACATCACTGTGACGTTGAGCTCCATGAGGTCACAGGTATAGTGAAAAGCGGTTGCGGGTTATATACATTCCGCAACGATTCGAAAGTCAGCAAGCGACTATTTTCAATGAAGGACTTACAGGTTGCATTGAGCTCACGGCGTACGTCGACGATTATAATGCGTAGGAAATATACAATTGTTATGATCGTGTGATTGTAATGACGTGCGAAGTAGGCGAAGCTTGGTCATGCGAAGGGTAATGAAAAAATGCAGGAATTATTTTCATTAAGGGAGTAGAGCAACTCGGTCGTAAAAATTAATTTTGCTTGTTGATTTTATTCGAAAAGTCGTATTATAGGTAGGTACTATTTTGTCACCAAATTATTGCTTCTTGCGATCAACCGGATGAGACCCAGGATGGGGAAAACTGGATTGAAGATAGACCCACTAATAGAAGAAAAACCTTGAGGGGTGAGGCTGGTGAAAAAATTTCAAAAAATCGTTCGTCGCTTGAGACAACTCAAATTGAAGAGGAAGGTCCAACATACGGTGCAGGAATCGCAGATTGAAGGTAAACTTATTATTACAACGATAGAACTGCTGGTAAAACTTTTAACGCGTTTTGCTCGGAACTATGCTGTTCACGGAAATTTGGTACACTTATTCAGAGGAATAGTAGTTTAGTGTTGAACGACGCTTTTCTCATTAACATTTTTTTCATTAGTTATTAACAGTATTGATGTCATTTTTCCTCGAAAAATGAAAAAAAATACAACTTTTTTTTATAACTGACACGATAACAAAAAAGCTCGGTCAAGTTTTAACTAATTTCAAGAAAAAAACTCGTTTTTTCCGGATCAACCGAGTGGCCAAAATCAAGTACACCGCTGAGCCCCTCACGTCCAAAGTCCCTTTACGAGATTTATTATTACTCCTTTAATTATTAACATTTTGAAATGAAATTTCGTACACAACTTTGTTAATGTACATACAAATAACTGTCCAAACGATTTTTCAATGACCGTACTTATTCCTTCAAATAGTTTTTTTAATAACCCTGATTTTCGGGTCATCACAATTGCTTAACCCTGTTAGTCATATAGAACCACACACAAAAATATTAATATCTCCGTCACGAATAGGTATTTAGGTTTGATACTTAGAGGGCATTCTTATATTGACCCGCTCTCCCCTCAGTAAAATCAGTGCTAGAATAAAATCAGTTACACGCGAGAGCAGTTTATATTAGGCATCTAAAGTTATTTGGCGTATCGGCTCTGTGCGTAATACTAGCGTAGCGTTTGTATTTGTCCGTCGGCGCCAAATGTGGTTGTATGTAATTGTGGTTATGATGTTGTAATAAATTATAAAAATTAAAATCGCGTCTCAATTTCATGTAATTTGTTTGCATTAAATCAACTTGTCTGGCGAAAGATGGCACGAAGCGTTTCCTTTCAGTAAAATGAAAAACGGAAAGCCAAATTTTCTTAAAATGTATACTTTTGTTCACTTGTAATTTTGTCATAAGACGAGAAAAATACGGCTATATAATTGCTTTTATTAAAAATTTAACAAACATACATTGTTGCCGCACCACTTTATGTTATGATTTTTTTTTAATTCTTTTCAGTTCGAAATGAGCATAATTTTAAAGGCCGACTACGAGAGTATAACTCACAATATTAATTTCCAACCTCAAACTCAATGTAAGGGAAAACTGCTGGTATCCGCTGAACATGTCAGGGGCGTAGAAGACTAGGAGATAACTAGAGACTAGGAGGAATAACAAGAAGTTAAGGACAAAACAAGACCCAAGTTTAATAACTGAAACTCGTTTCTTAAGGCAAACCTCTATTTCTTTGACGCCTCGAAAAACTTCTTTGAAGGTAAAACTGTAGCTATCCGTTTGTTTTAAAATAACTTTCAATTTGCCGTAGGAAATCGATCAAATTTGCATTTACTATTCTTTCCGGTATTTTTGCAATTGATTACACAGCAACTCGCGTGGCCGATTTTTATTAAAATAATATTTTGAATTCAATTGCAAAAATATCGTACCACGGTTATACAGATTTGGCAGATAAATAGCCAAGTTTATTGCAGTTTTGGTCCACTGCGGGCCCTGCGTTCGATTTCATTACCCCCACCCTATACTCTGCACGGAGCCAATAAGTTATTAGATAGAAATGTGGCCCGCGTGTCATCTCCATGAAGGGCCGTATAAATAAAACGATATTTAGCATCGTAATTTTTCGTTAAAAGTTCGGTAACTTGGCTTATAATTTTACCAGTATACTGGAATATACTTCTACTTGATTATAGACGAAAATCAGCCAATTGTTAATTATTCGGGTTCGTAAAAAGAACACCTTAAGGGACTTCGGTGCAAAAATGTTTGGAATTGATAATTCCGTAAAAATATCCTGAACGGTCGCGATGGTTGAGGTAAGCGACCTCAGATAATTGGCAATTCGTTCTCGAACAAGAAAAACCAAAGATGAAAATCCCTACTCGAACCATGTCGAACAATCGATCACCCGACGAATCTTCAAAAACTACTCTTCCTTGCTCGAAGATTTTTCGCTCTGTTCGGGGCCGCCTCGCTACCTGTACTCCATTTATTATTCCTGCCCTAAAATTTCCGAGGCTCCGATGAAGATCGAAGCGCTAATCGTACCACCGGAAATACCTGCTCCGACCTCAACAAGAAAATCGGACAATGTTCTTAGGTGGAACTTCGAAGTAAATTCAACAACAATAGTTCGCTGAAACCCAAACAAACTCGCAATTCCGATAAAAGTGGAATTATCTTGGAAAATAGGTTACAAAAAAGACGAAGAGCAGTGGGTGAAAAAAAAAAGTAGTTGTCGGTGCAAAACGTTGAAACGATGTGATCAAGTGATACTCGTGAGATTGACGGAGAATCCAATCAACGTCGTCGTCTCTCGCTACCCGGCCGAAAGAAAATCGGGTCCCCCGCCGTACATATCGCCGAGGAAGATTAATGCTCCCGCTGATTAGTCCCGGGGCTCTCGGCGAGACAAGAGTCTTCTATCATTAGTTCAACGTTTGATTCCTCTTTAGTTGCGACAAATAGCTGAGTAAGTAGCTCGATCTTTTGATGTATGACAAAAGCGTGGAACAACAAGGTAAACTCTTGTTATTGAACAAACCCAAACAAATCCAAACAAACCCAGACAAGAATAATAATGAATCATTCATACCAAATCTGAGCACTGACGCGATCCACATCATGAATATTCGCAGGCAATATTGAATTTTGACTAAACTCAACGGCCGATGTAAAGTTATACAACATCGTTGTGCGTAGGAAAAAAGTAGATGATTGACAACGCTTGATAACTGGCAACACCCACTCGTGTGTCAATAAATCGTAGTGATTATTTTTTTACTGCTAATCTGCTACAACCTTCCTGTATTTTACAGTCTAGCAATCAACAAAACCACGGTTTTACATACAGATCTTGAAACGACGGTAATGGGGGAAGGTTCACTTACAAGAAACATCACTTTGGTGTCCCCCGCCGATTTTGTTGAAGCTTTTTTATATGGAAGAGTATAAGAAAAACGGTTTAAAGCGATGAAACGCACCCTCGAAAATAGGGGTGTTTTTCGTTCCTCGTCGATAACGTTATCGTTCTCATCTCCAATGTATAGTACACAAAAAAAATAAACATTGTTGCAATTTGAATTTTTTTATATCCCGTACCGTTAAAACGTTATCGACGAAAATCGAAAATCATCCCCATTTTTGAGGGTGCGTTTCACCCCTTAAAACCGTTTTTCCACCGATAGAAAAAAAATACGTGTCTGTTAGTTTTTGATACTCTTCCACATAAAAAAGTTTCAGCAAAATCGGAGGGGGACACCAAAGTGATGTTCCTTGTTAGCGCACAGTTTTTGCTTCAATTTTCGGCGGCATGGTGCGCATAGGAAAGGGGGTGTCATGTGCGAAGAAGACAGCAATATCATATGTCTCTGTCTTGCACACGACGCATGCACTTTACTTGTAATGTCTCGGTATACGGCTCGTTTCTTTTTTGTAAGAAATATCCATTACACCCAAAGTAAACGGAAAACGTATGTATTTGCATGCCAAAATGAACGAATTAATACACACATGCTTAAAAATATACCCAAACCTATATTAGCCGCGTGCAAAACTCAAGCAACTATGATAAAAATGATTGATATTTTCTTCTTTGTATTATGATGGTAGTTGAGCTGAATTGTTACGCTGCGCAATTAGAACCCGAACGTTTTGGATTGTGACGAAATTAAATTACCAATAACAGTTTTTTAAGCATATCTAACTTTTTTTTTATACGCGTCACAATTTTCAACTGTTATACGCCTAAGCGATGAAATATTTTCTGATCGTTTTAGGTTAGTCTCAAGACACCCCGATCACAACGAGACACGGTGGCGACAATAAGAAAAAAAGGCTAGGAAACCAAGCGGCCCACTCGCCACCTATCAAATACGACTGTCGTTTTAAGACGGAATGACAGCCCATCGCGGTCGGTATGGTAGAACAATTATAGATATCGAAAAGTCTCTGAAACGGCTCTTCAGATCCCGTCGAAACTTCGCCAAACGACGTCAAATAGATAGACCCACAGCTGTCTGCCCCTCAAATTTTCTGAATTTGCGAAAAAAAACGTAGATTTGTTTATCATAAAGCAATGTACGTTTTTTCTCTCAAATTCAGAAAATTTGAGGGGCAAACAGCTGTTCGTCTATCTATTTGACGTCGTTTGGCAAAGTTTCGGCGGGATCTGAAGCGCCGTTTCAGAGATTTTTGGGTATCTATAATTGTTCTACCATACCGACCGCGATGAGGTGTCATTCCGTCTTAAGACCTGTATGCAAGACCGTGGACAAAACTTATCTTCTGTTATGGAGCTTTGATCGTTGCGTCTTCGGAAGCGTCAAAAGCTCATAGAAGACGCGGAGCGTGACATCTAGCGGTAGTGCGCGATACCTGGCAGTCAACCCTTCAGAGTAATCTTTGCGTTAGCCTACTGACAATCTGGAACTCTGATGGTAACAAAATGCAGCCGGTATTCCCGCACCTACGGTAGATCCTTTTTTCTAACGATCCGCTTCAAGCTAGAATGCGGGCATGCCGACGGAGCGGCTTAAGGTATTCCTTTCACGAACATTTAACAATTATCTAATTTTCATCTATAATTATGTAAAAATACATCCCTGTGTACTGGTATAATCTCAAGCCGAGTTACCGCACTTTTTACGAAGAAGTACGAATCTAAAAATCGTCTCATTTATACGACATTTTATGGAGATGACACGCTAGCCAAATTTCTACGTAATAATTTAGACACCAAAAAACTCTAGATGCCTGATATAAACTGCTCACGCATGTAAAAAATTCTAAAGACTCCGTAACGACAGCAAACACAGGGGATCACCGAATGTTCAAAGAAAATATTAAAGATAATACAGAAAAATGTGATTAGCCGAAACATCTTTGAAGCCGCGATTTTTCAGAGAAAATGTAAAAATATCTGAATCTACTAAATTAGCGCGAAAATTTGTATTCCTGTTTATCGTTGGGTATAATAATGGATCGTGATTTATTTTTATTAAGCGCTACTGTAGCTTACCAATGATTTAGAAGAATGATAGATGATTCCATAATCATCCGAGTGGTTTCTCAATGTCAACTTGTTACGCTCCGTCGGTAAGGTCGTACACGCCTCCTGCTGTACCGACGGGAGATGGCAGAATTTGCTTCTTGAAGGGTACATTCCCTCCCGAATTTTCTCAGGTTATGATCAACGGAGATGATTTAATTGTCAAAAATTGTCGTTGGGTATTCATTTTGTTGGGTAAACTTCTGAGTTGCGAGTCTTACACCCGTATTCATAGATGTTGCTTGAGGAATAAAGATTCCTTGTTCCTTATTTCGCGTTTCATAAAACTTCCTTGACTTAATAAGAATCCTCATTGCCTTATTCCTCGCTTCAAGGGACCTTTCGAGGGTCCATAAGGCGAAGTAGAAGATGTACCACGTGACATATGAGAGAGAGAGAGAGAGAGAGAGAGAGAGAGAGAGAGAGAGAGAGAGAGAGAGATGGCTTAAATTTTTGAACATACATTTTTCAGAGATAAATATCATTAAATATATTTATTGCAAAAGACAATCGTCAAGCTCTGCGTCAGGGAATTCTCCAGAGCCTGACCCTTTGATTTTCCTACAAAAACTTAACCGACTATGAGAAAACTTGGTTCGAAAATTTATAAGGTTACATTGACCTTTTACATGTCCTTAAGGGGGGAGATACCTTTAAGCGAGGAAAAAATTAACTCATTTTCCCGATTTTTATTATTAAAGAAAAGATTTCTCCACTATATTTTTGAGGCTTAGGGTATGATTTATGACTACTTTTGGTTGTTAGATGCTACTTTTTATTATTGATCTTTAAAAATGGCGATAATTATGGCGCGGCCTTCTAAACTACATTTTTAAAACTAGCGTGACGTATAGCTAAAAAAGGAATCTACCGATTCTGATGAATTTTTTGTATAAATCTTTCTGAGCTTGTTGTCTAAAACATGAGCTTAAATGTTTTTGAAAATTAAAAAAAGATTATTGCAAAATGTAGAAATTTTTTCGGACGATTCGATCTTTCGGTTTCAACGAGTAGCATTTCGCCGATTTTCAACATTTCTCACTTTTTCTTGGTTCAAATTCTGCGTATGAGTGCTAATGAAAGAAAAAGCTCCGTTGGTTTTTTTTCAGATGAATTCAGCCGACGCTACGTGTCACGCCGTCTGACAACATCCGCCGCAACCCGTTCAGAAGACCGTGCCATCTCTCCACCATTTTTGAAGATTAATATAAGAAAATATCATGTAATAGTAAAAAGTTGTAATAAAACACACCCTAAGTCTAAACAATGGTGCAAAATTCTTTCCGTTTAAAAAGAAATAATGAAAATCAACTATTTTTTCCTCGCTTACAGGTATCTCTCCCCTTAAGGAAGCCTCGTGTAGCAGTGTAGGACAACTAACGCTTCGAAGTCTATCCGAGGTTTATTGAACTACTACTCTAACCTTCATTAAAGACTTTACTCAAATAACCGTATATAGAGCAGAATCGAATATAATTTTTGAAAGTTTGTTCAGAAGTAGCGAGTATGGTTGACAACGATTTTTTGAACAATTCAGATAATGATTCTGAAGACGAAAATCCAGCGAATAGAAATTAAGCGTGGCTGGTGAAACGGTACATTGATGACTTAACAATCCCCATCAAATTTAGCGAAGAGATTTGGAAACGATAAATATTTAGTGGAAGTGCTACGAGTGACATTCTATTAACATTAGTTAAATCTCCTTGAACAAAATTTAACAAACGTGGTCTACCAATCTCTCCGTTAATGCAGCTTTTGACTCTGAAATGAGATGTACCACGAGCAGCTTTTCTCGTTCTGAATAATGTATACTCGTTTGTTCTTCTATTGGTATCATACACCCTTGGCCAAAAGTATAAAGCACCTTGTAATTTTTCTATCCGGACAAAAAATCGAATATCTCGACGAAAAAAAATCGTGAACCAATTCACCAAACGGCGTTTTAAAGAGGATAAAACCAGTTTCATTTTGCTTTTTCAGTTTTGCGAGATTTTTTTTACCCGGTACGTCATTTTTAAAATGCTGGTTTTTCACGATTTTCGAACTTTGCAGAATCGCGTGCTGGACTTAGGAAAAATAGTGATCTCACCATTTAGTGATAAGATCTTTGAAAAGGAAATCAATAGCTTTAGTTTCTAGTTTTAAGGCTTTCACGGCTCTTTATGTAACGAGAAGAGTATGTGGCTTCCGGATGGAGGCCGTGTTGAGGATCAGCGTTGTGCCGACGTTTCGCAAACGTTACAGTCTGCATCATCAGGGCTGAGAGCTCCGATACTGAAGCTCTCGTATCTCAGGCATCCCTTATATCGTTGCAGTCATCGTTCCAGATCGCTGCACCAGCCAATCAGATGTTTTAATTGGTCAGCTGGTCAATTAAAAAACCGGGAGTCCGGTGTGCCAAATAGGATTGACGTGATATCCTCCATCTCTGTTTAGATTGTCCGGATGTTTTCGGATTTCCAAGCCTTCTCGGTGTTTCCTGGAAAAATAGCTGTTTGATGGGGCCAGACTTTGGGCTTTGTCGAACTGGATGGCATAACCAGTCTCCATCTAATGTTCGGCCAGCGCTGATTGTGTAATATGGCCATATTTGATACACCGTTGGTGTTCTTTGATCCGTGTACTGATCTTCCTCCCGGTTTCGCCTATGTACACTTTACCGCATGAGCAGGGTATCTTGTATACTCCTGGTGCACTTAATGGTGATCTTTGGTCTTTTGTACTCGGAATCACTTGTGCTAGTTTCTTCTGAGGTTTGAAGATGACTCGCACGTTATGTTTTCCAAGGACCCTGCCTATGCGATCGGTTATGCCCTGAAGGTATGGAAGGGAAGTTGTTGCGGTTATTTGTCCTTCATTCTCCCCATTAGGTGCTGTAACCGTTTTCGGATCAGCTATTTTTCTTTTTAGATTTCTGATCGTTCTTTCGATGTTGCCTGGCTTGTAGCCATTGTCTCCTAAAACTTTTCGTAGGTGTTCTAGTTCAACCTCCAGGGAGTCTGGTTCGGAGATTGCTAGAGCTCTGTAGACCAGAGAGCTTATGACCGACTGTTTTTGGGAAGGGTGGTGATGGGACGTAGCGTGGAGGTATCTATCCTTTGGAGGTATCTATCCAGCTTTAGTTTCGTGAAAGAAAAAAAAATGCCATTTATTTCGCAGAGTAATTTAGTTTTTCTTGAAAAAACGGCAAGTTTCCGAAAAGCCGGTATCGTGCGGCGTAACTTGGAAACTATGAGATTTGGAATATTTAGTCTAAGCGTAAGACGTTGTATTTAGTTATTTTGGAGTCACTAAATTTTTTTATTATTTTTTTCAGAAAATTCTTCGTATCGCTAGTTTCGATTGATTGTCGCCGATTTGTCTCATTAATTTATTGCCGATACTTCAAAACAAAGATGTCTGGATAGGAAAATTACAGGGTGCTTTATACTTTCGGCCAAGGGTGTATATTAAACGCTACACAAACTCCACCGTGTACGTTTTCGAATCGGGGTGTTTTCAATAATGTCCCTAAAACAATATGGCTGCACGCGAGATCCGCCTGGAATTAATTCCTCAAGGATCTGCCACGGCAGGTTACTAAAAATTCCCAAAATGTGTCTTCCCTCTCGAAACATGGTTCAAGATCGGTCTATGAAACGACGACGGCTTTCAAGGACGAAGGGCACCATAATGGAGGAGTCCTTCGCTCTCGAAATAAGAATGGTCTGTGAATATCGTTACTAGAATGTTAAGAGGAAGATCTGTGCAAAATTTCAGCTCGATCAGGGGCTGGAGCTTTTCAGAACTTTATCCATTTTTTTCAAACGATGTATTAATTTTTGCTTTATGATCGTGACTCTCAGACTTTACTGCCTGCTTTGAATTTCATGAGTTTAAGTTTCATGAAACAGCTATGACTTTTGTGACAACTTTTCTGTTTCCATTTACTTTAAATTTATGCAGTACATTTTTTGTCATATGCTGAATGCACTCTCCAAATTTTGAATCGATTGTCTACACCGTTAAAAAAAATTACGATTGAAAAAACACTTTTTAACATAGGGAGTCCCTATGATCAGATAACATAAGGAGTACATTATGGCAATAATGGCAAAATGTACTGAGTTATTTGACGGTTTTGTATAATATTTTTATCGTTTTTTCACACTTTTTCATGCGTAAAACTGCCATTCAGCGATAAGCGTAGGCGTCTCCCTATGTTGAAGAGTGTTTTTTTCAATTATAAATTTTATAGAAACGGTGTAGACGATCGATTAAAAATTTGGAGGGTACATTCAGTAAATAACAAAGAATTTACTGTATCAATTTAATGGATTTTGGAAAAATCAAACCACTCAAGGATTTTGGAAAAATTGTTTTTTTTTGCTCAAAAAATACTTTGGCACCATAAAAACAATATGCAATTGATCCTGTAGGGATTTTTTTTTAAGATTCAATTATCGATTTTGCCGCAACCCCTCAGACTTCTTTAAGGAGCCTCGTACAACTTTAAACGGATTTCTTCTCGAAACCACTTTTTTCAAACTGGGAGGACGGATTACTCGAACACCTTTGCATGAATCGATTTGATATTCTCTGAGAGTACGTAGCCGTTTTGTTGTATTATATGGAAACGTTTTTTTATGAACAATTTAGTGCTTATCTTTTGGGCAAAAAATAGATTTATTTTTTTCAAAGTGCGCCATTACTTCAAAATTTGATAATAATATAAAGATTATAATTTGTTTTTGTTCCAGGTCTTATACTTTACGAGAAAACCGTCCTCCCGTGAAGCTATTTGTAAAAAATACGTCTTTCAAGATGGGCTCTGTCGCCGCGATTTTGTATGAAAATTATAATAAAATGTTTTCTTTAAACTTTAATATGTGTTAAATAAACCCTCTCAAATCAAATGGTAATATTTTGGCTGCGACTCATCTGACCCGACGACAAAATATCCGAGGACAAAATATCCGAAAGACAAAATATTCTCATGACAAAACATCCGCGAGACAAAATCCTGAATTTCGTCCACCACATCAACGGGGTCGCGCGCAAAATACCTTTGTGGGGTGCGTGAGATAGTGGGGTGGGGGCATAATACGAATTTCTTCAATAAACCCAAGCAAACAAACCAAAACAAACAAACATATCCTTCACATATTAATAATTTTCCTCCTTTTTATGATGGAATAAATATCAACGGCATGACTGTACACTTGACATGGAATAAATTTCAACGGCATGACTGTACACTTTGAACTGCATATAACATCGGCAGATATTTTGTCATGAGGATATTTTGTCGCGGATATTTTGTCGTCGGGTCAAAATGCGTGTTACCAATATTTTGTCAATTGTCCCGAAACTCCTTAACGATGAAGAATTATTCTCGTCAGTGATCAGTTCACCCTGAACAGATGCAACAGAGCTGATCGATGACGTCTTGTCAACCTATTGTCTTACCTGAAAATTAATTCCAAACAATTACGTTCAAGATCGACCATGGACGACGAAACGAGTGCTGACCATTTCTTCAGAGCCCTAACGACATTATTGCGACGGAAACAATTTCGCAAACGGGCCTTAAGGCGGGATATACATTTACAACGATCAAAAAATCGATTTCTTTTTTTCTTGAACGTTAGAACTATATATGTAAAATATTTTCCCAAAGTTTCAAAGCGAAATTTGAAAAACTTCACACGTTACAGCCCGTCAACGCTGTACCTCACCGCTCGGATTCGAAGCGGGCGTGAACTTCAAACGCGGTTTATCTCAAAACTGCATTATCGAAATTGGCGTGCAGGATTACTCAAAAACCATTAAGCCGATTGAGTTGAAACTTGGTAGAAATATTGATAATATTGGTACCTTCTACTTGACGAAAATAGTTTTTGAAAAATTGAAAAAAAAAACTACTTTGTCAATCCACATTTTACAGAAATGTTGCGTGAAATGTTGATTTTTTTTTGTAAATGCGTGCCATTTCGTTAAATTTCCTTTTTCTTCATTTTAATTACCGTCACATAGAAACTATACATGTTCTAACTGAAAAAATGTTTAAACTTCTTTGCAAATCAAAGTCTACGGGAAGCTAGACTGCACGCCAATACGCAACTCCCGCGGCGACCTTGCTTGTAACTGATTTAATGAAATAATTAAAAAAAATTCTTTCGTACATTTAAATGTACTATTAAAGTATACCTAAAGTTTAATAATTGTACAATAATTATTTCTTAGTTTGAAAAATCCCTCAACATTGCTCATTTTCTTCCTGTCTAAATGTATATCCCGCCTTAACTTTGCTATCATCGATATCTTAATCATTGACAAGAGTACATTCCACGCAGTTATTTTTATGCTAAATTGTTTATTTTTCTCTGTAACGTAAATACTTATTTCTGAGACATGTTATATAAAATAATACATCGTTCGATAAATCATGAAACAATATAAATCATACAAAAGAGCGCGCTAAAGTCTTCTGTCATGTGTCAACCGTTGACTCGAGAACTTGTAAGGAAAAAAATATCTCGGCTCCTTTCCTCAATGACATTTCACAAAACCACATTACCTCGCACAAATAAACTTTTTTTTTATGCCACACTCTTAGTCGTGTACTTTCGTCACTTATCTGCCGACCTGTACGAATATTATTACACCTGGATATGATTGCCAACAAAATCATCTATGCCGTTATGTGGATTGGAATTTTAATGTTTTTGTTGTTATTTCTTTCTCATTTTTTATCCTAATTGTGAACTTCCAGAGAGCATCGTACGATCGTGCACTCGCGCGAGTACTTTGAATTTCAATAGACGCTGAGTTACTGACTCGATCGCTCGCTCGACACACTTCTCATCGGTATATGTATTAAAGTAGATATCTTTAGGGCGGTATATAGATATTAAAATTCCTTTATGAAATATCAGGCCATTGCGAGAGAAACTGTGTCACTCGGGAATGGCTATTTTTATCTTCTTTTTTTTTAGAATCTTGCTTGTTAATACACGGAATTGGCCTTACTTTTTGTCCCTCCGTATTTACATTCATGTATATGGTGTGTCTATATATATATATATATATATATATTCACTAGAAGTTAGTCACTCGAAAACACCTATAAATATTGATTTAGACGAAAAAGTCATAGAAAAAATTTGAATTTTTTGTCCGTGTCTATATTTTGATAACCATAGATTTTCTCAATGGAAGTATCAACCTGATTACGAGGTCACATCCAAATTTGAAAAACGGTGACTAAAGGAAGGCAAGCAAAAAAAATGCGATAGTTTCAGACGCAAATAGATACCAAACAAACACAAACAAATGTTTGAACATGTGTCACGCAATAAAAACATCATGTGCCCAAGTCATCCCAAGGTCATATTTTAGGTAATTGGTATTGTTTTTTGTGCTCTACATTAGTGGCTAATGAAATAACGGATTTCCGTTTTTAAAAAAATCGAAGGTGACCTTGAAATCAGGTTTATACCTCCACATAAAAAAAAACATCTGAGGCTAACCAAATGTGGACATTGACAAACCATTACAATTTTGTTTCTGACTTTTTCGTCTAAAATAAAAACTTATACGTGCTCTCGAGCCACTAACTTCTAGGGGATCACCATGTGTACATATGAATATATGTATATACATACATATACATACATACATACATACATATATATATATATATATATATATATATATATATATATATATATATATATATATATATATATAATCATTATAAATTGTTGAGCCTATTCATTTTTCTTCCATAGCGTTTTTGAATCACTCAGTGTTTCCGACATCTTTAATACTTTTCATGTTTTAAAATATATCCTACGACGAATATTTTCTTCAACATGTATCGCGATTCGTGGCGACAGCTTTCCTTCGTAACTTGTTCTATGACTCCTTAAACTGTATATCTTTATTTACAGAGTGTACGTAACTAATTTTCCATTTTTCTCACGTCATCGCAGTACTTTTAATTTCCAACTTCGTTTGACTGCTTTGAGGAACAAATGCATTGTATTCTGTATGTTAATTTTTGTTCGCAAATATCTTCATTCTTCATAGTGCATAACGTTACAACGTATATAATGTGATCACTGTAAATTCGTCCCATCAACGAAGATTCGCTCTCTAAAATTGACCAATAATCCCGATTTGAAACACAATTGTAGACTTTATAAAAATACTAGTAACGGTGACGCATATAGCAACGTTTTGATACAATTCCAAGTACATAATCGTAAATCGGTAATAACGAGGCCTTTTCGGAATATACATTAATAAATCTAATTCATAATTCAACTATGCGACAAATCCTAGTAAGCGTTTGGTTTTTCTTTCACTTTGCTCTTCTCCGCACAATGAATAAGGTTTCAACGTGATTATTGAGTTGGACACTTTTATCGGGTTATTTATTTATCACAATCGTGACAACGTGGACGATCTGTATCGGTATAATAAAAAAAATGAATCAATTATTTTGTTCATGTATGAAACGAATAACGCTCGTCTAATCAATCGTACGAAAACTTCAACGCTCGAATATGATTTTATTTGTTTTTTAATACTGTTAAGAGCATGTGAAAGGCGCGTCGCGTGATGTACGAGTGCATGAGATAGGGCCAGTTCACGCTTCGTAAATGCCGTTCTCAATAGATTGGTCAGCACTATTCGTACGCGTATGATTAGTCCGAAAGATTTGGATATCAATTGACGTTTCGCATGCTCGTAATGGATGAGGGAGGGTACACTCTCGTATAGCCGTAAGTTTAATTAAATGGATCGAGACATAAAAAAAATTACAAAACTTCGACCGCTCTGCGTGCGCAACAATCGATACCGGGGGCTGTCCGAAAAATACTAAACGAAAAGCACAAAAATAATGATATTTCAAATATCGTCGAAGCCTGGAAACTCGTGGAATTAATGAAGATGTAGCAATATCTTCAGCAAGACTGCAAATAATTATCTCAACCGCGAGAACGTAACATTACTTTGGCGTTCAAAGTTGTTTTTGTAATGTTCAGATGACAAAGCCCCGGGTGATCGCATATTCGTGTGTCATAACGATTTAAACTCATGGCGCAAGATTTGTCCGTATAGCACTGGACTGGATCGTTTTTATCGTTAATATGTGTTTATTCAAGTCGGAAGCTTTGGTAGGATAGCCAGAAGTTGGCAATTTTTTCAAGACGTCGTTATTACTATTTAATTATGAGTGTACAAGGCTCGATAATCGAATACGCTCTATAAACGATCACCTATACAACGCCAGCACGGATAATTCTTCTTCCTTCTTCCTTCGCTTATGTAAATTGTTCTTCTCACAATTAATGCGGGTCACACTTTATAATTATATACTATAATTTCTTAAATCATCGTAATATCAACTATACGTGTTTCTTCATTTCTCTTTATATTACAATATAACTACAGTCTCCAATTCATTCCTCATTCGTAACACAAATATATCCTCATACTCGCAACGTAGTCGTATCCAATTACCATTATATGTTTCATCGAAACACACTTCGCCAAAAAAAAAAACTTCGTATCTAATCAAAGACGTACAACCAGCTTCGTTTTTTTTTCTCTTTCGTCAGCTGAAATAATACAATCTCCATTGTAATACGTGATTCTTCATCTCGAATGAAGCGTACAAAGTATGGAAACAAATTCAATACCAGTCTAAATACTGTTACGTGAATGTAAAGTAAAAAAAAGAAAAGTTCAGCGTATGGCAAATCACGTTAAGATATTTCTCCGAATTTCGATCGCGGTGCATCTGTTCGTAAGACTTATTTTGTGTCGTTTTAGGTTAAGTTTTTCAATTTCGTTAATATAGTTCGGAATAATTATCCGAGTAATATACTATCATGTTTCCGTGCAGCATAATTAACATCATCCTCCACTGTTCTTTTTCTTCTTTTATTGTAAATATGTATAAAGTTTCGCATGTTATTCTGACCTGTTATCGTTAAATCTAAAGCTTTGTTGCGCCACGAAACATAAACAATGGGGGAGAGAGAGAGAGAGAGAGAGAGAGAGAGAGAGAGAGAGAGAATAAGGGAGTAAAAAACGTTTGATGGAATGATAATTTCGATGAAGGATAAAGTCCGAGCAGTCAGGTACCTATTCACCTTGTCATATAGTAATCGATAATCAAATTATCCGGGTCAATGACACGTAATAGAGGGTGAACCACCGCGCGAATCAGCCCACAGGAATGAAAGCAACGTAACTTGTATAATTATCGTCTTTTAAATAATAAATTAAATATTTCTTTCTATTAGTTGGTACACACAGTAGTACAGTGTTGAGAAAACGAGATAAAGAAAAATATAAAGAATTCTTAATAAGATAGGCCTCAAATCACCTGCATATCGTGAGAACGAAAAAATAAAATGGAATTAGTCGAAGCAGAAGGGCCTGGCGACATGATGGCTCAGCTTAGTTTAACGGAAGGCAGAACATCTGTTTGAGAAGTCTCTTGCGAGGAGTCTCCTCCTCCACGTCGTCATAGTCATTATCGTCGGAATTGTAAACCGTAGTGTTGTTGTTTCCGGTATCGTACGTAACGTCGGTTATACTCAGAGAAGGCGACTCGGCGTCTCTGCTGCTCCCGTAATGAAAAGGGAACGGTGGCGAGAGTCGATAATCGTTGTAATTATTGTCGTTCTCATTTTCCTCCGTGTATCTTTGCATACTGAACATTTGGTTTTGCCGAGGCTGGCCATTTGAGCTGATATTGTGAAACGGATCGAATCTCAACATCGCCAGTTTGTCCTGCAGCTCGTATATGTAACACTGCTGCCTTCGTTGATATTCTTCTTGTTGTTGCTGTTGTACAAGAAAGAGCGGCTCTTGTCACACGCAATCCTCCAGGGACATTAGCAAAGGATTTACGTACTCGAAACCTTCGAATTCACTTTGGTCGATTTTGTCGATTACACGCCTGAAAAATATGATAGGTATTCATTGGTTGCAAAAAAAAAAACGGTGTCAAAATGACGAGTGTCAGGAAGACGAATGTTTTCGGAATTTCGGCTCGCGCGAAACAATAGAATTGAAGAATTGAATTTTCGCAGGATTTGGCATGCGATAACCGCATCCACGAATCGATTAACGCGGTGTGGGTGTGGATAAGGCCGAGAACCGATTGGCGAAGCGAAAACATTACTTCGGTGACTTACGGATCGTCGGGAGTCAGATGAACGGGCTCATCCGTGAATTCGGGTGGGAAGTTTGCCAAGTCCCGATCGGAATCCAAACGCGGCTTATATGGCGGTGTGACCTGCTTTTGCTCCAGCTGTAACGTTAAAGCGTATAAGCTTTGGAAATTATCACTGTTTAACGTGTCGTGCTTAACACACTGTTGAGTGATAATAGGCGATAATAGGCGAGTTAACAAGGCTGTTGCGAAGGAGCATTTCCTCGGCGCTTTTTGCCGTATATCTTTGTTCGAATGATAATCTTCTAATATTTTTACGAAGGACAATTAAGCTGTAAAATATTCGAAGTATAAAGAAAGGACATTTGATACATAAAATCGATAAAAGGACAGTTAAGCTGTAAAATATTGTCAATTGAGGGGATAGGCTACTGTGGAAATGACGAACACTCGCTCGTCGCTTGAGGCAACTTAAATTGAAGAGGAAGGTCCAGTATATGGTGCAGAAATCGCAGATTGAAGGTCAACTTATGATTACAACGATAGAACTGCTGGTGAAATTCTAAACGCGTTTTGCTCGAAACTATGTTTTTCACTGTGTAAACGATTTCTCGATATCTAATGGAAGGATTGAATTGAAATTTGGTACACTTATTCAGTGTAATTATAGTTTAGTTCTAAACAACGCTGTTCTTCTTAAGGGATCATCGCAATGTGGAATTTTCAAAAAATTGTTTTTTTTTTTGCAATATGCGATAGTATAGACGGTTATAAACATGCTGTTCTATTTTTGGAGCGAAATTCGAATTATTCCGGTTGCGAATTGCCTTTTTTAGAAAAAGGCATTCGACCAGCTGCGTGAGACCTGGCGGACACGTTTTGGTCGAAATCTCGTGTTTCAAAACGGTGTAGACTCTCAAAGGAAGAGTTTTCAGGCTATCCGCCTCCAGTTTTGTCACAACATTCTTCACGCCATTCTTTATCGTGCCATGGAAGCTTTTTTGTTTAAATCTTCATTTTTTACGAAAAACTGTCGAAAAAATAAACTAAAGTCGATACTTTTTTCGAACCACCGCCATTTTATCTATTTTTATTAAAAAAAAGCTCCATAGCAAGATAGCGACTTTCATACTGATTAATAATCTTTTTACAAATTTTATTTCAGATGAGAACTCCATTTTTTTCGAAGACATTTTCAACCATTAGGAAAAATGTGAGAAAAATAAACGTTTAAAAAATTATTTTATGTTCTTTATGAGTGCTTTGATATGACATAAAAAAATCAGACTGATTAGCATACTTTAACTATCGAAAAACAAATCGCGAAAATCAGCTACTTTTCGACCCGTTAAAGCGTGATGATCCCTCAACATTCTTTTTTCATTAGCTAGAAACAATAATGATGTCATGTTTCCTCGAAAAACCGAAAAAAATCAACAATTGTTTTTTTACATTGAAAAATGATACCAAAAAAAAGCTTGGTCATGTTTTAGCCAATGTTATCTGTTTTAAGAAAAGACTCGTTTTTTTTGCTGATGAACCGGGTGGCCAAAACCATTGAGCTCCTCACGTTCAAAGGTTCTCCACGAGATTATTTATAACTTCTTCAATTATTAATATTTTTAAATTAAATTTGGTACAGAACTTTTTAAATATACATATAAATAAATCTCCAACCGATATCTCAATCATCTTACTCGTCCGTTCGAAAATAAATTGTTCAAAGTAACCGTGATTTTCGGGTCATCATAGAAGCTAACTAATTAATTAGTTTTGAGGAATTAATTTTGTAACGATTTACCCATTTATTGTACGTTCGTCGTAGTAGTTTGGGATCGTGTGGGTTTGAATTCCACAAACAATAATAATAACAGTACCGATGTGTTTGGATTCTTGGGGTTTCTCCTCAACCATTTCGATGTTAAATCACGTTGAAGTGATACGAATCGTAAAAATATTTCGATCGCTTCTGGGATGAAGTCGCGATATCGTGTTTACCCCATTTTTGGCAGTAAAAATTCCTCGGTCTGTACGATCAAATTGCATATGTTTAAAAAAATCTCACCATTTCCCAATCGATGGCTTTGAAGAATGGATGACTAACGATGTCAAGGAAAGCAGATCCGCGACTACAGCCGAGTCTCTCGACCGGATTTTTCGAAAGGAAGCCCTTGAGGACGGAAGCCGCTTTAACGGACAACGAACGTGGTATACGAATCGTCTTCTGGAGAATAACTTGAAATAGATAATCCTCGGTATTTTGATCGGGATTCTCGGCCGCGCCGGCAATGTCAAAGGGACTTCGTCCCGCCAGCATCTCGTACAACAAAACTCCAAGCGCCCACCAATCGACGGAAAAACCGTAATCCTCGCCGCGCAATATTTCCGGCGCAATGTAATTCGGTGTGCCGCAAAATGTTGCCGTTGTGTCGCCCTCGCGTACGCCCTCCTTGCACATACCGTAGTCAGTCAATTTTACGTGACCCTCGTGATCGAGCAGAACGTTGTCTAACTTCAAGTCTCGATATATTATTCCTGCCAAATTCGGAGAAAAGAAAACAGAACGAAGTTGGTCAAATTTTTATTTGCCGAACGGAATGAGCAGAGTGGTGAAAAAAAAACACGTTGTTGAAGTTTGCATCGTTGGAATGCAACGAAAATTCATTTTTATTGCCTCATTTTAATTATCGTGCAAAAAAGTTTCTCACGTATTTGGGCTGAAGATCATTAATAAGGATTCCGAAAAAAGTTTGTGATTTTGGAGGCTTAAATTTGCCATAAAAAATAGGGCTACGGAACTTTCGTTGCGTTTCAACGATGCAAACTTTAATA